>CM033471.1:72256823-72780345 GCA_019447015.1 Hymenochirus boettgeri | reverse complement strand
TTGGGGCTTAAGGGGTCCCGCAGCGCGAACCGGGACCCCCCCTCCCCGCCCTTGGCGGGGTCACCCCCAGTGTGCGGCTCTTAAAAGAGCCCTTGGGCGGCATCTTCTTTCTTCCAGTCTACTTTCTTTTTTAATGCTTGGTTTACCTGCTTTACATTAACCAATCAGATTTCTGGAAAGTTCTGAAATCTGATTGGTTAATGTAAAGCATGTAAACCAAGCATTAAAAAATTGACCAATCAGAAATGGATTAGGGTTTTCTGCAAACCTATATAAAGAGGTGCACTCCGCTGCGGAACTCAGATACTAAGGTCTATTACATATGGTGGTGCCTTATCCATACACTGGTTTACCCACTTGCAGCTTCTTTATTATACTTTATACAATATGGAGGAACGCAGCTCTTCAGATATAATATTTATTGTGACACAGTGTGCACTCATTTTGGGGGTTTCATAAAATAATATTAAATCCTGAATGATGTGTCCCTCCATTATTGTATCAAACATGGAGGTAGTTCTGGTAGCTAGCTTACGGAAATCTGTACTTCCCACTACAAGGACAATGCCCTGGCAAACATAACAACCTGAAAGCATTATGGCAGGTTTTTTTCTAATGTTCTCTTGAATCCATTAGTGAAGTGATCCCAAGAGTTGGCATTGTTTATTTAAAGCAGTTTGTGGCTTGGTAAAGGTGCTTTTTCATTTTTTTGTAATATAGCGAAAACATGAAAAACTGGAAACTCAACAAAATTTTTTTCAGTAATGAATGAAAACCCTCCCAGACACTTATTTTAGTTGACAAGCCCACTATAGAGGAAGACAGTACATGTGCAGTACATCTTCCAATTAGTAATAGAACCTATTCCCAGGCTAGAAAATGTGCCCGCTAATGCATTATCTTCAGTACTTTATTGTGGGCTTAATGTACCGTATGAAACAGTTTTCACTGCTTTATAAAATACAATAGTGCGTTTGTTGCTGTAAAGTTGAGATATGTGCAGGAATGAGTTTCACTGCTTTAAAATGCAATAAGTCCAATTACATTTGCTACTGTCTCCAAGTTGTAATGAACGGACAAAGAGTCAACCGAAATATGTTAAAAAACAGACGTGGATGTGGCTCGGCCTGTGACTTAAGGGGCCATACAATTTAAAACTTACCTGACTTTCTCTCATAGTTAGGAAACCCAATCTATCAATGTTCACAGGTGTATTTCAGTTGCAAAGCATGTCTCAAGTTAAGAAGTACTGGACCCGATACCAGTGTTGGTTGGGGTAGAATGTTGGAAATTTAATGGCAACACGGTGTATGCGCCTAATTACTTGCTGAGCCTATTTCCAGAGCAGCCAATGTGATTAAGGATTTCAGGAATCATAGCACACTGAGCACTACCCTGATAAAATGATTTTTCTCCAGGCCAGAATAACCAAGCCTCCTCTTGGACAAGTTTCTTCTAGGTCTAATAAATCAACGTTCCAGGTTAGGGACAAAAACTTTATGTATTTTGATAGCTGTTTTCTTGCAACCTATATAATACCCAGTGCCATTAAACTTGAAACTCAAATAGCCATTCTGCAACAGTAAGAGTCACTGCCTGAGTTTAACGGCCATGTATTGTGAAATTACACAAACGGAAAGCATTTTTAAAAAATATATTTTAAATTAAAGGGAAAGAAAGTAGAAGGGAAAGAAAAGTTGTGTATAAACTAACTCGACACATAAACCCAGGAATAAATCTAACATTGAAAGTATTTCCACTTCTCCCTCCCATGTGAAAGTATCCAGAGTGAGATCCTTAAAAAGCTCATCTAATTATGGGACTTTCGTGGTTTTTTTATCTCTCTTTGCTATTGTGGACGGAAGTAAATAAAGAATTTGACCTGTTGAGAGTTGATGGCAGCAGAGGGGCCTGGAAAGAATAAAGAGGGCATTTTTAGATAACTTAACTTCCCTCTTTGGTTGTTAAGGAACAAGAGAAGTGTAGACATTTTGTGCTAAAAAGAATTTTGTGCGTCCTTAATGCTTTTAAAATGTGAATTGGGGTTAGGGGCCAATTTTAGTGTTTAAAAAGGTGGACATGCTTTAACCTAATGTTACAATGGTGTGATTAACTTAATTACCATTACCTTATTTTAAACAAAACAAGAGAAGCAAATTTTGCAGAGCTATTAATTTGCAACACTCAATCAGATTGTTAGCTTTTTACTGGAAACTGCAGTTAAATGGCATGATGGTTTGCTGCAGATAATTACCAATCTTTTGCTTCGCTTATTGAATCAAACGGACTAGAGTTTAAATATTGGGGAGATAAACAAGATTCCCCGGTTGTAATATCGGGACAGCAAGGGGTTTTGCGCTCAGTTTGGCACTGCCGTCCCTTTTTCCAAAGGTTTTTTATAAATAGCACAGTGCCAAGAAAGCAAAAATGTTTATATTTTGTGCTTCTTTTTCAAGCATACAATAACAATCTTTTCAATGGGGAGTTAAAGCCCTGCCTAAAGATTGCAATACCATACATTAATCCAACCAATATAACAAAAAGAGGTTAAAGCGAGTATTATTGTGTGTACAACTTTTTTTTCCAAAACAGTCTAAAATGAAAACTCTCACCCAAGGCATGGTAGGGGATGGGACTTTCTTCATACCTCCAACGAAACTGCTCACTGCCAGTTATCGATTCTTAAGCGCTATCTTGAAAATATCATCGGGTCGCACATTCCTGCACTGCTCATTCTTCAAGCTTGCACCTTCAGTAATTGGCTGGATTCCTTGTTTGTTGTGCACACATTTTAAAAAACAGGGTTTTAAAAAAATATGCGTCAGCATGAAACCAGTTTTAACTAATTATCAGTTTAATATTTTCAAGGAAAATCGTTCTAGCAGAAAATATTTAATTAAGCTGTTGGCCAATGTATAAGTAAACAAACAATGCAATAAGTATGCCATTGTATTGGCTTCAGAAGGCAGCTATGTAAGTTCAAATAAGCTGCCAAGCATTCTGCTTAGAAGTAGAGATGGCCAAACCCACCTAAAATCCCTTTTGCATGTCGATTTGTGATTTGGCAAAAACATGAAAATTTGATGAATCCGCCAAGTGGCGACCCATTTTAGTAATGGGAAGTTAAAAAAGTCTGAAAGTTATTTTAAATACAAATTTGAGATTTCTAAAAATTTTTCTAAAATTGTTTACTCTTAATTCAAAATTTTGAGAATAAAGAAATTTTAGATTTCTAAGTCAACAAATTTTTGATTGCTTGATAATTATGAAAACAGTTCCCCAGATTCAGAAAAAGTCGAGTAGTTCCAGCAGATCTGTGAGATCTGATTGGGTACAGAGTTCAGGTTCATTTCTCTACTTAGAAGCAGCCCTGACAGACAACCTTACGGTATCGAGTTGGTTGGTAAAACTGATGATTCTTACTACATGAACATCTCATCAAGGAAAACATATGACCCCTCTTCCATTGCAACTGCACGTCAGAAACATTATTGTGTCTGTTGTGAGCTGCCTGTACCGAAACATAATTCCGTTCACTTGGTGTTCTTTTATTGTTTTAGAAGTTTGAGGAAATTTTTGAACCGATTTTAAGTATCATGGAACCACACATTTTAAATGTCATACATTTATTTGGAGATGTAATGTCATATCACATGCAATGTAAACACTCAACCTTCAAAACGCACGTTCTTTCAACAAACAGTTAGCACAAAACCATCTAGGCAGTTAACAGCTTTTCATGTGCCACGACTAATCATTACACGGGTTGACAGCATGCAGCAGTTATAAATGGTTTTCACACTAAAACAACGTAACATTAGCTGGTGCTAAAGGTTTAACTGACTTTGGCATAAATCATCCCACGCACATGTGATTGAGCAGCTTGGAAGTTTAGGACCTGACCCCGATCGTGCACAAGCTGGCTCAGCATTAAAAAAACTGTAGCTGTAAGAAATTGCTATAAGTATGGTGATCTAAGAACAGCTTGCCTCCAAGATATAGCAGGATTAAGGTAAACGTCAACGAGTGTTCAGGAGGGGGCGGTCATGGGTGGCAAACGGAAAGCTGGAAAAGGGATCGGGAGGGCAATTAACAGCAGGACGCTTCCGGACGCCGCGCGTGAAAATGAGTGGCGCAATTCATTGCGAAGTAGGGACACAAGGAGAGATAGCGGAATGAAAGAGCCGCAGTGGTAGTGGAAAAGAGGAAAGCACAGGAGTGAAAAAAAGGAAATGGAAAAGTAAAGAGGTAAGTTAACGAAGGGGAATTCTCAATGTCGAGGATGTAACTTTAAGCCTTTACATTAATTACTGGATGCCAGCGCAGCAAAAAATTGTTGCCTACAAGAGCCATTTTCTTTTTTTGTTTTCCCCAGATCCCCAACCAAAGTATGAATGGGCTTTGGTCCCCCCCCACCAATAGATATTGTTATATAACAAAATGATATTAAATACAGTAATAGCAGTAGTGTTACATAAGAGCGTAGGGTATGAGTTACAAACACATTGAGGCCATTAGACATGTAGGTATGCATTGAATTGTGAGTTGAGCCGAGAAACCGCGGTGAGGGAATTAGATTGGGGTTTTTTTTGGGAGGTTCGCAGTTAGAGGGGAGTGTGTCAGCGCATAACCAACAAAAAAAAAAAGCACAAAACCCCCCCTACCCCCATCCCCCCACCCCCACCCCCACCCCACTGCCCCACTCTGTTTTCAGGTGTTAAACCTTCCTCCCCTCTTTACAGAAAATTTTATTTTTAAACAGAAGTATCAGGGAATGAACATGGCAGTATAATTGGTTGGGGAGCAAAATTTTGGGCAAAATTTACACCATTTTAACGATAAGAACTTTTATTACATCTATCTGTGTGTATGTTTTTGTCGTCAGTTTACAAATTTTAGTAATAAACAAGCTTTTTGTGCCTACAGGCTCTTGATTTGAAATCCGACCCGAAGGAAGAACTTTCTGCGGGCTGACATGTTTCCCATGGATGTGGGCAACTTCTATACCTTAGGCACAGGGGGGTTGACCACAGCCAAGGGAAATTTTCCAACACGTAACGAGGGTCCCAAATCTTTAAGGTGAATGTCGTCAGGAAAACTTGTTTGGTACAAAACATTGTCGAGAAAAGACGATTCCAGATCCGACACTTTCTCATTCATGTGTGTACCCAGCTTATTAGATTGCAGGCTAAAGAAACACAGCAGATACACTCCCTTTTCCCAACTCTAAAGAGCAATCCACATAATGCCATTCATCTGTGTCATGTTTGTCCTTTTTGGGGAGGGGGATACAAACTTGGCCTTAAAATCATTAATACTAAACAGTGTTTCTATATACTATATACATTGGTTCTTGGTTATACAGTCTATCTGGTTTATTTGCTTCACACAAGACCATCATGAATAGTTCCAAGGTGAAATCACCCAGACATTTACCTTGATGTGCAAGTTATGTGAGTAGACAGACTCCCCTCCATAAAATAATCACAAGATAAGACACTCTGGACTTTATTTGGTAACAAAACAGGTGTCAATCTCACAGTTATTAATTGCTCCTAAAACAAAGGAAGAAAGGAAAGAAGGACAGCAGACGCACAATACTTTGGTATATCACAAATACAGATACTTTAACATATACACAATAGGATACCTCAGACGGATTTGCTATTCTTTGTGAAACCATTGTCCCTAAGGTAGGTGATCTGTTTAGATGGTCCCTATGTTACATAGTAGAATGACTATTATATGTTCCTAATGCTTGGCAGCACAATTCCACTAAGTTAGTAAATAGAAAAAGTGAAGTAGTGCGTCCAGGTAGTTCATGATGTGATTGTATAGTTAGCCATGTGCACTGTAATAACGTCAGGAAATCTGTCAGAACGGCTGAATTTCTTTGTCACTGCATAGAGAAGAGATTCCCTGCAGGAGGGGAAAACAACGTCTGTTATCCCATCGATCCCAAATAAAACTGTTAGGCATTTCATACTGGTGTGTGCAAGGGCCATTGCCAGTGAGCTGCCATTAGTTGGCAGATACATCCCACATCTTGAAAAGTAGAGGCCCTGTGCATTAACAATCTCAACGACTACATTGTGCATTAGCTAATTGTACAGATTTACCGCAGCAGCAATTTTAAATACTGTGCAGGTGGCAAAATAATCTAGGCATCCCCCATCACCCACCTGACAGCAGCCATATTTGGCCACACTTATAGTTACAGTCACAGCAATGCTATAGCTTCCCTTTTTATTGCAGAATACAAAGCAGAACAGTCTGGCATCCAATATAATTAGAAACCTGGTTCACTCATCTTAAATAAATCAGCTACAACCGATACTTACTTCATGCATGCAACACGTCCAAACTCTCCAGTTTTATGAATTCAATATAAAACACTCTCCACACAGAACAGTCACATAGCTGTTTTTGCTGTAACTTACTAAGCCAGTAACACTTATTATACATGTGGTGTTCCCCCTATGGTTCTGCTAACAAATCACGCAGTAAGTAGTACAGAATGTTTATATTTCTACTGTCCACTTCTGTATTGTTATTTAGATGTTGCAATTATCTAATCTTAAACCATTACAACACAATATGGCTACTAGCAGAAGGGGCTCTTATTTGACCACTAAAAATATAAAATAGTAAACTTTACTGATCAAACGTTCAACATAAATCTCTATTTACAATGTTATTCTTGCAAAGTAAAAAAATATATACGTATATACAACATTTTATCAACTCAGTACTGGTCACAAATAAACACCCACCATATGCCCAAAATGGCCCATTCCTGAGTGCAGATATTAAAAGTCAGATTTTTGTTTTTTAACCTTTTTGTTTTTTTTTACATGGAAGTCTGTCTCCAATACTCAGACAGACACTACTATTCGAGGGAAACATGGGCTAGAAATGGATGTTTTATAAACATTTGGGACCAATTCCTGATGGTAGGCACATGGGCCATAAAGTCTCTCCCACGCTAGGAGAATGCAAAATTATGCAAAAATGTAAAAGAAATGTCCCAGTCCCATGGCTGTTAGAGAGGAGATTAAAGTTTTTCAATTTCATGATCCAATTTTATTTGATTAAAACGAAAGAGCAGAATTCCCAAATTTTATCAAAGCTTTTTTTCAACAATACCAAAACATCAGGCCTATGAAATAAAAGTTAAATGTTAAAAACGGTGCAAATTTTGCACAACCATTTTTTTTTTCAAATGGCAGCTAACATTTGATTGGTTGTGGCAAAATTAGCTATTGTTAAAGGTAAGTGCACTGTAAAATCAAGTTATGTTCTTTGGAAGCTGCAGCTTTAAAAAATACGTTGCCCTATTTTTTTTTTACCTTGTCCCTCCAGAGCCTAGCTTGTTGCTTGGAAGTTGCTGACATCTTGTTACTGGTTTAGTGAATGTTAAGCTCCGCTCCTCGAGATTTTCTCTGTTCTCCTGCTTGAGCCTCAAACAGTAATGTGTGAGTTCCGTGCACACGCACGTGCACGGAAAAAAAAAATATGGCAACGGTATTTTTAAAGCTGCAGCTTCCAAATGAAATAACTTGATTTTACAGTGCACTTATCCTTTAAACAGTACAAATTTTATTACATAGACGGCCATATCTCTTGCTCTTCTAGGTACTGGCAAAGTTTGGTAAAAAATATGCAATTGCAGCTCTCAATTACTCTGAATGTTCTCTGGTATGGCAACCAACCTAGCAACAAGAGGTAATTGGTTTGAATGTAAGGGCAAAAGCAATGGCACACGGAAATCGCATGTGATTTTGATGCATTTGCTCATTGTGTTTTTTCTTTGAAAATAGAAAACACCGCATGCGATTGCGCAAAAAATGGCAGAACGCCAATGCAACGCACCAGAAAAAGTGCGTTTTCGGTGCGTTGCAGCAATTGCATATACGAAAAAAACCACATGTGCAATCGCATGAGCAAAACGCCTCAAAACGTGCTAGTTGTGGCCTAGCCCTAAATAAGAGGATTACACAGGAAAACATGTATAAAATAATAAGTATAAAAAGCCAAAATCACACTTTAAAGGGTTAGTTGCCATTTAGAATAAAATTAATAAAATTAATTAACCAAAAAAAAAGAACAGAAGCAATAGAAATAATGAAACAACTGCAAACAGCTTATATAACTTCAGTCTATTAAAATCTGATAATTCCCTTAAATATAAAACTGACATTTAAAGATCAACTTTTTTTATGTATATGACAATGTGTAAATCTGGAGATAAGAGACATGGCAGTTGTTTTTAAGGCTGGGCACACATGGATGGATTTTTCGTCACAGTACGTAACACTGACCTTTTGTCAGACTAGTCGTGCAGCCTATTACCCACATGTTCAATTGTTAAAACTTAAAACAATACATCTTACAGTTCTGCTCCTCAATGTGCCCCAAAGGTGGAGGACCTAGTAATTTAGGTCCTTAACCTGGGTACTCAAGAGAGGAGGTGGTTTGTAAGTATAATTGCTCTTTAAAGGAGAACTATAGTGTGTTTATTTAAAAAAAAAGTTAAAATGAGAAGTACTTGTGACAGGATATAGGACTGGTAATTCCTAACTCCAATATTGTTTCTGTGAGGGGCATCAAACTCCAACCCAAAGAAACTGATTCTGCCAGTCTTCCTCCTGGCTTCAGCACTATCATAATACAGGAATAATCCAGGACTAATCTGACAATGAAAACTGTACGTGCTGCAGCTCCTCAACGAAATTATTAAATATTGTGAGGTAGGAATAATCATTCAGACCTCCCGTCCACAGGTACTTCATTTTTAAAGTTAATTTTTAGAGTATAGTATCCTTTAATTTACATGATGTATTTACATGCATTGTAAGGCTGGTTTTAAGCACTTAAGAATAAATCCAGTAGCCTGTAGATTACTCTCTGTAGGCGAATGTAATGGTTTGTTTAAATCCTGGAGTAGTTCATATTGTTTGTATCAATTAAATAGGGAATTTAAGATGATGACTTTTCTAGTCCGTTATGGTCGCTTTCAACTCTGCACTCAAGGTTTTACGTTTTATCTAGGGTAAAGAAAGCATACAAGAGAAACACTATCAGTTGCTATGAATATTGTTTGAGCCCCATGTTAAAAACAATCTGTTACAACAACCCAACCGTGTAAAGTAAAAATAAAATGTGCTTTTAGTGGTTAAAGTACAGTGAACTCTATGACAAAAAAAATGGTCCCTTAAAATAATAAAAATACACCTCTTATTAAATTTAAAGCCAACATAAATCATTTGTAACATTTACATTACTATTAGCCAACAGTTGCCAGGCGTCAATCATTTTTGGCCACAAAATTCATCACTGGCACCAAAAAGTTAAAAGCATTTTTACTGCAACGGGTTCAAAAAGTCCTTCACCCCAGTTATAACAGAGAGAAGAATAATCAAATTTAGCAGTTGCCATGGATACCATGTAAAGCTAAGCAGTTCGTCAGGCGTAAGCTATAGGAATTCCACATAGTTTTTCTGGAATGAGTCCAGTTTCCCATTGAGTGGCCCTTCCAACCACCCAGGTTCTTGTGATGGTAAACTGCAGAAAAAAAAGCACAGCCAATACTTAGACATCACAGCAGTAAGTAGTCGTTCTTTTTAAAACATTAAAATATATTCTGATGAGATCCAAGAAGCAATTAGTTTAGAACAGATCCCCGGACAGATTACAAATTAATACAATGGACCCTAACATCAGGCAAAGCCATAGAATTAATGCCTTTGCATATGTGATTAAATGTTAATAGACAAGACAAATAATGAGGGATAAATATTTATTTAACATATTAAAACTGCTTTTCTTCCTACTTAAGGTGGGTTCACACTAACAATATGTCAACTAGACAGACAGAATCTGCAAGACAGAGGGAGTACATACAGTCACAATTGTACTCCCTGTATAAAGCAATATGAGTATAGGCAGATCATTGGTGACTGTCATATCCCTACGATCGCTGCCTACTCCCTATACTTCAGTACAAGGCGCCGACTGAGAACAAAGAAAACTTTTCGTCCGAAACTACCGTTCCTGACTCCGAACGTTCATCAGCATAGGAAACTATTGTTTCGCTCGTAACAACTTTATGGCCCAATCAGTCGGCACAGATGGGATTGGCCTTTATCGGGAATGTGTGTACCCAGCTTAAACACACATAAATAGCATTATTTAATAACCATTTGTATGAGGTGAAACAAACACTGTTATAAATAGATAGCAGTATTAATACAACAATGGATAAAAGTGCAGACAATGACAATAATTGGCTTAGGGTAAGGTCCACATCATTCACAGCAGTGCATGCAGGATTTTGCCATGCACTGCTGTGTGTGATACTCCGTGTGTGATGGTCCGGGCCAATGTTGTTGGCACGCAAGTGATCCGCACGAAAACTGTGCACGCATGTGAACCATAACGGGCTGCAGCGGCATAGTGGAAACTACCCAGTAGCATTGCATTGGCAATGCGAACCAGAAGGTAATTGAGCTCAAATCACACACCTAGCCCTTACTGAATATTTTAATGGAAGCTTTTGAGAATCCTATACTTCCATGGTAAAGGATAAGAATAACCGCATTCTTGAAAACTAGATAAAATAGCTATCCAGTTTTATGTATCCCCATGTAAGGTGCCCATACACGAGAACTCACCTCTGACCGATTCAGCGAGCATACAATGTTGGTTGTAAAAAGAATGGGGTAGCGGTTCCTGAAGAATTGCTGAATGTCAAAGGTCGCGATCAGTAGAGAGTTCAATGTATGGCACCATAAATGTTAAATGTATGGCAGCTTGTTTTTATTAGAATCCAAATTTGCAAGGCATTTCCTTCACAATTTTTAATTACTTGTTAAGTAATATGAGAATCCTAAAAGTAAATAAGTGTTGGCAATTAAGTGTTTATTATTAATTTTAGAAATCCTTCAACTACAAAAGAAGTGGAAGTTGGTAATGTCTTCTTTGCCCCAAGACTTCATATACTTTAGAGCTTATGGCCTTGAACATTTGCCACAAACTTGTGAATTCCTCTATATACACAAAACTTAGTGATACACATTAATGCATTCCAATCTACCCTTAATCTTTTTTAACCATCTGACCAACTAACCTTAGAAACCAAGGATTACTCATTAGCAATACCTGAATATTCTGAATATCCCTAGCAAGTCTCTTCTGAATTCCCCACTGGCCAATTCTACAGTGCAGTGCTCCCAAATAGTTCCCCCAAACAGACATTTTGTTTGATTCAGGGGAAAAAAACTTTAGAACCCAGGCTCTTCATTATCAAAGGTGTTACTTATATTTAAATTTTCAATATCAGCCTAATTCATTGTTAAGTTGTAGTTGCCTTTAAAGCTGGGTACACACATTAACGATTAAGCCCCGATACCGTCGGATCGACGGTATCGGGGCTTAATCGTTACGTGTGTAACGTTCGTTCCCGAACGACTGCGCGGGCCGCCAAACGAGCGGTCGGCCGAACGCTCGTTCGGGAAAGGCTGAAAATTTCCATCGGCCGATGGAAACACACAGCCCGAGCGTTCTCACAAGGAGAACGCTCGGGACTGTGTGTATGCAGATCTTTGAAAGATGGCAGACAGGATCTTGCAGATCCTGTTTGTCATCTTTCGAAATCGTTACAGTGTGTACCTAGCTTTAGGTCTTGAACTAAACTGTGCTGCACAAACCCCACTAATCATCTAGCCATAAACAAAAGATCTAATCAATAAAAGTGGATAACTCTTTCTAGTCCACCCTCAGCAATGAATAATTAATCCTAATCGTTTTCATGTTATTAAGACATATTTAATGCCCTAATTGTAAAGTTTTGGAGCAGGGAGCTTGTTCCTCTTGTTCTATGATCTAGATTGGCCAGCAGGCAATCACAGGCAGCTGCCGGCTATGCAGGGCTGTAAGTATATTTCTGGGGCTTGTTTTACAAAAGTAAATCAGCGGTTCAGGGTGGCCTGGGGTGCCCTAAACTACAGAAAATGTCTTTTTAGGTAGGGCACTAAAAAGGGATCTGAAGGGGGGGGGGGGGAAGGACTCCCCTCTGCATGTCACTCTCCTCCTGAGGACAAGGAAGTAGCAGAGACCGGATGACACACAGACAGCTCCTACCTATTCTTCACTTTTTGCAACTATGGAAAAGCACTGCAGGAGAGCCATAGGAGCAGAGAAGTTAGGTACGGATTTTTTAACATTACACAGTGGAGCCAGTAGTGGGTTTAAATTTTAGTTTTGGGGTTGAATATGCCCTTTAATAAACTAGCATTTGTACCCGCTGTTGCCCGTGACCACATAGGGTATAGTATTTGTTACATACAGGTGTGTTTTTGGCTTAGATGGAAGAGACAGAGGTGAGCACATGCTTTTGAATTTATATAGTAGATATATATATAGTTTTTTCAAAACCCTTTTCAATACTGTTATCATTGGCAGTCTCAGCAGAGTGGGAAAATAAATACATGCACAACAAAAGACAAGAGGGGTGGTTGTTTTGATCTGTAGTTTTTACGTGTTCTTAGCACACACGTCACAGTAAGGACAGGCCCCAAATAAATCACCAATTGTCCAAAACTGTTTAAGGAATAACTGTGGGTACAGCCCACTGCAATTAGACATACTTGTTTTCCGTTTGGTGCTTTACAAAGGATCACACAGCACATACTATGAAAAGACAGGGCATGAAAGGTAAGAGAGGACCTTGCTGTAGCACGCAGGGTTAGTGCACAATGCCACTGTGAATAAGGGCACCTTAGAACGTATTACTCAATTAAAGAAAATAGTTTCAGATCTCATTTGCTCTTTAATAAACTATTATTAAACTACTATACAGGTTTGTATCAGTCCGTATCAGTTTAAAGGAGAAACTAAACTTAAATTTTTTACCTAAATGTGAAAGATTTTCTCCCCAGAACACCAATACATTGTAAGATTCTTCTTTAGTAAGTTGCATTACATGTGAGAAATACCGTATATACTCGAGTATAAGCCGACCCGAGTATAAGCCGAGGTACCTATTTTGCCTCCAAATCAGAAAAAACAGATTGACTCGAGTATAAGCCGAGGGTAGACATTATGACCTTCAATTGTTTTAGGGCATTAGTTGCCCTTTGAATGTACAGTAATCCCAATACCTTTCCACTGTAAATGTTTGAAAACTACAACTCTCAGCATGCTTTAGTCACTGGGAGTTGTAATTTCCACACACCTATAGTGGAAAGGTATTGGGGTAACTGTATGTCACACTGTCCCCCACACTAGAGCCCCCACTTCAGTGTTCACTTACCAGTCTTCACTCTTCACCTCTCTGCATGCTGCCGCTGCCTCTGTGCAGAGCCGGCAGTTCCAGTGCTGCTTCACGGCTGCGCGATGACGTCATCCGAAACCGTGAAGTACTACTGGGAAACTGCGGCTTCCTTCCCGACTCGCGGCTGCTTCTGGAATTAAGGAAGTTTGCTATTGACTCGAGTAAAGACAGAGGCAAGGTTTTTAGGTTGATTTTTAAATCTAAAAACCTCGGCTTATACTCGAGTATATACGGTAGATTCTGTAAAAAGAAGGCTTCCCATGTTGTTGCCAGTACAACCCACAGCTTATGAAGTCATCAAAGAACCATGCCCCCGACCCCAATATTCCATGTCCTTATGCACAGAGTATTTCTCCACACCAATTACACACCTATAGAAAAGAGAGTAAGCTCCATAAGCGAGCTCAAAAAGCATAATGGAAAAGTAGTTTAGCTAACTGTAACTGCCTGGTCAAGTAAAAGATTTCTGACTCAATGTGCCTATACACTATACTTTACCTTCAGAAATTTTTGCAATGTTTCCCCCAGTGTTCATGTGATGTCCAAGAACCACCTGACCCATTCTGTTTTGATCAACTTGCAACAGAAAATAATGGGCCAGGCCAGAACATCGCAGGAACGTCTTGGCGCATAATAATAGGACAGAAAACTTCGCCATTTTGTTTTACTGCTGCACAGCAATTGCCATTACTGCCATATTTATAGAGCCCATCGTTTTGCAGTATACACTGTGTCGATGTGCAGCTGTAAATTTTTCTCTTTTCCCTGCCGCCGGCATGGGGGGGGGTGCCGCCCGCAGGGGTATTGCTAGAATTGAAATCTTAACCACCATATTTAATATTTTATTAAAATATGATTGGTTAAGACTAATCCTAGCACACTTAACCAGTTATATTTTATAAAAGTCATCATAAAAGTGATGACAGAAGACTTTGGATCAAGATGCAGTGGGAACATCGGCTACATGTTGGAGTTGGGATCACAACCGATATCAGCTGCAACGTCAAAGGGAAGAAGACGGCGGAGACCTGAAAAGGTCCTTTTTAGGACCAGAGGTAGTCTCAGTTTCGAGCTGCAGGACCCCCTTATCAGAGCCACAAGGGCTCTTTTAAAAGCCAATGGGGGTCCTGGTTTCCCCCGGCGACACACAACCAACCCCACCCAGCAGCACGCCCCTTTCCCAGCAGTACCTCGTACCCAACAGCACGGCCTAACTTACAGCGAGAATGCCATTATCACCGGTTTATAAATACAATTGATCGGTAACGGAGCCGTAAATTTCGCTAAGTAGAATCTGGCGAAAATAGTGGCTATAACGGTGGCAGAATAAAGTATCGCA
The DNA here is from genome assembly GCA_019447015.1 of Hymenochirus boettgeri. Taxonomy (NCBI): domain Eukaryota; kingdom Metazoa; phylum Chordata; class Amphibia; order Anura; family Pipidae; genus Hymenochirus; species Hymenochirus boettgeri. The sequence continues at coordinate 72,765,673 of CM033471.1, read as the reverse complement.
CCTTTATAAACATGCCCCCTAATATATCGAACATCTAACTAGTGTATGGCCAGCATTAAACGGATTGGTTTTTGAGTAGGAGCACTCAAAAAGTAATCAAAATTTAAGCCTCTTACACACGTCCAATCTGGCACAGACCAACGACCCCCAAGTGCGATTCACAAGCGTGACAAACGGCTTTTTGTCAGATATCACATGTGTATGCGGTCGGTCGGGGGTTGTTCATTGATCCACCATGGCAGATGTTGTTGCGGGTGTGCGTCATGGTCGGGGGTTGTGGGTCAGTGCCAAGATTGGACGTGTGTACGTGCTTTACACAAAATCAAGTGCTAGTCTGTAGTTTCCCTTAAAAGTAAAATCTTTAAAAAAGTTTTCCACTAATATTGGATAGCTAGGTATGTTTTCTATTTTCACCTATGTCTAGATATTTTAAAAATAAACTTTTTTCATCAACATATTATCTTCCCTATATAAATATTTATCAACCTCTATTTTCTAACTATTGTACTCTTGATTCATAAAAGAAGTGGCATATGTACAGCTTTCTTATTCAGGGAATAGCTAGAAACCACAACACAGTTGTGTCTGCAGGTCAGATGATTGGCTCATATACAGTATTAAGTATTGCATGTATTAGCCAGCGGTTCTGGACAATGCATAAGCTTAGGGACAAAAGGAGTATTCCGCATATCTCCGCCCCTTACTCTGGGAAACATGGGGAGGAAGAAATTATTTCTTGTTTTAGGCTTTGTGGGCAATGCTATTTATATAGCATGAGACTGCAAGATGCCTTCTGTTATAAGAAGGTTGTTTTCTCTGCTTTATGCTCAGTGAAGAGCTTTAGCTCTTTTGGCCCTCTCTCCCTAAGCTTTCTAGCTGCCTTCTACTAGAAACCACAGTACACTATTTTAAAGGGTAGTTACCCTTATAAAAACCTTTTTGTATATCAAAGTTCTAGCTCTCCCATGCCCCAACCGCATTAGTATAATTTCAAGAAAGTGCCCCGATATTTACTTACCTTAATTCTCTGCTTCGTGACAATCCTGGCCCTCTGCTTGCATAGAATTGCAAGCAGGGGCGGGACCGGCAGCCGCATCTGTGATTGGCTGCACAGAACGCTGGAGGATACAGGGAAGTACCGTATATACTCGAGTATAAACCGTCCGAGTATAAACCGAGGGTACCAAATTTCACCTGAAAAACTAGTAAAAATGACTGACCCGAGTATAAACCGAGGGTAGAAATTATTATCAATACTGCTTTCTTGATCTGTATTGTTTTGAGTTTTTATTTGCCCTTTAATGGACAGCAGATTTCCCATACAGTAATAACCATACTAGATTGTTTTATTACTGTATGAGAATTCTGCTGTCCATTTTAAAGACAACTAAAGCCACTCCAGATGTTTGGAAACTACAACTCCCAGCATGCTTTAGTAGTGGGAGTTGTAGTTTCCAAACATCTATACCCTCCCCCTCAGTTCAGTGGATGATAGAAAATGATGTGATGGAATATAATGTATTTAATGAATGATTCCTCCCTGGCCCTGTTACAAGAATATAACCCACCCATTTTATCTGTCTCTCACAATGACAACCATCAGGAGTTAGGAGGTAGAACCACTTTCCAGGTGAATTTACTGGTGCAGGTAATGGCCAGGGTCAGGGACATGATCCAGTCCATCCTGCCAGCTTTTAAATTAACATTGGGAGATCCAAAAGAATAAATGGTGTACCTGGTTGACAGTGAGATTTTCTGTGTGCACTCCGACGCTCGCTTGCTCCTCTACTGATGCACCGCTGACGTCACTACTCGGTGCCGGGAAGTTATGTCAGCCGGCGCATCATAGTACAGGGAGAAAGCGAGCGTCGGAGTGCACACAGAAAATCTCACTGTCTACCAGGTACACCATTTATTCCTTTGGATCTCAGTCCAATGTTAATTTAAAAGCTGGCAGGATGGACTGGATCATGTCCCTGACCCTGGCCTTACCGACGAGGGAGCCAGATTTCCACGCGTAAGTGAACTGCCTGAGTATAACCGAGGTCGGATTTTCAGGCTGATTTTTCAGCCTGAAAACCTCGGTTTATACTCGAGTAATTTGGTAGTAACTATCGGGGCACTTTCTTAAAAATTATCTTATGCAGTTGGGGCTGGGGGAGCTAGAAACTTTCATATGGGAAAGGGGTTTTACACTAAGGTAAGGGAGACCAAAACGGGAGGGAGAGGGAGGGCTCTTCTGCAATGGCAAAATTCTCCCGGAGGGGAGACAGGAGGCAGAGTCCTATATGGACTCTGCTATCCTCCTGGTGAGCAGTTTTTGGGACTTGGGGGGGGGTTACAGGCAACCATGGATCTGGGATGTAAGGAAAGGATTTTTATGCCATACAGAGTGAGGCCAGTAGTGGGGGGGGGTATAGTTTTGGGGGTGGACATGCCCTTTAAGCAGTGGTATCCCAAGGGGCTTTATGTATAAGAACAGCATTTCAATGTTTTTCTTCCTATGGACATCACTCTAAACTCTCATTAGCCACAATGACACCCTGAATGATTCAGTTAGCATAACGTATGAAACTATAACCAAGACAAAAATCTATATATGAGCTCAGATACAATGGAACATTAAAACAAAATTTTGAATATACACACTAGTCATAGTTATTCCTTGTGCTCTTCTGTGAGTAGTGCCAGCTAAGAAAATGCTTCCGCCACTTCTTCCTGGCTTCAACACTATCTTTAATAAAGGAAGGCCCCCAGACATTTGCCTGGCCTTGCTGTTACTCCACAATGAAACAATAATCTTTTGTGCCTGGTGCTCTACCTACAAAAGCTTTTTCTGTAGTGTATGGCACCCTATTCACCCCCAACCTCCATTTCTGTAATTAAAAAGCAACAGAACTCTACTTACATTGCTACGTTCCCCGGTTGTTCTGCCATGCCGGCAGCCATGTCTCCAATTGGCTGCCTCTCAGCCAATCACAGATGCGGCTACCGGTCCTGCACCCTGCTTGTAGTTCCGACAAGCAGAGGGCCTGGATCACAGCGCCAGGGGATCGAAGTACTGTAGTCGAGTCTGCTGCTTTTTTAACTAACAATTATGGCGGTTGGGGATGGACTAGGGTGGACATAACCTTTATAGGGCATGTCCACCCCAAACTAAAATTGAACCCACTACTGGCCCCACTGTGAAGTTTAAAAAAAATCCTTACCATACATCTCTGCTCAAATGGTTCTCCTGCAATGCCGTCCAGAAGCCAGGAAAGTAATGAGTAGTAGCTGTAGTCCTCCAAAAGTTTCTGCCTCTCTGTTGCCTCCGGGATGTAGTGTGACAAGTGCAGGGGAACCTTCCCCCCTTTCTCTGTATCCATTCATTGCTGCCGTTCCACCTAGCGGAAAAGCTTTTGATATTACGTAGGTTACCCCTGCTCACCCCCAACTGCTGTATAGTTTGTTAAAAAAGATTAGAACTCACAACAGCCTTCGTTCCTGCGTCGCTCTCCATTGATGGCAGCTGCATCTGTGATTGGTTGCCTCTCAGATAATCACAGACGGCTGCCGGTCCGGACCCTGCTTTCAGTTCTGGCAAGCAAGGAGCCAGATCAGAGTGCCGAGGGAATGAAGGCATGTAAGTACAGTACTAACTTTTTTTTAACAAACTAATCCAGTGGTTGGGGTAGGCAGGGATAACCTACATATATCATTTTTTTTATAAAGGCTGAAGTTGCCCTTTAAAAAGTTACATTTTACAGTGTAATTGTTTTTCTGCCATTGTAAAATTACACCCTCCTTGCTATCTATTGGTATTGCTCGAGTATCTGTGTTTATGCAGAGAAAATGTACAATGATTTTTCACACAGCAATAAGTTCCATGTTGTATGTGTTGATGAAGTAGGAAAACACCACTACCTATAGTTACAGACATATCAGAGCATCCATGTGTACTTATGATTGGGTTGTTTGATCCATCCCCTCCCAAAACTGAGGCACAGATAGTGTGGAGCATGTGCAGTGGAGACGATCTGTGCCCACTACAGCCACCCAGTGATTTTGTGATAGTAAAAGTGAAAGTAAACTGCTTTGCAATAGGAAGGTAAGCAGCACTGGGAGATGTAATAACTGCTTGAATCAAGTAAGATTTTTTTAGCTGTAGGAGTTTGAAGGTGTGGATGTGTGTGTGGTGAGGGGGCTTGGTAATTGATTTCTTTAGGTACAGTGCTACATTGGGACTTCAGTAACAACGCAGCTAACTGCAGGATGGGTTTATATGCACAGAAAGAGTACAGAGTAACAGATAATGCTTATTCCCTTTCTGATCTTAAGGGAATGTCCATCCCACCAAACTAACATTTTATATGTTATTGGCCATGATTCAGCTTAAAATCCCCATCACAAATCCTTCAGCCAATTTGAAGATTCCTAAGTTTTTCAACAGCCTTGCAGACCAGGAGCAGCCACTGTAATCCAATCCATGCCTTCAACCTCCCTTGGCCCCCCCCCTCCCACCATCTGGATCCATCTCAGTCCCCCAGCTTGTAGCGTGAAATTCTTTTAGGGTGTAATAGAGGCCCCTGCCCAGACTTTTCTTTAAAAATCATCGTAGCCTTACTTACAGCCCTTCGTTCCCGCGGCGCTTTCGCACGACATAGCCATGTCTGTGACTGGCACAGACGCGGAAAGCGCCACGGGTGAGAGGCTGAAGGCATGGATTGCCAGCTGCTACTGGTCTGCAAAAGGCATGTTGGAAAAACTTAGGTATTCTTCAATTTGGCTGATCGGATTTTGATGGGGGATGGCTTGTTTTAAAGCTAGAATCATGGGCAATAACATATACATATAGTTTTGAGGGGGGGACATACCCTTTAATGCTGAATCAATTAGCCATTCAGTGATAGAGAAATAAGCTTTACTTTTATAGAATGGATACTTTCTACATGTAATGTGCAAGGGGGAGGGGCTGGTTATTGATAGTTCTTTAAAGTAGAAAGGCAGCTAGAAAGCTTAGGGAGAGGGGGACCAAAAGCCCTCCACTGAGCATAAAAATGGAGAGAAACACCTTCTTATAACAGAAGGCATTTGCAGTCTCATGCTATATGAATAGCATTGCCACAAATTCTAAGAAACAAGAAAATTTCTTACTCCCAGGTACCCCAGAGTAAAGGGCGGAGATATGCAAACTACTCCTTTATGTCCCTTAGCTTTGCATGTGGTCCAGAACCGCTGGCTTTAGCTTAATATATAGAGCCAATCATCTGACCTGCAGACATGTTTTGATCTTGTTAGAGCTCATCAGTGCAAAATACAGATTCATGGCTCTATGGTGTAGGACTTGGGGTACAGTTGAAAAGGCAGCTAGAAAGCTTAGGAGAGGTAACCTGGTAGTAAGAAATGACTTCTTGTTTCTTAGAATTTGTGGGCAATGCTATTCATATAGCATGAGACTGCAAGATGCCTTCTGTTATAGAAGGTGTGTTCCTCCATCCATACTTCTTTACTGAATAGCTGTGCCCCGACACCTTTAAAAAGTTTAACTCCCAGAGCAAGGGATAGGAAGGTCAGAAAAGGAAAAAAAAAGAAGCAGATAAAAGATTGATGGTAATTAATACTAATACTGTGTGATTAGTTAAAAATTATTTGCCCAGTTTACATGTCCTTTAAGAAACCCTCATTTTACTTCAATATATCTAAAGCTGGGTAACACGATGTGATATTTCGGTCTGATCGACCAATAGTTCTGTTTATCGATCGATCGGACCGAAATTATCGCATCCTAATGCAGCCATGTCCGACCTTGTTCGTCCAAATCGGACAAAAGGACAATCAGACATGGTGGAAAACCTTGTCCGATCGTGGGGTCCTCAATGGACCGCACGATCGGTCGCGGTAACTGTCGGACGTGGCTGCTTTTGCCGCGAACGACAGTCCTTCCTCCTGGCCGACCGGTCGAAAGTATCGAACGGTCAGTCAGGAGGAAAAATCGCTAGGTGTGTACCTAGCTTAATTGTACATTAAACTGTAAAATACTTGTTAAAGGGATCTCCATTGCTAAAAAAAAGTACTTACCTTCTTTCCCAGCTCCTGCAGGTTTTATTGAAGAATGGGAGGTAAGACACAGCTCCTTTACCTCCCCTTCTTCAATAAAACTGAATAGCAAAACATTTTAAGCAGTGGAGATACCCTTTAATAAAAGACATTATAATTCTACTTTAAAGTTAAAATAAATCAATTTTAAATAGGAATCCTTGTGTGGCTAAGATAAAATACATACAGGGTTATTCATTAAAAGTTCTTATCGTTTAAAATAGAGCTACCGTATATACTCGAGTATAAGTCGATCGGTACCCATTTTTACCTCAAAAATGAGTAAAACCATTTGACTCGAGTATAAGTCGAGGGTAGAGTCCCCTCAGCCCCAGGAATAAAACCTATTTCCTGCACCATCTTCTCACCCTGCCACTAACTCACTATACAGTACACTACACTACTCCCTGCACCCATCTTCTCACCCTGCCACTACACTACACTACACTACTACAGTACACTACACTACTCCCTGCACCCATCTTCTCACCCTGCCACTACACTACACTACTACAGTACACTACACTACTCCTGCACCCATCTTCTCACCCTGCCAAACTACACTACACTACACTACACTACTCCCTGCACCATTTCTCACCCTGCCACTACTACACTACACTACTACAGTACACTACACTACTCCCTGCACCATCTTCTCACCCTGCCACTACACTACACTACACTACTACAGTACACTACACTACTCCCTGCACCCATCTCTCACCCTGCCACTACACTACATACTACTAATGCCTTACCTTTGCAGGAGAGTCCGGGCCGCCGACATCTTGATGGAGGAATCCGGCTGCCGCGAGATGGAGGAATCCGACTGCGGTCCACTGCCCTGGTCGCATCCACTGATGTCACGACTCGGCGCCTGTCTAATTTCCCGGCGCCGAGTCGTGACGTCAGTGGATGCGACCATCAGTGGACGCGGCAGCCGGATTCCTTCACCAGTAAGTGACTGACTCGAGTATAAGTCGAGGTTCAGTTTTCAGGCTGTTTTCACAGCTGAAAACCTCGAACTTATCTCGAGTATATACGGTAATTTTGCCCCAACCAATCGATCTTATTTAACATTTGAAAGTAACATCTGATTGGTTGGGGCAAAAGTAGCACCATTTTAAATGATAAGAACTTTTATTGAATCTCCCTGTATAGTTGGTCAGCCATGTGTCTTTAACATATAAAGTGCAAAGTCATATAGCTGTAGCAATGACAAACTTTGTTTAGCATTTATTGAAATGAAATTATATTCCCAAAATTTCAAAACTATTACAGCAAACAAAAATATTTGAGACAGATGTGCCAGAAGATTAACACTTAATGCCAGCAGCATGTACAAAGTAACTATGGAATTGTACATTTCTTTCTGGCTCACAATGTTAAAGGGTGGAGAAACCTTCCATTCTATTCCAGATGTTGATGCTGCACTGCTCCCGGATCCTGGGTATCTAATAATAGCTTTAATATGATGATCTGAATTAATATCTAGTACAATCCATTAAAAAAAAAAAAAAATACAAACTATTGGGATGAATCTCCATTCATTCATGTTTTTCCCCATGATGACATATTCACTAACACATACTTATATATAGGGTAAGAACCTTACTAAAGAATTTGCATTTGCCATGTCTGAACCTGTTGTGTAGCTAAACGTTCTGATACTTTGACCTTTTCATCCATTTAGAACACAGCATGTCAGACTCTAAGCACATTATTTGAAACATACAACTATTAGTATGTTTTGTGGGGGAAACGGAGTGCCTGGAGGAAACCCACGCAAGCACTGGGAGAACATACAAACGTCTTGCAGATGAGTCTAAGGGACATATTTATAAAGCTTCGTTAAGTTTTCGGGCCGTTTTCCCGACATTAACGCATTAATTGCGTTTAACGCGACTTATTAATGTCGAAAATGGCCGCGTAAAGGTAACGAAGCGTTAACTTCGCGGCGATACTTAACTGTTACCGCCGCTTCTATTTATAAAAGGCGCGGTATGTGTTTCGCACTGCTAGTATCGGCTGTTTTACTTTGCCACCTTGAAAGTGGCGAAAGCAGCCGATACTAGCCTCCCTGTGGCGGGGATGGGCAGGCAACCCGCGGCGGGTGGTCCGCACCCGCCCCGGGAGGCAAGCCCACATCCCCCGCCGCTCCAGCAGCCCCTCCCAACCCTCCCAACTCTGGAACAGGAGGCTAGGAGGGGCTGCCGGAAGGGGCCGCAGCAGTGGGTCGCGACCACCCGCCGCGCACCCCCTCCCCAGCAACCCCTCCAAGCCCCCGACCCAGCCGCTCCCGGGGAGGGGAAGGGAGGGATCCGCTGGGAGGGGTGGAGGCACCCTCCAGCGGGGCCCTGAGAAGGGCCTTTTGGGGCTTAAGGGGTCCCGCAGCGCGAACCGGGACCCCCCCTCCCCGCCCTTGGCGGGGTCACCCCCAGTGTGCGGCTCTTAAAAGAGCCCTTGGGCGGCATCTTCTTTCTTCCAGTCTACTTTTTTTTTAATGCTTGGTTTACATGCTTTACATTAACCAATCAGATTTCTGGAAAGTTCTGAAATCTGATTGGTTAATGTAAAGCATGTAAACCAAGCATTAAAAAATTGACCAATCAGAAATGGATTAGGGTTTTCTGCAAACCTATATAAAGAGTGGCACTCCGCTGCGGAACTCAGATGCCATCGCAGTAGATGGTTAAGATGAAGAAAGAAGCGGCTGGCAACATCGGTCTGCTGAGGCCGGCGGTGCCTGGCATCGGCGACCTGAGTGGGGTTGGTGTCGCAGCCCGAAGACGCGTGTCGGATCAAGACGCCGGCAACATCGGCCTCGTTGAGGTCGCCGGCGCCCGCCGGGGGTACCCCTGATGGCCGCAGGGGTACCTCTCGGGGGTCGGCGGCCTCAGTGGAGCTGGTGTCACCGGGACTGGAAGAAAGAAGACGCCGCCCAAGGGCTCTTTTAAGAGCCGCACACTGGGGTGACCCCGCCAAAGGCACTGTCAGTGCCGCAGGGCCTTACTTGAGGGATTCCTGGGGAGGGTGTGCTGGCGGGTGGTCGCCCCCACATGCGACCACCTGCTGTGGCCCCTTCCCGGCAGCCCCTCCTAGCCTCCTGTTCTGAGATTGCCGCGAGTGGGGTTGGGAGGGGCTGCTGGCGGGTGGTCTCCGCCGCCGCGGGGGGTTGTGGGCTGGGTGGGCGTATGCCCCGCCCCCTTAGCAGAGGCGTCGGGAAGGGATTTTAAGATTTTAAGGGATTTAAAATTACCGCAACACATCGCGGCCGTGATACATACGCGGCAATGGCACTCGCCGTTATAAACATGGCAATAGCGCTATTTTCGCGGCCGCGGTGTGCGGCGGTAATTTTTTCCCACTAATTTCCCTTTTTTATAAATATGCCCCTAAGGGTGGAATCAAACTCAGGACTTCAGCGCTGCAAGGCATCAGTGCTAACCACTGATCCACCATGCTTCCTAATGGTAAATTAATTGGTCCTTCTAAAGAAGTCTAGCCAAAAACACTGTTTGTTGCCTATGACACAGAACAGGCTTTTCTATGCCATAAGCCAGCAACATATGCAACAATGTTGTTGCCCCCAACATGCTCATGATAGAACTGCATGCAGACCCGTTCAGATTGTGGCTGTTGATGGATCGCCCAAATGCAGATCAGGGCCGCCTCTCTAATTATGTGAGGCAAAAACCTCAGGCGGCACATTAAGAGAGGCGGCAGCCAAGCCAGTAAAAAAAAAAAAAAATGTGCGAGATAGAGGATAGAATATTTATGGACCTTTACTGTCTGTTCTCACTGTGACCTTTACTGTTTGTTTTCACTTTACCCAAACTTGCAGCCCTTGCCAACTGCATATGAAGTTGACTCACCTTCACTCACCTTCACCTTCACTTCAGATCATTGAACCCTTCCCATTGTATTATTACCCCATCATCATGTTTCATATAACCTTGCTCCTTGGAAGGGATGAAAGAGATTATATGTATATCCCTAATGCGAAACTCCCTACCTTCTATACCATCCCAAAGATCCACAAGAAGCAGCGGTTCCCTCCAGGCAGACCGATTGTATCGGGGCTGGGGGGACCTACGGAGCACATCAGCTGCTTTGTGGACTCCGTCCTACAACCATTTGTTAAAAACTTAAGCTCCTTCGTACTTGACTCCTCGGACGTGTTAAGGAAGCTCAATGACATAAGAGTGGGGGAAGAGACGTGGTTGGTGGCCCTTGATGTTGAGGGGTTATACCCGTCGATACCCCACGCTATAGGCCTGCCTGCCTGTCAACACTTTCTGGAATCTACAGGGAAAGAGAAGGCTCGCCAGAACGAATTTGTTTTGAAATTATATATAATATAAGTTCATATTAAAAAACAACGTGTTTGTTTTTAATAATAAGTACTACAGGCAGGTGAGAGGCACGGCGATGGGGGCGGCTTGCGTGCCCTCCTCCACCTGCCTCCACCTTGGACTGTGGGAACATCTTGATGTACCAGATATAGTCTCCAGTATTGGGGTAGATTGTCATATTTTAATGTGGATCCGATACATAGATGATGTTTTGTTACTATGGAACGGAACCCGAAAGGTACTGGAATCTTTGGTTGACAACCTTAATGACAACAATGGGAACATTAAATTAACATATGAGGCGAGCGAGCATGTAATTACTTTTCTAGACCTGAAAATCCAGAAAGAGGGAGACAGGTTTATAACATCCACCTACCGTAAGCCCACGGCAGTAAATTCATTATTACATGCGAGTAGCCATCATCCAGTCAGTACGATTAGGGATGTCCCAGTAGGGCAGTTTCTGCGTATCAGGAGAAACTGCTCTGATGACAGCAATTTTGAAAAACAGGCTAAGGATCTGATGGTCAGATTGAAACAAAGAGGGTACAGTGATTGTGATTTGCAGATGGGATGGAATAAGGCTCAACAAACCACCCAACACAATTGTTGTTTGAGAAAAAGCCACGAGTTAATGCGCAAACTAAGAAAATCAGATTGATATCCCCCTATAACCAAGAATGGGCCACACTCAAAAAGATTCTGCAGAAACATTGGTATCTGTTGGCAGAGGATACGGAGATAGGGCATAAGGTGGGAAAATACCCCTTGTTAACGGCCAAACGGTCACGCAATCTCAGGGATAGGCTATCCAAAAGTCACTATGTGGAAACCACTAAAACCAGGGATACCTGGCTAAACCGCACTCCTATCAGTGGTAATAGGAAATGCGGGAAATGTGCTTATTGTGACTTTATGGATGATAAGAGAGTTAATAACATGTCAGACTCCGCAGGTGATATACTTGGTTACTTGTGAGTGTGGGTTCAAGTATATAGGAAAAACACGCAGAAAATTCTGTGTACGTATGGGAGAACACTGTTGAGCAATCAGGAAGGGGGATGTACAGCGCAGTAGTATTGCTAAACATATGGTGGAGGCCCATAATAGCAGAATCCCTAGGGTTAAATTTGTGGGAATACAAACTGTACACCTCGATATTAGGGGTGGTAATTTGGACAAGAAATTGTTACAAATGGAAACTAAATGGATGTTTAATTTGAACACGGTGACCCCATTTGGAATGAATGAAGAAATTTCATATGCCTGTTATTTGTAGTAAAGTGTTGCAAAAATGTTCAAAGTAAAGGGTTTCTAAAGGTTTCAAATAAGTGTAAATTCTCCATCTAGCCTAAGTAAGTTCAGATCCATGTGAAATTGATACACTCTTCGAAGCCAGCTGCTATTCTGTCACCTAGTGATATATTTAGCTACCTTGTTGCTTTAAGAGGTGGGGATAAAAGGATCAAAAAGAGGCAGTGACGTGGCACCCTGAGGAAGCCCGATAAGGAAATCTTGTGAGGGAGAAACGCGTGTAGGTGCAGGTGGAATCCGTCCTTTAGGACCAGATCCATTAGCAGAGAAGCCGGACCGGACACTGTAGGCTGTACAAGAACCAAACCCCTGTGCGGGACAGGCCGTGCGGACGGTTGAAGAGCAGCGGAATGTAGCGAGCGGACGGAGAGAACACATGACGCTGGAGGCAAGAAAGGCAGACCGTGAGCTCTGGACAGAGTGGAAGTCCCATTCTGTACGGCCATAAACCCGGGGGACGTGAGTATATCAGCACTCACATCAGTTTAAGGTTTTTTCAGCCTAGCATGTACTTTTGTTTATACAGATCCTGGACACTTGGACTCTGCATGAAAGGGGGATGGGTAGAGAGGAGGATTCCGGATCACTGATTTTTTACCTGTTGGTTTGGGGGACGCCCCGATTGGTGTATCTGCTTTTAATGTTTATATCCTTTGATCATACAATGTATTTTGCACAGTGTATTGTGTATGGTGTATGAATAAATGTATCAATTTTGCAGTTAAACAGTGCGTGTGCCCCATATAGTGTATTTGGGGGCCCTCTTTGGGTCCTTTATATATATTTTTTTGGTTTTGCAAGTTTATTTATTAACAGGGACAGTTTGAATAATTCCAGAATTATACAAATATAAGAACTGTAAAAGTATGTTGTAAGGCTATTATTCCAATAAAGCCAACACAGCATAGATTAGTAACGAAAGTGGATGCATTAAAAGCAACCTTTAGTATCTGAATTCTCTCAATCTGAGACTGCATTTATCTGACAATGTAAAATTCAAGCCTACAAGTAGCTATATCAAAATGATCCATAGAAAAGCCATCAAACTACATAACTGGAAGTATTCTGCTTATCTGTCTTCTTTTATTTACTATTATACTATTAATAAGAAGTGACCCTCAGATCCACAAGCAGCTTAACAAAATGGTAAATGAAGCCAGTGATAGAGCAGGGAGAACAGATGGAAAACAAGTATGCATGGATACTTATCATTTTAACATAAACAGGTCAGAAAAAGCTAGTGAAAAAAACTAAATTTCTAGATTGATTAAAGGGGCACTAACACAGTCTTATAATCTGTATAAAGCCATATTTTCCCAAGCATGTTTATTGTCTTTCATTAGAGTCTAGAAAAAAGGGAACAAAGGGAACTGATAATTAACAATTCTTATTGACCCCTTGACATCAAACCCCCAATTAACTACAGGAATTACTGTACATTAATTGCTCAAAATAGTCAAAATGTCAATATATAGCTGCATTGAATTGTAGTTGTTTTGACATTACTAAGTTCAAACCTTTATCCTAAAACAGCGTGGGGTGTTTAAATTAAGGTGGGAATAGGGACAAGGCTAGAATTTAAAATGCAAAAGGGGTGAAGGAATCAGATACTATTATAAGAAATAATGCGTCCCTTTACATTGTAATACAAGGATTTTACAACTCCTCTGTGGCGTAATATCCTTATATTACACTGTAATGGGTGCATTATCCCTTATAATTTTTCTATAATAAGGCTCTATGGCTACTGCCACATCTACCATTAAACTACCACATGTTCCTATCTTGGTTCTTTCAAAGCCAAATTTGCTTCAATAAGTTGACGTCTGCTGGTTAGCCTCTAGAATAAGAATATCCTTTCAATGGAATCTGTGGAATTCAGAATCTGAAAGTGGATATCTGTTATAAATTGGCCTGTTATTTCATAGGGACACACATGTTTGGCTTTCTGCCTCGTTATGTACTACTTATGTGAGTTTAAGAAAAATAACATCCAGATGTGAAGTTGTAAGCACAGCTGGCATTGTCAGCATTAGCCAGTCCGGGAAAATGTAGTTTTTTTAAAACTATTAATGTACTGTAAGCATGCAAAGATTATCAACAGCTGGCAGAGTAGTCAGCAAAACATAATTAGCATTACTTTGCTGTATTTTTTTTAAATTAGGGTAATAGACTGTAGTGTGGTAATGAAAACATAACATACGGTAATAGAAAGGTTGTATTCCCCTCCTGTACGTAACATGAAAAACAATTCTAGTAATAGAAGTGCAAAAAAGAAGAAAGAATAGACAAATCACTCTTTATTTAATCATGTCCAATAGACCAGTCAAGTAAGAAAAATATTCTAGTATGAGAACATGATTATATACCCCACTGGGTTAGTTTACATAGCTATTTTGCCTCAGTTTCTGCCCCTTTATAAATCATGGCTGACACAAATAGTTACTAACAGAAGTAAGGCTAAATTAATATTTTACCCTTTGAGTGAGGAAGTGAGTATAAGTTGCATTGATATCAGGTGCTTGTTCTTTTTGTGACTGACAAGCAACCAGATGAAATATATATAAAAAAATAATAATAATACACCATTCAGCCAAACATAGCCAAACACACGGAGAAAAAGTATAGTAAGTTTTCATCCTTCTCTATAAAAACAATAACAAGAGCCAAATTTATTCAAAGAGTTTTTGTACGTGTGAATGGAGAGCTCTACTGTGCAGTATTCTTGGAAACTGTAAGCCCTGTGGTGCATTAGGCTTGCAGACCATGGTGTGTTTATTCCTATGCTTTTGCCAACTTACTAGTGGTAAATCTAAGTTCTGCAGAGATGTAGGTATTTTCACCTGCCAACACTATGCCCCAGAGTTGTTATGAACTGTAAAGTCTGGGTTACTATGAATTTGTGAACTGAAACCTAATGGGGGAATCTTTAAACAGAAATCTACAGAAGAACTACAGTTTAGTAGCTCACTCAAGTCCCATCAACTTAATATAGCGGCTGCGGCTCCAGGCTAAAAGCTGGCGTTAGTGGCACAAAAAAACAACAGCTACAAAGGCTATATAAAAGTTCATTAACGTTGGAAGTATTTTGTCAAGCATCAGGTAAATGTGACCATAAAAAGTATTCATAAGATAGGAACCGATTGAGCAGGTTAGACATAAGGTATAAGAAATACACAGTAGTTGGGTAAGCAATTTAAACACAAAATACATTAGCTGGTCTCCTTTCCTTGTTTCAAGAAAGGTTCAAACTCTAACATATTGTAGATCAATTCCAAAGCCAGGTAAGATAGCCGTATGATTGCTTTATGTCTGAATACACCATAGTTTGTGAAATGTTTTTAAAGGATCTATTGCCTGTAAATTATGCCAGTAAATCTGTTGTTTTGTTTAGACAATGTCAAGGCGGGGTTGGGGTGGGGGTGAGGGCACTAGATTTATTCTCCTTTACTGTATACTCAGTCTAAAGCTGGGTACACACAGTAACGATAAAGCTTAATCTTAGTTTTCCGAATGAGCGCGCAGCCGCCAAACGATCGGGTCAGCTGAACGCTCATTCGGGAAAGACCAAAAATTTCCATCGGCCACGCTAGACTCCCTATACAGGAGTCTGCCATGGCCGAGGGACACACAGTCCCGAGCGTTCTCCCTATGATGTGTATAGGGAGAACGCTCGGGACTGTGTGTATGCAGATCTTTAGCTGGGTACACACAGTACAGATTTCTGAACGATGACAGACAGGATCTGCAAGATCCTGTCTGTCATCTTTCAAAGATCTGCATACACACAGTCCCGAGCTTTCTCCCTATGAACATCATAGCGAGAATGCTCGGGACTGTGTGTTTCCCTCGGCCACGTGCTCAATAACATATATATTTTTCTTTTATTTTTGGTAAATATCTTAAGTATAATAAAGCCATCCAATGTATAAAATCAGTTGTCTGCTGTTAAAGGGCATGTCCCCCATGAAAATCATTATTTAATATACGATAGCTCCCCCCTGCCCACCCCCAACCGCCCTGTTATTTCTTTAAAAAAGCATTTTGAACGGTACTTACAGGCCTTCGCCCCCCGCGTTGCTCTGTTCCGGCTCCCTGCTTGCCAGAACTTGCAAGCAGGGGGCCGGACCGGCAGCCACGTCTGTGATTGGTTAAGACACAGCCAATCATAGATGCAGCTACCGTCAATGGAGAGCGCACAAGAAGGAAGGTCTGTAAGTACAGTTCTGATTGCTTTTATTAAGAAATAGCACAGCAGTTAGGGTTTGGCATGGGGGAAATATCATACACTTAAATGATTTCACGCTAGGTGCAACGGCTGCAGAGGATGGATCTGGGTGGTGGGAGCGGGGGGGGGGGGGTTAAAATGGCTCCCCTGTTCATGTCAATGTCCTCTCAGAGGACGAGGAGGGCAAAGAAACCTTTCACACAGGACTCTTCAGTTTCCTGGACTTTGGACAAGCACTGCAGGAGAACCATAAGGAGCAGAGAAATAGGGAAGGATTTATTTAAACTACACAGTGGGGCCAGTAGTGGGTTAAGTTTTAGTTTGGGGGGTGGACATGCCCTTTAAAGAATAATTTTGTTGATTTGAGATTTTAAATGAATTAATTTGAACACTTTAAGCATGAAATCTTTTAATACTTATCCCCACAATAAGATGTTTATTCACTTTATTCCGTTACAGAATTAATACACAAAAAATGACTAGGCAGGCGCAAAGGAAGGGGGTGTTGTGACTTTTCCCTCATGTTTTAAAATATATTTATGAAAATTGTTTCTTTAACTTCCATTAAATAACCTTTTCACCAATTATAGATAAAACAAAATGAAGCCACATTAAAAAGAATTACTGACTTACCATTTTCAAACACAGTGCCAGCAGAAAAAGAAAGCTCTGAGTCATGCTCCGCTTTGCATGCATACAACGCCTTGGCTTTCCTAGGTAAGCTGGAGAAATACACATAAATTAACATTAATGCCATTTTATATCTTGATATAGACACAGGGTAATAACAGTTTGGAGGGTTTGGCCTCCCCAAAACATGTATATTAAAATGAAGAGATGAAGAAAACAGAACAGTATTAAAAAAAAAAAAAGTACTTGAGGCAGTGAGGTAGGATAGGTAATTCCTATTTCCCAATATCGTTTTGTTAGGAGCGTCAGCCAAAGAAAACTGCTTCTCCCAGGCTTCCTCCTGGCTTCAGCACTATCTTTAAAGGATAATTATACTCTTCCTCATCACCTCCCCCTCGCACCCAGGGTGAGGACCTAAAACGCTAAGCCCTCACCTCTTTACTTTACAGATGTCCTACAATACTTTCTTGAAGACTCCCTCCTTCTGCACTGTGGTCTGATCCACCTCTCTGCCACTGTGAGTGACAATTTGTGAGGCAGCCAATGGGAAGACACTGTTCAAGGAGGCGTGTCTTCCCATTGGCTGCCTTGCGGACTGTTACGGACAGTGACAGTGGGATGGATCGGACTTGAGCGCCAATGAAGTCTTCAAGTAAGTATTGCAGGACTTCTGTAAAGTACCCAGAAGAGAGCAGTTGGGGAATGGGTTGGGGAAAAGACGAGTAGAATTGTCCTTTAATATAGGAAAGTCCAGGACAATAACCTGGCAGATGAAAACTGTACATGCTGGTGCTCCTTAACAAAATTATACTGGGAAGTAGGAATAATCAATACCTGCCTCCAAGCTTTTCATTTCTAAACAATAAATATTTATATTGTAGCTGTCCTTTAATATAACCCTGACACCTCTTAAACCAATAAACATTTTGAGGGAAGGATTTAAGAAAATTGCCTCTATTCTTTATTATATTGTCATTTATTATATTATCCTATAAGAATAACACACCTTGTTATTTATCTTTTATCCAGTTAAACAATATGAGGATTGCACTATGCATGCAACCCAGCTGGGAATTGCTATTGGTGCCACAGAGCCTGTTTTAGGGGTGTTCACAACTTGCATAAGTCCCTAATACTGAAAATTATTCAGACAGATTGGAAATGCATAGCAGCATTCAGGCAGACAGTGATGTAGGCCCAAACACTCTTTAGTGTGGTTACAAGAATTAGCCAAGAACAGCAACTGACATACACAAGTCAGCTACAAAGAAATATAAGGTTGAGGCTGTCAGACCTCACTACTTGTTAATTCTATTTCATTTACTGAATTTCTGACATTACAAGATGGATTTCAGTATATTTCAGTCACTGTAATACCCTTCAAAAGCCGTGATGAGGTTTCAAGGACATGAACTAACAGCTATACTTCACATATTTGTTTTGGCCTGAAAGTGTGGCAGGAGGCCAAGAGTGCATTCCTGAATTTTCTTTCTACCCCTTTTATGATTGTAATTTCCCTTCACAATTTATGCTTGTTATGGGTGTATGAAAAGGGGGTGGCAGGTTTACAGCTGTACACCAGGCAAGCAACTGGATCCCAAGCTACAGGCAGTAGTTTCTGTTGCCTGTCCAAAGCCTACAGATACTGTAAAATGGACAAATGAAAAAAAAATAATAATAAAAGTTCCCTCATAGATATGGAATGATGATGAGGGAATATATAGTTTTGAAAACCCGTTTCAGATTTGCATTTGGCTTTGTGCAGTAGATTTGTACAGTAACTTTAGTTAATTGGTAAAATATTAAATAAGGAGAACACTGGATATTCTACACAGTGTTATAACATGCCCTGCTATTACCACTGTCTTTTGATAATCTGTCTACAATCCAACTGAAAAACACTAGAAAATGACATTAAAAGAAGCTGTCTGTCATTGGCTATAGATCTGGCTACACACAGTACTGCCTGTGGAGGGCAGTAGGTTACGACCCAGTTAAAGAAAGCAACCATGACGTGGTGACTGGGCTTAAAATAATTTGACAACTTATTGAACTAATTGATTTTATTTATCCAGGGTTTAGCAGACTGTTTGTAGTAGCAACCTTATGGAGGTAGCCAATATGCAATTAGAATGGTTTGTGCACTAGAATTCAATTTTCTGTATGTATTATATTTTTGGTCTCACAGGTGGCCAGTGGCTGCTATTGGCTTATTCGATCCTTTTCCTCCTATACTACCGACACCCAGGATTGTCTATTTTCAGGCCACAAACACAACAGAAAAAAAGAACCTGATGGAGCCAGCCTTTTATCAGTATTGTGTGTACCAAGCTTAAGGCTTACAAACTTGCAACACTGGTTTGAATGTATTAGCATTGTCAATAACAACTAGTATTTGTTTAAATAACTGACTGAAAAACCTAACATATTCCATGCAGCAACTCACACTAACTAATAGACGTACAGTAGTCAATAAGTGTTAACCATTTTGCACAACAATTTATAAGTTTCCATTTCCCAACAGTCTAAAAATGTTTTTGGATCACAGACACATACAAAAATTATGGTGTCCATTCATCTTTAAATATTTGTATTTATTTTCTTATGTTACATTTGGCCTATATGAATATCTTGAAAACCTTGAATGAAAGAACATTTTTAAAGTCCTTTAATGGTTTCCCTGTTATGACTGACTTTTTTTTAAATGTAAGTTGCCACCTTAAGTCTGTGTTTAACAGGATGCACATTGCAAAAAGTCTAACCACAGACACATACAATATTTACAGTACCTGCACTGGCATGCATATCCAGAAGTAAAAATCAAACTCGCAAAACTACAGGTTAGAAACTCTACAGGGAATTACTTATATTAGGTCATAAGACATTACAGAAAGTCAGCCAAGAGCCAATCTGGCATGGCAAAATATGTAGAGATGTCATCTGGAATTAAGACAGCATAAAAATCAAAATGGCAGACAAGTTTACTCAATCAAGTTTAATAAAGTCAAATAAACAGAAGCTGTACTACTGCTACAACAATTTGTATTTATAGTGCAACGTGTTGTTTTCTTTATTGTAGCATTAAAAGTAAACTAAAGAATAATAGTAAAATTGATATATTTTCCTCCTTATTTAGCAAAAACTTATGTCTGTACAAAGCCCATTCATTATTCATGGTGCCAAATGAAAGAGATGTGTCATTGATCATACTTTATATGGCATAGATTCCCACCACGCACTCAGTGTTGCATTGCTGTCTTTCTTTAGTGTGTCTAATTGTTCTTGGTTGCCTGTTATATTTTTACCTTTCTGTGTCAGTACTGATAAATGGTTCTTAATATTTTCTAGCCCTTTGATTACATCCAAATTCGGTACTTTGCATTCTATTGTTCGAGATGCAAGCCACATAAATCTTGTGTAATTTTTCAGGTGAGCATACAATATGTATATTTAGTAGTGATACTACTTTAATAAGAACACTCTAATCAAAGGTGTTAGGAGGATTTTCTTCTTTGCATCATGTAACCAATACACCTCACTGTGCCTTTAGTTTTAATTGTTTTGTCCTATGCACATTTCATTTAGTATGTACTATTTTTAAACCAAAGGACAGAAATATAGTTAAAATGTTAACTGACCTTCCTGGAGATGAGTCACTGGATGTTGAGGATGTCGGCATTGGACTTGAGGGAGCAGAAAACATAGGGCAAGTTGGGGGCGATGTGGGGCTTGGATTTAGGGAGCTACGAAAAATAAAGAATATAATTTTAGCAAAGAATCATCAGATAAAATGATCATTTAAGTAAAAAATAAAAAAGTGAGACAATTGTGACACCGGAAATAAAACATTTAGCAAAACAAGCAGAATACAGCATTAGCAGAAAACAAAGTCTTAACAAGGCAGTTCTGCAAAAACCCAAATTGATAAAAAAAAATTAAGGTTGAGTGATACACCTGCTACTATGAAAAAGTAAGACACTCCAGTTTAATTAACACAGGGAACATGTTCCAAAAATGTGGTTACCAATGGTAACCACCAGAAGTCATGATTATAGAACATCCATGTGTATTCGTTGTCTGCACTGAAATCAACTGTCATCGCTATCCATAGATATTGTTGGTGCACAGATGGAAAAGATAAACACTGTGAGATGCAGCTAGTAACAATGGAAGACCTAACTATTTTTGGGCTACACCTTCAGTCTTACATGTGAGTGTGATACTGCTAATAGCACCAGATGGATGGCTGCAGGATAGATGGACATCTTAAGATTTTTAAAATGTCAAACCTTCTTACCCCCAAAGTCTTGTAACTTCTACAATACATATGCAGAGCAAACAAAACTTACTGCATGCTACATATTTATAAAAAATCAGTTAAGACTAGAGTTATTTAGATTATATAATTAAAAGAGACATCTCATTAGATGTATATTTCATTTGTTATGTCCACCCTCTAATCATAAATTTAAATCAAATGTATTTCAAATATCCTAATATAACAATCCGATATTGCATTTTAACAGTCAGTGTCTGAAACAGCCTTATGTAGTTAAGGCACATAGAATTGCATTGGTATTAAGCCAAGTATACACAGTACCAATAATAGGCCTATCCCGTCAGAATCACTCAGATGGCCAACAGCTGCTATTGGCTCCTCACACTACAGTATAGAGGAAAGCATCAAGAATGCATTTGGCCCAATTTTATAGCCGATAACAGACCACTTTCAATGGAATCTCTGTCCCATTGGTTATAAATCTGTACTGTGTGCCCCCAGCTTAATGCTAGGAAGGAAACACAGGAGAGATATTCTATTAGATTTTTTTCAGATTTATGAAAAAATCTAAATATAGTTTAAGGATCATAAGGAACTATATAATTTATACATTAAATTCAAATACAGTACATTCAAATAAAGCTGCAAATGGCATAGAACCTGATGAATTTAATTTCATAGGCAAGTTTCCAAAACACATTTCATAATAAACAGACATTTTGCAATATGGCATTCCCCAGTTCTGAAATATCAACATTGAAATTATTTATTTAGTCATGAAACCAGTTCATGAACAAATTACAGGACATCTATAACCTTCTAAGTAGATTTCTAGACTGCATGCAGTGAGACTATGCTACTCTATCTACAGCAAAAAAAATTTGGATCTAAATCTTTTTAAAACAACACATCTTCAATAAACCAGATTTTTTTAACAGTTGTTTTTCTACTTCAACTTTCTGGTGTTCTGTACACAAGTCTTCGCTTCTTAGTTTACCACTTTTATTAAAATATAAGAATTTAAGGAAATATAACATTTAGACTGAGGCCACACTACGCCGGATGGTATCTCGCAGGAAAAGTGTTCCCCATGTGTTACTGTCCATTTGCGGTGTGATCCGCGCAATGTTGCGTTGTTGAAGTGCATGAGATTAACAAAAAAAATGCGACCGTGTGCACTCCGAAAAGTGGAACTAGTGTGGCCAGACCAATTGGCCAACACTAGGATCGGATCGCACATTAAAAGCCCCTAGCTTGGCCTAGCCCTTAGTATGGGTGACTAGTTTTTTTTGCTAGTAGACCTGAAAGTTTATAAAATATTTCAGTTAAGGCCAGAATGGTTTTAATGCATATCCATAGATGCTCTTTTATTTAAATGAAGCTAATGTCTATTTAGGTATCTCTGTTAGTTAGATAGTTAGAACTAAAGTATTTATGAATGAACCACAAATATCGGTTGAAGCTCGCTGTATGTCCTTAGCTGCCCTTTCTACAGCACAACAGTTGTGTTATATGAACTTCTACAAGATCAGGAATATAAGCTGACTGCATAATGTATTGAGCTTTGTGAAAACCTAGGAAGGATATTGAAGAATGCATTGACACAAAGCCATAATAGGATTTCTGCCAATGCAGAGAAAGGGTCTATTACTCCTAATCTGTAGCTAAGTGCAGTTGGTAGATATCAGTTAAACACAAATAATTAAGAAACTAAAATGAAGACTTAAACAACTAACTAATCTACGTTTTATGTCAATAACAAGCACAAGACATAAACAGATAATTATGAACCTTCCTGCTTGGCTGATTAGTTTTCTTTGTTTGATTTTACTTCTTCCTTGTTGCTATGTAAACATAAAATGTATTTTTAATAATAATAGTATAGAACACTGTAAACTGACAGTTGCCAGCTGCCTTTTCTCAGCATTATTTGGAAGTACCGTAACTCTTTTATGGAATATGTACACACAATCAAATGTATCCTTTTTAGGCACTTGCTAAAAATGATTTTGGATAGAATGACATGAAAAGAGTTTATTAAACAGGAAATGTCATTGAAAAAGCATTAAACAAAAAAAAAAGATAAATAATAAATATTTTACGTTGTTTTCTCTCGTGTTCCAGAGTCCAATCAGGGCAGTTGCATAGTAGAATGTTTTAGGATGGTTTTATATAGGATTTTTAACCATTAGCATTCTGATTTTTTTTATCTATTCCCAACCAATAAATGTAGCTTGTTAGCATAACTAACATATATTCGAGTATAAGTTGATCCAAGTATAAGCCAAGGTACCTATTTTTACCCTTACCTGAAAAATTTGTAAAAACTGATTGACTCAAGTATAAGTTGAGGGTAGAAATTATCACCACTACTGCCTTCTGATTCTGTGTTGTTTTTAGGCTTTAGTTGCCCTTTAAATGGACAGCAGAATTCCCATACATGAATCCCATACAGTAATAGCCAAATCCAGTACCAGTAACCTCCAATTCCATGGCACTCTAGATGTTTGGAAACTACAACCCCCAGCATGCTTTGTTGCTGGGAGTTTCAGTTTTTAAACATGTGGAGTGGCAAGGTTCAGTAAACTTTTAATTAAGCTTACCATCATTTACAATTCTCCTGAACCCCATATAGTAAAAGGTCCTCTGATCCCATTTGGTACAGGGCACTCTGACCCCCATATAGTAAAGGAATCTCTGACCCCAATAGTTAAAAATGTCACCTGAGAGTTGTAGTTTCAAGCTGTCATTTGCACTGTACTAGCAGCTGTTTTTTGCCCCAAACTGAGGAGACCCATCAGATTTACAGCATGCAGATGAGCAGTGACTCAGCCAGACTACAGGAAGCAGGAAGTGTAAAGGCAGATCAGCTCCTGTAACTTTCTATGCAGGTTAACACAGCGCCACCTACTGGTTACTATCCGCAATTGCAGAATTTGGAGCTAAATTAGGACATGAACCAAGTATAAGTCGAGGTTAGGTTTTCAGGCTAATTTTAAAGCCTGAAAAATTCGACTTATACTCAAGTATATACGGTAGATATGAGCAGCTCATAGAGATTTCTCTTTTTCTGCAGCTCTCCAACTGAATGGAAGAGTGGAATGGAAGTTCAAGTTTCATTAATTTTTTAAAGGCCATGTCCACCCCCAATGTCCATTTAAATAACCTAGAAGCCATTATACTTACAAAGATGAATACCCCTTCTACAATGAGGACATCAATCCTCACTCCCCTTCTGCAGCTCCCGAGTGATGTCACAGCCAATGACTACAGAGTATTTATTTGATATTTCTTGCCTGATACTGAAAAGCTAAGTGAGCCTGTGTGAAAGCTCAGGCAGCTTATATAATTGTAGAAGGGTTATTCAGCTTTATAAGTGTAATGGTTCCTAGGTTTTGAGGGTTGTTCTGGCTGGACATGCCCTTTTTATGGAACAAACGACAAATTGTAAATAATATAATTTGCTTTTGTTTAAATAAACTCTCACTTACAGTATATCTTCTACAGCAATCAATACAAAATAACCCTCACCCAGCTATAGTATTATTCACTGGGCCTAAAAACAATTTGCAAGATGCTTGTATATTTTAAACTAGCGTAGAGCTGAAATAGAACTCCATGAATACTAATGCATTTGACAGATCAAAGATCATTTCTGACTAGCTGTTAGTGGTTCACAATTCAGTAAATATGTACATAAATCTGTAAATTCCCAGGGCCAAGTACCATAATGCAATGCACTGTGGAAACAGACCTTCAATCTATGCAAATATCACACAACATATTTCTATACGTACTACCTGTGGACAGTAGAAAACACAACCTGCTCAGTGAGGATATAATTGACTATAAGTAAGATTCAAGGACATTTAATACTACATAACAAAACAAATCACTAATGAATAATAAAAAGTACTAATAACTATAGCACCAAACTGAAGCTGCACAATTATTTATATTTAACGGAGTTTTAACTACCTGTCAGTACTAAGTATTGGCAGAATAGACACGCATTCCAGTTTCCCTCTGGAATATCTTTATATAATGGAACAGACTACAAAGAATTCCACAACACATTGTAAAAATAAATTCCAACAAGTTAATCATATTTTTATGATAGGCAGTTTTAGCTTGCATTTTATTAGCCATAATTAGTATTAGAAAAGAGCTGACTGTTTTGGTGACAAGTAGAACATCCAGTTTATGTGGAGAAATTGACCCTGCATTTTTTTCCTTCCGTCCTATATATAGTGCAGACTGCAGTATTGTTGGTAAATGTTAACGCCACTAATGCAGCCATTACTACATTTTAGGAGGGGGTTACTGTCACGAACTTACCAGCCGCTCCGGTCCAGCACCGCTCTGCACATCCGGGTGGGCGGCGTCAACATCATGACATCATGACGCTGGCACACATGGAGTTCCAGAGACTTACCTTACCAATTCCAGAGATTTACCTTTCCTGTTCCAGAGACTTACCTTACCAGTTCCAGAGAATTACCTTTCCAGTTCCAGAGACTTTCCTTACCAGTTCCAGAGACTTTCCTACCAGTTCCAGAGACTTACCTTACCAGTTCTAGAGACTTACCTTACCAGTTCCAGAGACTTACCTTACCAGTTCTAGAGACTTTCCTTACCAGTTCCAGAGACTTTCCTTACCAGTTCCTTCTCCTTGTTATCCAGTTTCCAGTAGTGCCTCAGTATCCTGCATACAACTCCCATCAGCCTCATCTGCTCCAGAGTCCAAACCTACAGACTTGGGTCTCCTCCTGAGAGCGTACCTGTAGTACCCCGGCCATTCGGCCGAATTTGTTACAGTTACTAATAAGAGGAGAGAAAGCAGCCTTTCCTCCCACAGCTTGTGTAGCTTTAACGTTGCAATACGGTGTATTTTATTAAAGAAACAAATAGAAATCCAGAAGAATCATGACCTATCTACTGATACATAATAATTAAGTGCTCACAAGTTAGTGAAAAACACATAGTTATGTATGTATGTGGAAAACAAACAATGTATTGTACATGGCTAAATAAAAGAAATCCCGTGCAAAATAAAATAACCCGAACTAGGTGGTTAGCCATATACTCTAATCGTAAAGGAGTACGGGCCTGCAATTTATACTTAATAAAGAAAAATAGATTGTAGATTGGATTAAGTAGTAACA
Source organism: Hymenochirus boettgeri (assembly GCA_019447015.1). Lineage (NCBI taxonomy): Eukaryota > Metazoa > Chordata > Amphibia > Anura > Pipidae > Hymenochirus > Hymenochirus boettgeri. The sequence goes on along the minus strand of CM033471.1, from coordinate 72,739,621 downwards.
CTCTGATTCTGCAAATAACATGAAAATGGGATAAGGGAAGTAAAAATCCTAGGGGGAGGGCTTAACTGAAGGGGGGGGAGGAATTGATATTAGGGGTCACAGGTTGTTGGTAACAATGTTCATTATCTCTGTTCACAAATCCCTTTTTCTGTAATAGTTGCTGCTTTCCCTGAGCAAAGGTACCGTATGTGGAAGTGCTTGTATCCATGTGTGAGCTATTAGTGTTTTGCCAGTGAAAGGAGTGTCATACAAAAATGTATCAATTGTGTGATTTGTTGCCAGTAGCCCAAAAACAGGACAGGACCAAATTAGATGATAGAAAGTCCCTAGGCATTAGAAATGATAGAAAGTCCTAGATGATAGAAAGTCCCTAGCCATATATCCTGGCTTATATATAGAAATACACACTGGGGTAAAGTAAGCTTCTGTGAAGTATGAATAATTGTGTCTGTTTGTCTGAAGCTTTTAATGTTGAGGCTTCTTCCCATTTATTTTTCTAAATAAAACCCACGTCATTCTCCAAGGTAAGTTTGTGTTTCCTAGAGCTTACAAAGGTGGGTACACAATGCACCAATCTGTCAAAGATGACAGACAGAATATGAAAGATTCTGTCTGTCATCTTTGAAAGATGGGAGTACACACAGCACGATCGCTCCCCCTATATAAAGTATATATAAACTATAGGAAGATCGTTCGTGACTGCTATACTACCTATGATCAGGTCTGACTCCCTAATACTTTAGTACAGGGGGCAGACTGTGTTTGAGAGAAATTTTCCGGTCAGAATGCCCGTTTCGGATGCGGATGACAGTCGTTTCGGCCATACAAACATTAGCGATATAGGGTTGGTGCAAACAGGATCGGCCCTATATAGCTAATGTGTATACCCAGCTTTAGGGTGTTGTATAAAAAGAAACGGTCAACAAACAAATAATATTTCTGATGGAAATAATTTGTGTTCTTTGGCAAAACGATTTCCTGCTAAGTAATCTAATTACATTTTGTTTAATAAAAAAAAAGAAACCAAGATAAATACTGTTCAAACTTATTTCACCTTTATTGCAAGATTTTCAGATATGCAAAGGAGTTTAAAAACTTAAGAAACAGTTTAGTTAAAAGAAATATATTTACCAAAACCTGGCATTAGTGTGCACACCTCTCTAAACTATGATTTTGTTAAAGCAACTTTTTATTTTATTTCTGTGCTTAGTCTTTTTGGGTAATAGTCTATTGGTTTGGCACCAGTTATGTATCAATTGCCCCACGACAGTGGGGGACTAAGAGGGCCCACCATCTAAAGGTAGGTTCCAAGAGTAGCTGTTTTTTTTTTTTTTTTTATAAAGCACCACTTGGGGACACAGAGCTGTACAATAACAAAATACAAAAAAAGTCATAAAATGGGGGCAAATACATAAATAGTTCAGTGCATAAATCTATAAATTATATAAATATAAGTATAAAATATAAATATATAATTGCTAGAGCCTTGCCACAAAAGGAAAGGAGATCACTGCCCCATAGAGCTTAAAATCTAGTTAGGTGGGTAACATAGATAAAAAAAGATTGGGAATAAATGCTGGAGTGAGACGTATGCAGTGCGTCTCACTCCAGCATCATATCATATACTGTGCTGGTTACCAGAAAGGTAGGATGTAAGGTTAGATTTAAACTTGATAATTAAGGGTATTTTTGATGAAGAGAAAGGGGAATAGAATTTAGAGAAAGGTTTATGGCAAGAGGAAGCAGTAATAGTGGGGGGTCTGTACAGGAGCTGGTTCTATGATTGAAAGGTACGTGCACGAACATATGGGGATGCTAGAGAGGAAATATAAGGAGGTGCAGCAGAGTAAAGGGATTTAAATGTTAGGAGAAGGAATTTGTAAAGAATATGCTGTTTAATGGGGAGCCAGGTTGTTGTCCGGTACATAGGAGATTTGGAATCCTGTTTATTAGAGAGCAAAACAATACGTGCTGCAGAGTTTAGTATGGACTAAAGGGGAGAGAGGTGGGAAGCATGAAGACCAGTACGGTAAGTAGTTGGTTACAGTAGTCCAGGCGCGATAGGATGAGAGCATGCCTAAGCTGTGGTTGGGAGAGAAAGGAACCTGCAGTTTTTCGCTATATTGCGAAGGTAAGCGTCACAACATTCAGAAGGGGATGGCAAGGAGACAGTCGGAGACACGTGATTGGATGTCAGGAGTTAGCAGGGGATGGACAAGTAGATTTGTGTATCATCTGCATATAAGTGATACTTGAAGCCAAAAGAGTTAATGACATCTCCCAAGGAAACAGTGTAGAGGGAGACAATAATGGTCCAAGAACAGACTCCTGCGGCACCGCCACACTAAGGGCAAGGCCCCACTAGGGAGCCCGCAGGAATTGTGCGACTCAGCAAAATCGGAACATCACATGATCCATGCGGTGCAATCCCTATCGCAGCACATCACACCAAAATGGTGATAGCATACGCTGCAAAAAGGGTCAGCAGCCCAATGCAGGGCAGTGGACATAATGGGGCCATAGCATATAGCAGCGCACACCAAAACAAGCTAGTGGGGCCTAGCCCTAAGAGGAACCGGAGAAGAGGTGTTATTAGCATAAAATTCAGAGTAAATTCGGATAGAAAAATAGGATAGAAACCAAGATGTCACTATATTCCGAAGGAGTGAAGTATCTGTATTAGAAGGAAATGATCAACTGTATCGAAAGCAGAGGAGAGGTCAAGAAGGATAAGAATAGAAAAGTAACCATTGGCCTTTGCAATCTGCAGATCATTCACAGCCTTACACAAAGCAATCTTGGTGGAATGCGCAGGACGGAATCCAGATTGCAACGGATCCGATAGCTTATGAGCATGAAGTTAGTTAGTGATACGGGAGAAGAGTAATCGTTCTAGCAGTTTAGAGGCTATTAGTAAGAGAGAGAACGGGCAGTAGTTCAGATGACTTTTGAATGGGTCACAGGAGTAAAAGATCCAAGAATAGCAAAGGGGAGGTGAGGGCAACATAATCTGAGTCATCCCTAGGACCAGAGATCTGCATGCGGATGGACTCCACTTATCTTGGAAGTAATGTGCTAAGTCCTGGGGAGAGTGAGGAGAAAGGAGAGATTCAGTGGGCGAGGCGCACATAAGGGAGTTGAATATGAAGTAAAGGCAAAGTGAGTTAGATTAGTTGTTCTTTACAAGTTTCCAGTAGTAGTTTTATTTTGCCAACAAGAACCCAGAGCCAAGATACTGAAGCATGAACTTGTAATGGATAAAATCAGCCTTAGCGCACCTGCGTATACATGTGCACCTGCATATAGAATGGCAAGTGGGGTTAAGCCACAGACAAGGGTTAAAGGTCCCTCGATTGCGGGAATGCAAGGGGGCAAAAGAGACTATTATATTAGTTAGGATAGAATTATAGGAATTAGCATGTGAGTCAGGGTCATCGATGCTCAAATGGGAAGAGAGACTAGAGGACAGGGATGAGATGAGTGCAGGGAGATCTATGGATTTAGGATTACGAAGAGACATACAAGAGGGAGGGACAGGAGGAAGGAGAGGGTTTTGAGGTTGAAAAGTGATAACATTCATAAAGTGGGAAGGGGTTTGATTCAAAAGATGAGTTTTTTAGTGAACATTACGTTCAGGAAGTGCCGTTATTCAGTCTTTTAAACAACTGTACCTTTACTAAATACGTTCAATCAGCTGTTAAAAATAGCCACTGAACCTACAGTACCTAGAAGTGTTGGGGAGGGGGCAATTTTTGCCCACTTCTCATTGCAAAATTTTTAAGATGTCACATTAATACTTTTTTTGTTGAAGCTATTGTGTTTGTTTAGATGCTTTGGGTCAGTGTCATGCTGAAAGGTGAAGTTCCTTTTCATCTTTAGCTTCTTGCAGATGTTTGATGGTTTTGTACAATATAGCATGATACTTGGAGCTATGCTTGGAGTTTGACTAAAACACCGGTTCCCAAAGGATGGCTCTTCAATGTGGGTATGATGCTCTTTTAATGATGTGCTGTGTTATTTTTTGTACCAAACACAACTTTTGAAATTATGACTAAATCGTTCAACCTGGGTCTAATTGGACCATAATACATCTTTTCACATTGTTGTGGAAGACTAGATAAGCATTTTTGCAAAGTTTAGCTGGGCATGGATAAATTGTCTTAGTAACTTATGCCTTAACCCAAAATTGTAAGGAATACAAGTGATTGTCATCACATCTAGGGGACAACCATTACTTGCCAACAAATCCTTTAATGTAGAGGGAGGCCTCTAGGTGGCCTCCCTGACCAGTTTTCTCACAGTATTCTTATCTGTCTTATGAGTAGATAAATACATACCAGCCACTTACTATAAACCAACTATAATCCTGACATTATGTTAACATTATGTTAAGAATACGGAATCAACACTATACATTACTCAGAAACTAATCTACAGTAGCTAGGACTTTTGCCAGCTTGCACAAGTGATTATGGTAACAGACACAGATTCAAACATACCTGACTTAAACTAGCCTTTAAATTAATCACTAATTAATGTCATTAATTATAATTTGTCAAATTCACACTGAACTGTATTAACATTGTAGACATTTATTTATCCCAGATTACTTAAATTAATATTAGTAAATTAATTTAAAGGACATCTATAGTGGGAAAATTAACTTTTTTTTTCTTTCTTTCCATGTGTTCTATAATTCCCCACAACCCCCAGAGTGTCTTCACTTTTTTCAGATTCACTCTCTGTCCGGAGATACACCAGTTAGAAGAATACCTGATTGCATTCCTCTACTCCTACTTGGACTGTCAATCAAATCCCTGTGACGTGATCCCCCCTCCCTGCTCTGTAATAAACATAGAGTTAAGAGCATTAGCAGGGGGAGAGAGGTAGCTTTGATGGTAGATATAAGGCTGCACTTGACCCCCCTTCTTAATAGCTTTAACTGATTGATGATGGGTCACAAAGTGAGAGATCATAAACTGTACTGTTCTTCTTCTTCCTGTCTCCAGGACAGCTTGCTTTCTATTGGCCACTGTGCGCGTGTGTGGTTTTTTTTCAGGATGTTGAACTTTTAACTCCTACAGCACATGATAAGCTTGTCGGTTAGCTGGAGTTGAGACATGGAGGAGGTAACAGAGGGGAGGGGGAAGGGGGAGTGCTGCACAGAGATCTGACACCATGAATAAACAACGTCACTGACAGTGATAGGATTAAGGCAGCATAGAGTACATGAATTTAACTTTGCTAAAGGGCAATGTGTTTTTTTCACTATAGATGCCATTTAAATGCAATTGGTCATTATTATAAAAAAAATGTATATATGATGATGAACTTAAAGTTTAGAAAGAATTTGTTGTAAAGTTGCTTAGTCAAAAGAATTATATTCACAAGAAAAATGTTTAAGACTGTAGTCCCCATTTTATATAGGGATATAGCATACACTTATTTGTCCTTCCCTGTTTTAATTTTCTTGGTGCATTGTTCATTTTGACTTACTTTACACTCCAAAGTGCTTTTGAGCTCAGAGAACATTAATCAGTTTGACACATGCCCGTGGCTGTATGTTAATATGACCTTGGCATCTTAATACGAGGTTACTAATATATACAAAGATATATTGTGCTAAATTTAGTTCCTAGACAAGCAGTAGGTAGTGTGCAAGTTGAAGAGGCTAAAAATACCAAACAAGTATCTTTACACACACATTAGCATAGAAAATTATTGATATACTGAAAAACTAATAAAAGTAATATTAAAAAAAAATTCTTAAGAACTGTATATTAATGACCATGGGGAAAGGCAAATCATTTGCAAATGAAACTAGTCAAATGAAATATCTTTTCATTTGATTGACCAGAATTTTAAGTTAAAGAGTAATCTCACATTGAGCTCTTTTTTATTTATAGGAACAGATTTGACAATAGACAACAATCTGTCACTTTCCTTTTATAACACAAGAATTGAAATTGCAATGAGAGAGAATGAAAGTGATGTCATTTCTGCACCTTATTTACCACACTTGTACTTTCTTAAAGGGCATGTTCACCCCCAAAACTATAATCCCCCAACTACTGGCCCCATCATGTAGTGTAGTTTAATCCTTACCTCACATCCCAGCTCCATATGGTTCTCCTGTAGTCCCCCCCCCAAAGTCCCAAAAACTGCCCACCAGGAGGATAGCAGAGTCCATATAGGACTCTGCCTCCTGTCTCGTCTCCGGGAGAAGTTTGGCATGCGTACTGCAGCCCTTCTCCCCCTCCCTCCCCCTCCCTGCAGGATTCCCTCCCCCTAGCATAAATCCCTTTAGATATAGTATTCCCCCTGTCCCCCCAGCCCCAACCGCTACATTTTTATTTTTAGAAAGTGCCCCGAACATTACTTACCTCCCCTGAATGACCGGCAGCCGCGTCCGTGATTGGCTGCCGCTCAGCCAATCACAGACACAACTGCTGGTCCCGCCCCTCTGCTTGCATTTTCTCACAAGCAGAGGGCCGGCAGCGCGGCGGGGGAAAGAGGGGAGGTAAGTAGAGTTTGGGGCACTTTCTAAGAGTAAAAACATAGCGGTTGGGGCCGGGGGGACAGGGGGAATACTATATTAAAAAAAATTTTAAGGGTGGACATACCCTTTAACACACCCCTTTTTTCTGAAATAGAAATTTGCAGACAGAACACACATACAGGGAGATTCAATAAACGTTCTTATCGTTACAAATTTTGCTAATTTTGCCCCAACCAATCAGATATTATTTAACATTTGAAAGCTAACATCTGATTGGTTGGGGCAAAATTAGCACCATTTTAAACGATAAGAACTTTTACTGAATAACCCTGAATAATTGGAATTTCACTAAAACATGTTTTAAGTCATTTTGCACCAGTTTTAGGTTTATCAAGACTTTAAGACAGGATTTGCAGTACCTGCGGCAGTTGTTGAAAAATAAAAGTGATTTATTAATGTGATTGAGGCACTTTTGTGTAAAGGTGGCCATACACATGCAATTTCCATCACAATTTGCCGAAAGATCACATTGGAATCTGTCGGCACATTGTGTCGGGAACCGCCACACATGTAAACGACTGATCCCCATACGCGGTATGGGGATCGGTTGGTCGTATGGCCATACATGTAAACGATCGCATTGGCTCCCTTTGCTAAAGTAAAGGGAGACGATAACGGCCGATGGAATTTTCCGTCTTTCCCGACCGACCGCAGTGGCGACTACGGTCGTTCGTCGGCACTATGGTCAGCCGGGAAAAGCCCATACACTTGAATGATAATGGGTTAAATCCCGTTGTGGAACGTTGGGATTTACCCATTATCGTTCATATGTATGGCCACCTTTACTTTAATGTGAGCACACAACTGACAGTCACACAAAAGTGAAAGGAATCCCAAATTACTTAAAGCCATACACATACATCTATATGCAATCATCATGCACATAGAAACACACTGAATGGTCAGACATGAATTAAATGCTAACTTGTCAGAGCCTCTGAAGTTTACTGGCCTCTATCTTCGGACTGGACATGCTTCCAATGCATTAACTGAAAGTAGCACAATTTACATAAATAAATGTGTAATAATAAACAAACCATAATGTTTTAAGTGCCATGCACAGTTGCATATACAGGTTGAATAAAGACATACATCCATCCAGTTCAACCTATTCAGCAATACCCACATTTCCTGCCCAACTGTTCATCCAGATGAAGGTAAAAAAAAACCCACCAGAATTATGAGGGGGAAAAAAATTCCTTCCAGACTGCAAGTGGCAATGGGAAATATCCCTGGATTAACATACATGCAGAAATAGGAATGCACTTTAACACATAAACATATGCAAGCATTCTCAGAAAACTACACAAGCTTACACTTGTCACAATTACAAATTCGCCCTGTACATTTTTGCTAGTCAAATTTTTAAATAAAAAAATATTTTTATTTTTAATTCAATTTTTTTTAGCTTTAGAGGGTAATGGCCTCATTAGTTATGGCAAATTAATGAACCAACACGAACTGGTTGAAAGAAGCCCCTAATTTATAACCACAATAATAGCAATTCTATGTTTCCATGGCCATTCAATCCTGGGAGTCATTACCAAACTGTTTACTTCAATGTAGTGTACTAAATAACATGACAGACCTTCCTTGAACAACATTTGGTTACAATGCTAAGCCAGAGAAGCATTTATTAACAATTACATAACCAATCTTCAAAGTTGTTCAAAGTCTATTGAAAATAGGTCACATCCCTGTTTGTTTTTAGCTGACTAAAGGATAACACATGCAATCCCACTGGAAAAACAACAGCATTAATATAATGTATGAATAACACCATGATAACTATCTAGTGTATTACTGTTTACTGACAGGAGTTCTTCATATGATTTCAATAAAGTTTAATGGAATGTTGATAAACAGCACAGTAATGTAATTAACTTGCAACGGAACAGTGGTAAAATACAGCATGCCATTACTGATATCACAGAACCAGACAATATAAGGAGGCTACACCTGCATGCATTATCTCTCCAAAGTATCCACATGCCATGCTTTGGAAAGGTACAGCAAAAACTTACCTTGATGACAGACCATATATATTTTTGGGTTTCAATCTGCAAAATACATTAAAAGTTTCAGTTTCCCTTTATTTTTCTAAAATCATTAGGCACTTCATGATGACAGTTTGCCAACATTTATATTTTCTTCAAAATACAGAAGTAAATATACCGAAAAGAACTTTATGGAAGGGACTTGCAATGCACAATTACTTGCTGTCATGAAATCTGTTTTTGGCTCTAACAATGTGAACAGTAGTGACATACTGAATTCCATAGCATTTTTTTTTTTACAGCCCACATATAATCAGTTTTCTATTAGCTAGTCAGGTCTGTTCTTCATCTGAAACATTGCAAACTTTTAAGTTATATTATGTACTTTTTATGATAGCTTTATGGTTATACTAATAATTGTTGAATTCCCACCAGAAATAATTAATAGGCAATTACCCAAGTTGGTGTTAACACGATTTGCTTTAATGTGGCATGTGAGGTAGTGTCTACAGGTCCTCAAATAACAACAAGGCAATGTGTAAACTACCTACATGTTAGCAAGCAGATATCTATTACATGTGAATCAAGGCACTGTAAAGAGATTGAGTTATAGTAGCTTAAAATACAAGAATAGAGTAATAAAGGCTGCTTTTGACATTAATGTGTAATGTGTATTGACCCTACTGTATGTAAAGGAATGTGTTACTCACAATATATATATTAAAAATAATATATTATTATTATTGTGGATTTATATAGCACCAACATCTTCCGTGGTGCTTTACAGTTGCATTAATATAAATAAGGAAAACATACATGTTACTTACAAGGATAGTGCAAGTAATACAAAGTGCAAATATTTTATTTAATAATTAGTGTTTTTTGTTGCTACTGGCATTGTTTGATTTGATAATACTTGTGCGGTTTAAAAAGATGATCCATATGGTGGTTTAGTTAAAAGATAGCTAAAATCTTTAAAACTAAATTCTCTACAGCACTGATGCCTTGCAGCACTGAAGTCCTGAGTTTGAATCCACCCTTGGACACATCTGCAAGGAGTTTGTATGTTCTCCCCGTGCTTGCGTGGGTTTCCCCTGGGCTTTCCGGTTTCACCCACAGTCATTAAGACATACTGATAGGTTGTATGTGTCAAATAAATATGCTTAGATTATAAGCTCTTCAGGGCAGGGCCTGATATCACTGTATGCATGTAGTTATAAAGCTGGTAAAGCTATAAAGTTGGTGCTATATAAATCAACAATAATAATAATAATAACAACAACATAAAACCTAAAACAAAAAAAAGGCAGCGGGATAGTGTGTGTCATATAAAGATCCTGTTTAAACAGGCACAGCAGAACAATAAAGGAAAAGAGGTTTTTGCCCGAAGTGAAATAAATGTGCTTTGCTATCCAATGTAATTCTGTATCTAGTATTTTGTTCTAGATGTTTCAATCCCATATCTTCAGACATGATTTTCTGACTAAAGCTAGGAAAACCTGCTGGATCCTCAACTACACTGGATTGATCATCCATACACAAACCGATTCTCAGCCGTAATGGATGGTGTGGATCTTTCCACCTGTACCTAGCTTTAGGCTAAGGCCACATTGCTGCACAAAGTGGACCATCCATTGAACCCATCTGCATGTGTTCCAGCATAATTTTATCATAGGTATTAGGGATTTCAATTGCATAGAAAATCATAAATGTGCTGCAAAAACTAATGAATAAAACAAACAAGGAGATTCAATTAAAGTTCTAATTTCTAATAAGTGCTAAGTTGTTAGTTTTCAAATGTTAAATAAGATCTGATTGGTTGGGGCAACATTTTAAACGATAAGAACTTTTATTGGATCTCCCTGAAAGAGTTTATGAAGGTTTGCAACAGACATATTATTGCTGATTTATTTAGGCGATGTGAGAATATAACATCACCTGCAAACTGGGACAATTTAATCATCTAATATAGGTAGGAAAAACATGAGCAAGTATTGTACAGAATAGTTTTTGTGTTAAAGGGTATGTTCACCTTAAAAAAAGCTATTTTCTGTAGTGTAGCTATCCCCCTCCCAAACCGAACTGCATGGTATGATCAAAAAAAAAATCCAGAATCTTACTTACATGCCTTCGTTCCCGCTGCCATGACCTCTAATGTTACTATCTGCCGGCTATTGAAATAGCAGAAGGAACGCAGCCATACAAGTAATTTTTCCTTTTTTTAAAAATAATCATATGGTTAGGGTTGGGAGGGGGGTAGCTACACTACAGAAAAGAGTTTATTTTTCTGTCGCTCACTGCAGCATGGAGTGATTGGAAAGGTTGGGAGGGAGGGGGGGAAAGGACTCCCCTGTATATGACTGAATTCCTCCCGAAGGACAGGAAAGGGGCAGAAACCTTTTCACATAGAGACAGCTCCTACTCTTCACTTTCCTTGACTTTGAATAGGAAATGCAGGGAAACCATAAGGAGCCGAGAAGAAAGGAAAGTGTATAACACTACACAGTGGGGCCAGCAGTGGGTTAAATTTTAGTTTTGGGGTGGACATGCCCTTTAAGATTTAACTTTTTCCGGCACTAGTCAGTTACTCAGTCACTGAGTTGAAAGGTGCTACATGTATTTTGTTTCTAGTAATAACTAGGGCAGTAAGTTACATCCTAGATATTTTGGGTTGGAAAAAAGCAAAAGTACCCAAATGGGGAGAGTAGTTGGGACAAAACCCCTCAGGTAGACAGCGGCCTCAAATATTTATTAATTTACATAATTGTTCAGCCAAGATAGTGGTACAATATTATATCTCTTATATCTCCATGAAAGTCTCATATACATGGCTAGAAACCAAGCCAAAGCTCTCATGAATGGATACAACTGTACATATGAAAGCAAGTCACCACATGGTGGTATACCCCCCCCCCCCCCCCCCCACACACCCACACACCCACACCCACACACACCTTAGAATAATTGGCCAAATTGACTTTCAGGATGGTATATTTGTAATGCAAGTAAATATCGTATATTATTTTATTGTTTTTTTCTTTCATTCCTTTTTTTGTATCATATTTAGCCATATATCGCTCACTGAATCAGATGTTGTTCCTTACAAAATGAAACCAGTATGCTTATTGTTATGTTATTTCAAATTTCTGGTTAATGAAACAAAGAAAAAAGGCAAAATTCAATTTCTGTGCAAAAAACAGCACCCCCCCAACCCAACAGAAGGACAGTCACCTGTAACTAATTCAGTAGAATGTTCACTAAATACATAAACCCCCTGGTTTCTGCTTAGTAAAACTGCCAGCCATTTCTGAAAGAAGCTTAGTTTAATGTGCACGGTGGGAAAGGCCTACTAAACAAACTGCACATCTTAATTGTTAGGGGATTAAAAGATTCCAGATTCCTACAACACTAACGAAGTCTGTGCCAACCGCCATATGGATTGCATTTCTATTTAGCTGCATGCCTGTAATATTTGCTTTAGTTTTGGCACTTTAACCATAATATGACTCAACTGCCCATTTTACCAGTAACACAATGTAGCAGAGCAAACAAGCTGGAATGCTTTCAGTGCTGTAAATCAGCCTCAACCGTCTAGCTAAAAACTCGCAAATGAAACAGCATTGTAGGGCTTGACTTCATGTGGGAGCCACACTAAATGAATGTAACCCTAATGCAGTTTCATGTTGTAGCTTTAGCTAATATACAAGGCTAAAAATAAATATAAGTTTATATTTATTGCAAATTCAGATCCTTATCCTTAATCCTAATAAACATCCACTATTGTCCTGTAAATTAAAAATGGTGCATAGTTACATCTCACTGACCCATTTATTATAAGACACAATCCACCATTTTCTTTAAAGGGCATGTCCAGCATAAAAAAAACTTTTTAGACTTATGTAGAACCTGATTTTTGCATTCTGTATAATTGCCAAAGATGCATCTGAAGTAACTTACCTGACCTCACTGCCTGGGCGCCGCCCCCTGTTCCTGTTTTAAGCTTCTTTCAAGCAAAAACAGAAGCAGTGAGGCTCTGCGCTGACAGCCGCTCTACCTCCTGGTTGTGGCTGTCTGGTAATTGGGCGTGATGTCATAAGATCAGGAAGAAGCACTGCAGAGCAGAGGAGGAACCGCGAGGGACCGGGTCAGCTGTCAGGCAAGTCCCTTCAGAGGCATCTTTGGCAATTATGCATAATGTGAAAATGGGGTTTTGGGGGGGGTGCTCTACAAGACTATAAAGTTTTTTTTATGCTGGACATGCTTTTAAAACAGAAGCACACTGTAAGCAATCATCTTATAGCCTAGGCCATCTTTATGCAGAGCCACAATTCTTTTTTTTTTTCAGATCCTCAGGTTTTTTTTACTATGAGGTGCCATATTCAAGCAGCTGTAACAAGGTCGGGTGAGCTTAAGTTTCACTATGAAACCAACTTATATGTAAGATGATAAAATGGAAATTTCTGGGAGCCCTCTAATCAAACAAGCACAAACCTACCTTCCAGCTTTAGGTTTTCATAGTTTGCACAAGAAATATTCTTTTGTTTATATTGCTAATCAGCAAACAAAATAAAGATGCATCTTCTTGGCTACTTTACGAATTAAACTAAAAATGGGGAGGTATAGACTAAAACTAAATTTTACTGGAGTGGAAATGGAGGATTAAACATCCTCAATTTAACGATGTTCAATGGAAACATATCTATTAAATTTGCTGGGCTTGCATTAGTTAAAAGGTTTTATTGTCTGTTTATTTCAAAGATAGCAGCTGGAAAGGCTTATAATCCGCCGTTTCTAGACTATAGGGAAAAATAAATGCATAAACAGCACTCTGTATGAAATGTTATCGATGTTCATAAAACAAAAATTTTTCTTTTACATATGTATATTTTTTTACTGAAAAGAGATTACCAAGTGCACATATCACAATGTGTGTGTGGAGTTACACAAGTTTCTCTTCCCATTTTTCATGTCATACAGAAGCATAAAACAAAACAACAAGAAAAAGCAACGTTAGTTTTTTACTGGGTCAGAAGTTTCCTTATTAACATATCGCATGTGGCACACAAAGCATTTGTCTTTTCTACCCTAGCACTCTGTATGTAATAAAAAAAAGTTTTAGCGGTCAGACCATGTTAAGCTTTGCCTTCCCAGGTTTCGTGGACATATAGACAAAAATAAAGAATATATCAGGGTTTCACCTCAAAACAATGGCCACATGGATGTAATTCCTGAGCTAATTATCTGGTTAATTTTTTTAGTTATTTTCTCAAAGACACATTTAACTGCTCTGTGACCGTTCGGTTTTCAGCGTCTTAAATAAACCTGGGTACTCTCCAGGTTATGACTTCTCTCCAGTGTCAACCATGATCACTTTTTATAACTAGGTCACTTTTCTAATTATAGTTTTGTTCAGAACATAATGAAGCAGTTTACCTAGAAAAACACATTATATCATTAGCAATAATAACCCACCAGTGCAAAGTAAATGTACACAGCTAGGGCCATTTAATGCAAGTCCATCCATTTACCAAAAAAAAAAAAAAAAAAAAAAAAAACTAGACAGCAACAAACAAAGATAAAAACAGTAAATAAAAAAGGTCCCTGGCTAGTAGGGGCAATAATGTAAAAAAATGGGACTATGTATTTGAAATGAATCCTCGGGCAGTTTTGGGAGTATAATGTAAATGTGAAACATTTACAGGGAGATTTAATATCCCACAAATGGGGTAAAATGGGTGAATTTTCAGGGGCCTGTGCCATTTTATACTAACAGCACAGGAACCTGATGTAAAAACCCCTTTGTTCATTTTTGAAAATAGAAGGGTTTTCCACAAAAGGCACACAGAGGGGTTAATGTGCAGAAGTTTACTAGATGCTAAATTGTACTGTATTTGTGTACATGGCTGTGAGATTTTTAAAAGTGTATTTTGATACTATATATTGTACCTGATATTTGACAACTATGGTATAATGTAAAACCACATTGCTATAACATCATATATTCAAATAATAATACTGCATAACTGTACTTAAGGGGGGCTAAAGTCTCCAGACAACATTGTCCCAATAGACAGAGCACATTCACAAACATACCACAAGCTATGTCTCCCCTTTCCCTTTGTTGTGGCTGTGGGGTGATTAAACTAGCCTGTGGATACCAGAGGTCAGCTCCCATAAAACAAGTGCTTTAACAGGTGAACCACCACAGAACATGCAAGGTGTACAGGTACACTAAGAACTTTTATCTTTTTCTAGGAATCGAATAATAATTTAAAAAAAAGTTAGACCAGCTGACTCTTTTGTATTTCCCCAGGAAGGTTGTATGCAATTCACGCTGGCCGGTAAATAAATATTGGTTTAGAGACATCTGGATAGATAATAATCTGTACAATCAGGGGGTGTGGGTCACATGTGAGTTGTACTGGAAACAACATGTTAGTTACAGAATATATCACTTACCTGTACTTATTGCAACTTTAAGATTTAAGATTTTTTTTTCTTAAAGAAGAACTAAAAGCTATATTCAAAACTATATATAAACATATAATAAATGATATATATAAAATTATATATTGAATAGTTGCAGCTAAAGATGTCTGGACCGAAAATGCCATTGTGGCAGGAGAGCCGACATCCCCCCAAACATCTCTATTACCGTCATTGCTCGTTAGGGAGACTGGCAAATGTACAGGCTTCTTGCTGCAAGGCCAATCAGAGCAGGCACTGTTCATGTAGCCTGTGAAATCAGCTCCCTAAGGTAATCCCACTTCAATCCTCAGACACCCATAACAAATAAAAAAAATTCTGGTATATGGTATAGTAAGAATGCAGACTGCCTTGCTATTTCCTCTCATAATTTTATATTTACTATATTTAAACCCCAAAATGGCTTTAATGTGCATCTGATACCTACATGTGGATAACAGAATATGGCATTTTTCTATTGCATGTTTACATTAAGTTCGGAAAGTTCTGTGATAAGGAAGCACTAGAATGTATGTTAAAGAGGAACTGTGGTCCAAAAATGACTTTAGGTAAAATGATAGGAATTGCTCTCCTGAGACTGAGAGTTTTTGCCATTTATTTCCATTGTTTATTTTACATAGTTTTGAAGATATTTACATTTTTGTGTGTGATATGGCAGCAGCATCACCAGGTCTTCCTGCTTCACCTGCCCTTCCTGCTTCCTGCTCTGAAACCTGTCAGTTAGTCTGCCCTGTGTCTCCCCCCCTTTGCAGCCCCCCTGGTCCCTCCCACTCATCGACCCCATGGTCCCTCCAGTTGCAGGCCCCCCTTGGCCCATTCCCTTACAGCCCCATGTGGCCCCACCCACTCACGGGTGCCTAAGCCCCACCCGCTCACAGATGCTGTGGGCCACTCTGCCTGAAAAGGCGGTTTTCACATAGTGAAAGAGAAGGGCTATAGATTCCCTTACCTTCTCTGCAGCTGCAGGTTTTTCACACAGCAGAGAGGAGGAGGGACTTCCTGTCTCCCTCACACACTGAGGGAGTCTCAGGCTGTGCTCGCCGGCGGCACTATGCAGGAGAAGCCTTAGGAATGTCACATGTCAGCCTCCCACCCATTAACTTTCTGGTCAGTCATTTCTTTATATCTTGGGCTGTGGAGCACGTGGAGAAGTGGTTGATGGCTCGTTTTAAAGGTAGGAAACTGGCCTTTCATTTAAACTCAACTTGTTTGGAGACCACAGTTCCCCTTTAATATAGCTGTTTAATTAAACAATAATCAACTTCCAAAGTGTACCACATTTCTTACAAATGTGTATAAGTGAATCGATCATTTTGGACACTAACGTACGCCTACATTGTTGAGTTATGGAAAATCTTGCTTTCAGGCCCGAAATTCTTAATTGTGCAATATTGATTGATTTCTTTTCTTTTTTTTTTTTTTGCTGAAAGATTTACTTCTTACAGCTTGTGTTGAAATGTACCGACAGCTTCCTTTATCAAAAAGATGATTTGATAGTTTGAACAATCACAAAAATTCATTTTAACTCACCTGATATAATTATTTTATGTGATGTATCTTGTCCACTGCCTGAGATTAAAATTTGTTGCTACAATACAAACGGGTGATTAAAAATAGTGGTTGCTAATGTCATGTTAAGGAGCAGCTTCTTTGCTTCATCAAGGAATCCTAATCCTTACTTGCAACAGCTGTTAAATGAGTAAATGGCATGACAGGGTCAATAAGTGCACCAGTGGAAAGCCAGCCAGACACCAGTGATGCTTCAGTAAAGTATTTGTGTGACCAAATGCATCCATAAGCTTTTTTTCCATTTAGTTGAAGTGGCAGTGACTGGGAGCTGCCATACTGACACATTCCAGGGTCAGCCACGATATTATAACATTCTTGCCACATTTTCAGTTAGCGTATATTTATTTTGCATTCTAAATTTTAAAAAAAAAAATTATAATATACATTATTTTTTTAATAGATAGGAACCACAAAGACCCATTAAAAAAAAGGTCATAATTATGCAATTTACCCAAAACTTTTTTTTATATATTAAACCCCATTTTAACATACTAAGAAAAAACAAACCCAAAAAGTAGGTAGATTGTCACTGGGGATTAGAACAGTGCTGCATTTTGGCCATATTAGATAAAATAATTTACCATTTCTAAATGACCCTTGGGCTTAGTCAGGGATTCATATCTTTTTATGAGCAAGATAATTGCCAGTGGGAGAAAAAGTACTTAAAATATTTGTGACATTTATTTTCTAAATTAGCAGAGTACCCGGCTTTTCTAAAGATCCAGCCGAACCTGCATCCAAAATTCAACAGACCCGCACCCCCAGCTTTCTAACCTGACCCATTTTAAGTTTACCGCAAATATGGTAAACTTCGGGGTGCCCAACACAATGCAGAATTCTAGGGCAGATCTCACCCCCAATTAACATATCTCACAACATTTGGGGGTTATTGTGCAATAAGGGGATATTGCAAAATGTCCAAATTCAGGGTCAAATAATGTTGGTATTTACCCTAAAAAAATAAAAAAGGCTTTTTACACCAACTTCCCCTTTAAGGCTTTTTACACCAACTTCCCTTTTAAGGTTGTGATGTTTCTCATTCATCCAGGTCATGGTATATCTGTTGTATTCAGTTACATTAACTGGACTTAAAGTTTAGTTCTTGAAGACGTTTTGCTAGTCATCCGACTGAATGAATTTAGAAAGCCAGTCAGATGACTAGCGAAACATCTTCAAGAACTAAACCTTAAGTCCAGTTGATCTAACTGAATACAAAGGATTCCCCTTTAAGACTTATCACACCAGCTTCCCCTTTAAAGCATATCACACCAGCTTCCCTTTTAAAGCGTATCACACCAGCTTCCCCTTTAAGGCGTATCACACCAGCTTCCCCTTTAAGGCGCATCACACCAGCTTCCCCTTTAAGGCGTATCACACCAGCTTCCCCTTTAAGGCGTATCAAACCAGCTTCCCCTTTAAGGCGTATCACACCAACTTAACACCCCATTTAACACATATTGCATCAACTACCCCTTTAACACGTATCACGCCAACTTTCCGTTTAAAACATATTGTACCAACTGGCATCAACTCCCCCTTTAGCACGCATCGCATCAACTTCCCCTTTACAGTGCATCGCATCAACTTCCCCTTTACAGTGCATCGCATCAACTTCCCCTTTAACAATGGGGTACAACATCTGGCATTAATGTATTTTTTACTGCAATTGATTAAATTGAATTATTGACACACAATGTCCCCCAGAAAACACAAGGTGTAAAAAGTAAAAAGAATGTGTATGTGGCCTTTAATACTGGGGTTTCAGTAGTTTGTGGGAAATGAGACACAAGGTGTGAAGCAAAATGAACCCCTTACAGTGCAGTATTGCAGTGCTGGCAGTGTCATCCCATTCACAGCTCTTATTCGAGGCTGTCATTCAATGGAGTGACGGTAATGTCACACCCAATTACCTGACAGCGGCGATTAAATGTGTGATCATTGCTGCTGTTCTTGCTCGAAACTAGCTTGCAACAGCAGCAGGGACAGAACCCAGGCGGTGTGGGACTGGGTTAAGTAAGTCCCTTTGGGGGCATTTTTGCCACTATTCAATAATGCGAGAATTGGGAGGGTAGCTGACACTAAATCTAAAATTTTATTTTAAGGCCGGAAATGCCCTTTAAATCAGAATTGAGCTAATTTGTAAAATATTTACTTCACTTTAGGCAGCCATAAAGCCTGACAGTCGCTTGCGATGTAGTTACAAATTGCTCTTGACATTTTGAATTAAAAAAAAAAATCCTAATCGCTAAAGCCCCTCACATCATGTTCCCACCACTCCTACTTTAGTTTATGAACATAAATAGTCTTCTGTACAATAGTAGCCAATATTAATGTGAAGAAAATCATTTCTGATGCTGAACAGCCTAAATATAGAATATCTGTTGTATTCAATTAGATCAACTGGACTTGAAATGATTTCTTGAAGACGTTTCGCTAGTCATCCGACTGGCTTTCTCAATTCAGAATGACTTGTACAAGATCTGTGGCAATTATGTACCCTGGAAAATCCCAATTAGCATATCAAAGCCAGGTGTTAAGGGTGTGATTAGATAGTGGCTAGAGGTGTTATAGGAACGCCCAGAGTAAGGTGTTAAAACAGCATTGTACATGGCAGAAAGTTGGTGTCGAACCCCCCCACCTCTATTTAGGCTTGGTTTCTTTATTTTCACATAAATGGCCTCCTTAACACCTCTCTGAACCAGTCACGTCCTTCGCCAGTATGTTACATTACAATCTTCAAAGGTATGTCTTTACCTTAAGTGCAGATACACGCTGAGTCTGACCCGAGGAATTGGGCTCTGTGTGGGCCCTACGTTGATGCAGTTGCTGTTTGGTCTCCCCACACATACAAATCAGAGCATTCTTCACTGCACTGCACTGCATATATGATGTCGCTTTCTTGTGTTTGGTATTGGGTCTTTCGGAGTACCAATTGCTGCCTCAGGTGTGTGTCGGTTTTAAGCAGACAGGGATACGATGTTTTTGAAAATTCTTAATTTTCGGAGACCCCTGCTACATATGGGATGGACCATGTTCTTCCTCCTGTCTTGCTTTTCCCCTTCACTGTTGGTATTCGTGTTCTTTCTTTCCTTCTACTTCTTTTGACAAAGGCCAGTCTGGATATCCACAAGTTTTAAGGGCTCCTCTGAGATGTTTCATTTCTAGCCTCGCCTCTGGCTAGTGGGGATGTTCTCGGCTCTGGTGTTGCAGGGTTCTGATGACACCCAGCTTGTGATCTAAAGGGTGTGGAGTCAAACATCAAATACTGATCTGTGTGTGTGGTTTTCTGTAAACTCTACTTCCGTTTACCATTTCTAACTTCACCAAGCAGCAGAAAGCCAGTTTGTTGTTTTGTACCTCTTCCCTTGTGAATTTATGTTTTGGTCCACCGCAATGTGTTCTGTGAAAGCTTGTACTTCCTTCTGGTGGATTTTAACCCAGGTGTCATCAACATATCTGAACCAGAGGCTGGGTGCTATGCCCTTAAAGGTATTAAGCGCCTGTGTTTCTACCTCCTCCATGTAAGGCCCATTAAGGGCATAGCACCCAGCCACTGGTTCAGATATGTTGATGACACCTGGGTTAAAATCCACCAGAAGGAAGTACAAGCTTTCACAGAACACATTATGGGTGGACCAAAACATTAAATTCACAAGGGAGAGTACAAAACAACAAACTGGCTTTCTTGGACTGCTTGGTAGAAGTTAAGGAAAATGGTAAACTGGAAGTAGAGGTTTACAGAAAACCAACACACACAGATCAGTATTTGATGTTTGACTCCCACCACTTTAGATCACAAGCTGGGGGTCATCAGAACCTGCAAAACAGAGCCGAGAACATCCCCACTAGCACAGAGGCGAAGGCTAAGAAATGAAACATCTCAGAGGAGCCCTTAAAATTGTGGATATCCAGACTGGGCTTGTCAAAAGAAGTAGAAGGGAAAGAAAAGAACACGAATCCAACAGTGAAGGGGAAAAGCAAGACAGGAGGAAGAACATGGTCATCCCATATGTAGCAGGGGTCTCCAGAGAAATTAAGAAGAATTATTCAAAAAACAGTATCCCTGTCTGCTTTAAACCGAACAAACACTGAGGCAGCAATTGGTACATCCGAAAGACCCATACCAAAACACAAGAAAAGCGACATCATATATGCAGTGCAGTGCAGTGAAGAATGTTGATTTGTATGTGGGGGAGACCAAAAGCAACTGCATCAACGTATGGCCCAGCACAGAAGAGCCAATTCTCGGGTCAGGACTCAGCCATGTATCTGCATCTTAAGGATAAAGGACATACCTTTGAAGATTGTAATGTTAAACATACTGGCGAAGGACGTGACTGGTTCAAGAGGGTGTTAAGGAGGCCATTTATGTGAAAATAAAGAAACCAAGCCTAAATAGAGGGGGGGGGGGTTCGACACAACTGTCTGCCATGTACAATGCTGTTTAACACCTTACTCTGGGCGTTCCTATAACACCTCTTAGCCACTATCTAATCACACCCTTAACACCTGGCTGTGATATGCCAATTGGGATTTTCCAGGGTACATAATTGCCACAGATTCTTGTACAAAGTCATTCTGAATTGAGAAAGCCAGTGGATGACTAGCGAAACGTCTTAAGAACGACATTTCAAGTCCAGTTGATCTAATTGAATACAACAGATATACCATGACCTGGATGAATGAGAACCTTCACAAGCATAAATATAGAATATATTTTAGCAACCTCTATGTTCACTTCCTGTAAAGAAATCAACATCTAGTGATGTTTGTTTTGTTCTTGTGTACACATGGGTTACTTTAGGACCACAAACTGTTCAGAATGAAACTGGATACAGGTTACATTTAATAACAGTGTGAACATCCAACTCCAAAAATCAAACCTGAGCAGTAAATCAGAATTGAGCATTAAGGCTTGCAATGTAACCCTAGTCTTAGTTTTATACTAAGAAGTGTTTTCATCTGATATATTCTGTTACACCAACTACACTGCTAAACATTATGTCAGAGTTAAGTGCTAATCCAAAAATATTTGCACACATTACAAGACGGTACATATTGTTAACATTCTACTAGTTAGCTTCCAGGTGAATATTATACAAGATGGAAATCACATTAAAAATCTCACTGTAGCTAGAAGATCTCTCATTACAGTTCCATTTAACATGCTAATGATGTCCCAAACCTACAAATTATACAATCAGCACAAAAGTCAATTCACTGAAATGGTCATTTTTACACATCTTACTCAGGGTGTCTCAAAGGTTTTTGGCACTTGAAAGAACTTTTGAATGGTGCAATTTTTTGAATGGTAGAGCAATCAGGTAAAATCTGTATTCCCTATCATATCTGTAATTTAGGGAAATTTAATAAGAGCCATTCAGTTACATTTTTTGGTCAAAGCCTTTCAATACCATGAAAAGAAAAGTAGAGCTGTGATACCTTTTATTGGCTAACTAGATAAAAAAATAAGCAATCTTTCGGGAGACCTAAGCATTAGGCTGGATGAAGGGGGCTTAAAACTCCCGAAAGCTTGCTTAATCTTTTTTTATCTAGTTAGCCAATAAAAGGTATCCCAGCTCTACTTTTCTTTCTCTAACTTATGGCTAAAATGGTACAAACCTCAACTATTTCAATACCATGAAACAAAACTAAAGTAGAAACAGAGATTGATCACACTTAATTCTAATCAGGTTCTAAACAGTAAAAACTAACCTTACTTACTTTTTAATGCAACTGTTTTAAGTTAAAATCCATTCTTATCTGGTGCCGTCTTCTCTTTTCTTCTACAAGAGGGCAGCAAGTTGTACTGTGGGCCTGCACACAAAATGGGGCTTGCGCACACACACAGATACACAGACATACTCAGACACACACATAGACATATACACACAGACAGACACACAGATCGTCAGACACATGCACATACAGCCAGACACAGACAGTCCGACACACAGACAGACACACAAACATACAGACAGACAGACAAACAGACATATACACACAGACAGATACACACCCTCTCTCTCGTCAGTCAAGGATTCCCCCCACAGGTCACAGCACTTTACCATGGCTGGTGGGTAGAGTATGAGGAAAAATCTGCAGTGGACTTATCTCCCCAGATGGTTGGTTCCATTGAGCTCTGGTCACGTAAGTGACATAACACTTATGCGCAGGCGTAAGTCTTACGTCACATATGCAGCTGGAGGTCAGTGATTGGTCCTATTAAGCTCCAGTCACCTAAACATACTTACCAGGATTAATTTCCTTGCCTTCTTCTTCTGCTCCATGTCTTTTCCGTGCACTAGCAACAGAAGAAGGGGCTGGACGAGTAGCGGCACCAGTGATTGGCTAAAGACAGTTTGTTTACTTTTTTTAAATGCTATAAATAAACTTGTGAAGGTTCTCATTCATCCAGGTCATGGTATATCTGTTGTATTCAATTAGATCAACTGGACTTGAAGTTTAGTTCTTGAAGACGTTTCACTAGTCATCCAACTGGCTTTCTCAATTCAGAATGATTTGTACAAGAATCTGTGGCAATTATGTACCCTGGAAAATCCCAATTGGCATATCACAGCCAAGTGTTAAGGGCGGGATTGCATTGGTGGCTGGGCACTCAATCACTGTGGGCATGGTACTATGTACATATTGTAATATAGAAGCAGCATAGCTGAAAGCGCCCTCTGAAGTAGGGGCCTACTAATGATTTCTCCAGTAAGTTAGTCTGACCCTGTTCAGAATGTTCAGAGTTTTACCAACTATGTGAATAAGTAAAGCTGACATGGGTAAAGCTGACAGTAATTCCCATATGACACTTTCACAAATTCCTTAGCTAGAAGAAAACGCACTTCTAGTTTGTGGTCCACATATCTTTTATTAATTATGACTGTGGGCAATATTGACAGTGCAGTTTAGCTATGCTCCCACTCTTGCTCTGGGATCTTTTAGTGGAACGAAAATTTGAAGTGAGGACACAGTAGTTTCTCCCCCTGGGTTCTTTTAATTGGAGGGAATTGGCTGTGACAGTTTTGTAGTGCTTTAAACAATAAAATATTAGTTTCAAGTTATGATTTGATAATGAATGGGACTCATGGCACCATAGTATACTATACTGTTGTTGCTTTTATGTGAAGTTATTTAATGAATTCAAATGGCAAGTTAATAAATGGGGGGGAGGAGTTAATTCTGTCTACAATGTTTATATCACCGGCACGCTGCATCGATCATGAGATACTTATATGAGAAGACTAAATTATAAAACATTATGCTGGCATACTTACTTACTTGACTACATCAGCACAGCTGCAATCCCACTTCTTTCAGTATTAAAGGGGAAGTTCAGTGAAAATACATGTGCTTTTAAAAAAAAGAGCAGTTATTTTCAATCCCAATGACCTTAACCTGCCCATTCAACATTTTGTCTGTATATAATTAAACGCAACCGAAATCCTGACTTCCTTTTTGCAGGACCCCTAAATAGAGACCGTTATGGTCTTGCCCTTAACCCAGCGCCTGGGTTGATTCAGTTGCTCAGTAGAGATCTGAGCATCTTTGACCCATCCAACAGCCAATCAGTAGAAATTATTGTTAGGAACATGCCAAGGAAGTGGTGCATTCTGGGAAGAAGAAGGACCGTTAGAACCTAAAATGTCAGCTTACTAATGTCAACTGCAGGGAACATCAAAGGGTATGAAATCAACTGATTTTTCAAAACGGGAGAGAATATGTAGAATAGCTAGGTATGCATAATACAAACCATGAATTTTTAAAATATTGATATTTTCAAGACAAAATTTTTTTTGTACATAAAAAAAGAGTCTAAATGCTGTTCGTTAATCATTATCATTTGTATTTATAGCAGACAAAAGAGGCTTTTTAATGAGCATGTATAGTATCTGAGTTCATGCCTATTTACAAAATTCCCTTTAAATGTCACGCCCTACAAAAAATTTTTTTTAAAAAGATGCAGTTTCACTTTTACTAAAAAGTTATTGTGCAAATATGAATAAAAGGAATTAAAGGAATAAAAATGAATTAGCTGATTTGCATTAAATAAATGTTTTTAGGAAACTTAAATTCTTGAAATTCATTCACTTTCATCGTTTCGTTTTTATGGTTTTAAAAACATTATCAGAGTTATTCAATAAAATCAGATGTAAGCTTATTTTAATTAATGTTATATAAGATCTGATTGGTTGGAGCAAAATTTGCACCATTTTAAACAATAAGTTTTATTGCGCTTAGCTGTATATTGCGTATTTGCTTTGGAATAAATATATTGCTGCAACAGAGGAACTCAAATGGTAATTATGTCACAATACAACACCGAACAATGCCAGTAACTCACATTCTCTCTCAGGAAAATTGTGTACACAGGGAAAACTGTTACAAATCAAAGCTTATGGCACATAACGACTTTCTCAACAGTTTGATGTTTACCATGCACTGAACTGTAAGAAGCTGTTCTGTATTTACACTGGATAACAAACTATAGTTACTGTCAATGATTCAGAATCAAGATGCTTCCTGAAATGTTTTTAATTGAATGCAAGAATTATATTCAATTGAATTATAATCCAGGCTCATTCCATTACCCAATAGATTTAAACTAACAGTACTTGCAAGGTGCAATAAAAATTACTTGAAATTCTATCATTTCTATTTGTCTTGTAATGAATAGGTCCAGTTGTCTGCCACAGCAGTTACGACAATCTACAGAGAGAGAACTGGCTGGATTGTAACAGAGCATTGTGTCTGTCTGTAATACCACAAACAATGTCACAGAACAGAAGGGAATTCATTACTAACTAAATCACAGAGATTCAATACTGATCGTTCATTTCACAACACTTACAGAGAATTTGGCCGACTGACTTTGGCAATTTCCAGGTCCGGATTACTAGCATTTAGATTGTTCATATTGGAACGCTGAACACAGGTAGAATTCGCAGAGCTGTTTGCATTGGACGAACTAATAGATTCTTCACTAGAATTTACACTGTTCCTCTTTTCTTCTAAAAAAATAAAAGAACAGAGTATTAAAAAAAATTGTGTTAAGCAATATAAAATGAATATTAATAACAGCATTAAAAACAGAAATCTTACTAGTAAAATAGAAATGTTACTAAGC
This sequence comes from Hymenochirus boettgeri, assembly GCA_019447015.1. Classification (NCBI taxonomy): domain Eukaryota; kingdom Metazoa; phylum Chordata; class Amphibia; order Anura; family Pipidae; genus Hymenochirus; species Hymenochirus boettgeri. The sequence continues at coordinate 72,713,877 of CM033471.1, read as the reverse complement.
AAAAAGCAGAGCAAAGGAGTCAGTACATTGTTTCTTGTTTAGCTGCTATGTTATAGATCTTTGAATAAAAGGTTTTCAAAGAGATGAAATATCAGTCAATTTCTGGTAAAATTATTGTAAAATCCACACTATTCGCTGTAATATCCAATTATCTTGGGTTTTACATTCAATAGACTGGTGCTGTGTCAAAATCTTTTTGGAGATAGCACCGTGCACCTGATTCAATGCACTTAGATACTGTATGTGCTGTTTCTTATTGCAAAACTTAACGGGGCTCATTCACACCGAGCCACAGAACAGTTTTAAGGAGTTAAAGTCATGCTAATCGATTAAATATCAGCTAGTGTGGCTTTTATTCATTCATTGTGTTGGCTGCACGGGTATCGCAAATGACTACCACCCAGCTGGCGCAAGAAATTTTATATATTTAAATCTGGATCTGACCGAGATCTCATGATGCAGAAACTTCTGCAAAGTTCTTATCGCATGAGGAGATCTCGGACAGTTAAGGAACATCTCTTACATATGCCATACAAGGGGTCAATATTTTGGCTGATTCGTCAAACCATTTTTTGATCAACTGCTTGAAGATATTGATCAATCAAAAAAAAATGTGATCAGGACAGATAAATCATTTTCTGTGTACCTCATCTTTCTGTGCATATTTTCAGAGATGCATTTTGATCAGATCTTTATAGTGAAATTTGATCGGCAGAATCGTTCAGATGCACTGGCATTCCTTCACTAGCTTAAGTGATTTTATATCTTCCTGGTAATGGCACTTCCCAAACAATCAAAACACCTTGCAAGGGGCTAATGCAATAAGTGCAAAAGTTGGCCCGTGCTATTAACTTGCAGCAACCAGTCAGATGTTAGGTTTTTACTGGGTTACATCTGATTGGTTGTTGCAGATTAATAGAGCAGTCAAAGGTTTGTACTTTTTATAGCAGGTTTTTGGGGGGCTATAAAAATGCATTGCTTCTGCGATGCAGTAAACCCCTTTGCAGGAGTTACTGCTTCGCAGGATCCCATTTAGGTAAGACTTCATCCAATAGGCAATAAATTTTGCGTTTTCCCAAAAAGTTTGGAAATGGTACTGCCACTGCAAAATTAGTGTAAAACTCGCACTAACCTGATAAAACACCTGGTATTGTGGGTTTTACACTAATTCACATATTTGTATGTATGTACATATTGAGCACAGCAGGCCTTTTGAGCAAGTGATCTGCAGAGGTCCCCAATCCCCCTCCCCTCTTTGGTCATTCCCCGTTCATATAATCTGGCTGTGAACCAAGCTGCTCATGCACATTAATCCCCCTACACGTTACTCTAAACTTTGTAAACAAAACAAACAAAAAAAAAAAAACTTCCGTATGTAAGCCTGTAGTGTGCGAGTGTCTCAGTTGTTCTGGAGACACTTGCTACATAAGGAGTGGAAGGGGGGTGAGTTAGGAAAGACCTGAATCCTGCCTTATCACTGCAGCTCGGTCTCCCTTTGACAAGCAATATATTAGTGAAAGCTTGGGAGAAGCGGGACCCAGTGCTGGTCTTTTTGCTTCTGTTTTTAACCCAGTATTTGCCGAGAATTTTATTGAGCAGAAAAGAGTCATTAGGAGAATTGTTGTAAGGGGGGTTAATTGAAACCTCAATCAGGAGTGGTGTATTCAAATCTTGACTTCTTTTAACTTATATATCTCGGGACAGAGGAGGAAACTGAAGAAAATAAAGGTTCTCTGGGGGTTGTGGGGAATTATAGATCACATAAAAAGGATCACATAGATGTCCTTCAATTGTGTATTTAAAATATTCAGCAGTTATTACATGCAGTTTCCTAACATACTACAAGCATTACAGGTCCAGACGTTAAGCTCCCTGTAGCAGTATTATGTAGCATATCAGAATATTGGATCAGACAGATATAATTCATATACAAGGCTTTGCCCTCTTCTGTTTCAAACAACAGAGACATTTATTTAGTTAGCTGTAATTACCCACCAATATCAATTCCAGTGCAGACTTTGCAGAGGGAAAACTCTCAAATAAATACTAATATTTAAATTTAATTTTTTATATTTAAAGGGGAACTAAAGCCTCCAGACAACATTGTCCCAATAGACAGAGCACATTCACAAACATACAACAAGCTGTGCCTCACCTCTCCCTTTGCTGTGGCCCTTGGGTGAAAACAACTTGAAAACAACTATGAAAACAACTTGTGAGTACTAGGGGTCAGCTCCCACAATCCACCTTAGCTCGGTAAACCCCCAGCTAAGTGTCTGCGTACAGGCACATGCTCTTTAGAGCTCAACAGATCAAAACAAGGAAGTTGCAGCCTTGCTTCCTAGAAGCTGACAGCCAATCACATTATAGCACAGAAATCCTGTTTCTGTGCTATAATGTGATTGGCTCCTGTCCTAACAATGATATAATCCTTTACTTTTCATACAAAAAGTGTATTGCAAAGATAGCATGGATGTAAGAAACAGAATACTTACATTTCAGCAAAAATAAAAGTAAGTCTGGGAATAAACTCGCACACTCGTACATTTACTTTGTCTTGCTAAAAGCAGAGCTCTTAACTCTAGGCTAACCCTATATAAACCATTGGTACATGTAGAATATTGTACTAGAAACATAATGGAAACAAAATATAAAGGTAGGTTTAGGGATTCAAACTCATGACCTTCTGAACAGTATTTGTCTAAACCTGGCGTCTTACAAGGTGAGCCACCACTGAATAAGCGGACAGCCTTGGTACATAAGAAGGCTGGGTACACCAGCAGATATTTCTGGCCGACCGACCGATACTGGCGTGGATCAGTCTGTTGTCTGGAAATATCTGATGGTATGAGCTCTTTTGTCCGAATCGGGCGATCGGGTCCACGCGATTGGTCGCGCACACTGTGGGCCGCTTGCAGCGAACGTTCGGTCAGGACAAATAATAGCGCCGTGTGTACCCTGCCTAACAGAAAATCGGGTTAACGTGGGTTTTAGACGAAAATGGGCGATATTGTATCTCCCCCGTGAGAGGGGGAACACGTAGCGGGTGCTTAGCTCCCTGGGGTGAGCAAATGAAACCAGTCCCATGGCTTTTCCTTCAAACAGTGGGTGTGTTTATGGGTGCTATTTGCAGCTATATACACAAGTGCATAACAGGGTGCTTGAAAACAAAACAAAATTCAAAACATAACCCTAGCCGTGTCTCGGCCTCTAACCTATACAATATATTCAGTCCTGACTATAGACTTAACAAGCCTGATGCTTTGTTAGTCTCTCTGTAAGAAATGACAGTTTTTCTTTAAACCAACCTTTTAGCTCCAGTCAGACTCAACCTGTCTGCTCCCCAGGTTACAGAGCAATCAATGAGCCCAGGGCTTAGCTATTTAACATATTTCACCTCCTGAATGCTAATTAATGAATCCACTGGATTCCTGGAGTGGATTACAACTCCCTGTAGGCAAAGGAGAGAAACCTGGGTGATATATAAACTCCGGCCAGGACTTTTCCAGCCTCTCTGTTAGACATCCTGCTACACCCCTAAATTACCAAAACAACAAATGTCAATCAAGGCAGTGGTAAGTTATGTTATCCATTAGTGGATGTCAAACTTACACACATCTCCACACACACAGAAAATGCCTATGCTTTACACATACCTCCCCCCAGACACAGAAATTGCCTATGCCTTACACACAACACACAGAAACTGCCTATGCCTTACACACACACTTCCACACACACACAGAAACTGCCTATGCCTTACACACAACTCCCCACACACACAGAAATTGCCTATGCCTTACACAGGCACCTCCCCATACACACAGAAACTGCCTATGCCTTACACAGACACCTCCCCACACACACAGAAACTGCCTATGCTTTACACAGACACCTCCCCACACACACAGAAACTGCCTATGCCTTACACAGACACCTCCCCACATACACAGAAATTACCTATGCCTTACACAGACACCTCCCCACACACACAGAAACTGCCTATGCCTTACCCACACACAGAAACTGCCCATGCCACATACACACACACACATATATTTTTATCAATATTTGGTTAGGTCCACCAATGCCATAAAGCTCTAGGACAGTCTCATGATTCTACCTAGGGTCTTCCACTTGCAACCCAATGTATAACCAGTAACAAAAAAGGGGGTAGGTACTGTAGACAGAGACTAACGGTACAGACTATGCTGTGAAGGTTTTTTATTTGCAGTTCTTTCGCCACAACATGTTTCTTGTATCACGTACCCTATACATATATTTTCCAGTTGTATTCACCTACTCTCCTAATGCAGGAAATCAGCAGCCAACATATATCGCACAACCAGCAGTCAATGTAAATACATGGACAGATGTCAGTTTACTTACACTGACTGTACTATGTACAAAACATAGATTAGTAAGGATGATCACTGCTTTTATTGTCAATGTAACACAGAGCCACAAACACATTTTAATATCAATTTCAGCACAATGCTTGTTTACAGTGTCATAGGCAACATTTTTCACCTGCTTTCATATACAAACTGGCAGATTACAGCAGTCAGCACAGCAGTTGGGTTCATATAAAATAACAGGTTTATATCACATTTTTCAACTTCAAAAAAATAAATACATATTTTTATTTTTTATAAATGCTTCTACCCAAGTAGTTATTATAGCCACATGTTTCCTTTTAAACATTATGGTTACACAAATCTATCAAAAGAAAGTAATATGGCCTAGTCAATAAAATGTATTTCTGGTTTGCAGTCTTATATTATTATCTTACATATTGAAGGACACTGCGGTCACTTGTTTTGAATTAGCAAAAAAACAAACAAACAAACAAACAAAAAAAAAATATATATGTATATGCTTTTCTCATAGTTGCGCACTGGATAAATATAGCAGGCTCTCTCACCTACCCCAGGGAAGAGGCCACCCAAATATAACAAATGCAAAAGTTTGCTAATCATAGTTACCGTATATACTCGAGTATAAACCAACCCAAGTATAAACTGAGGTACTGATTTTTACACGAAAAAAAGGAGTAAAAGTGATTAACTTGAGTATAAACCGAGGGTAGAAATTATGACCACTACTGCTTTCTGATTCTGTATTGTTTTGAGGCTTTAGTTGCCCTTTAAATGGACAGCAGAATTCCCATACAGTAATAGCTAAATCCAGTATGGCTATTACCGTATGGGAATTCTGTTGTCCATTTAAAGTGCACTATAAAATCAATATAAAATTTATTTGGAAGCTGCAGCTTTAAAAATACCGTTGCCATATTTTTTTTTTACCTATGCGGCTATGCCCCTCCAGAGCCTAGCTTTGTGTCTTGAAAGTTGCTGACATCTTGTTACTGGTTTGCTGAATGTTAAGCTCCGCCCCTCTGAGATTTCCTCTGCTTGAGCCTCAAACAGTAATGCTTGTGAGTTCCGCATTCAGCAAACCAGTAACAAGATTTCAGCAACTTCCAAGGCACAAAGCTTGGTTCTGGAGGGGCATAGGTAAAAAAAAATATGGCAACAGTATTTTTATAGCTGCAGCTTCTAAATGAACATAACTTGATTTTACAGTGCACTTATCCTTTAAAGCGCAACTAAAGCCTTTAGAACAATACAGAATCAGAAGGCAATCTTGTTAACAATAGATACCATCCTCCTGATTCTGTATTGTTTTGATGCATTAGTTGCCATTTAAATATAGTAATCCCATACAGTAACCCCCAAATTCCTTGACACTCCAGATGTTTGAAAACTGCAACTCCCAACATGCTTTAGTTGCTAGGAGCTGTAGTTTCCAAACATCTGCAGTGGCATGGAATTGCTACTACGGTAACTTGACTGGTGAACCTCTTATCTTTCAGTACTGTAATCCGGCCTGGGGCGTAGCTACCAGGGATGCAGGGGATGCGACCGCACCAGGGCCCTTGGCCAAGAAGGGGGCCCCATTTTGTGCTAAGGTTTCAAAACTACCAGACCAGTCTGTGAGCCAACTGTTTTACCAGTGGTCTGTGTACAAAGCATTTTTACCATTGTATTGTCTGTGTGCCAAGCATTTAACCAGTGTCTGGTTGTGTGCAGTGCCAGTTTCCCAACAATTTTATCAGTGTCTGCATGCCAAGCATTTAACCAGTCTTTTTGCCAACTATTTTACCAGTGGCTATATACATTTTACTTGCGTCAGTTGGTTATTTTAGAAGGTTTGAGGACCTAAGATTAGAAATACTGTTTGAATCTGATTGAATAGTTTTGCTAGGTGTATTGGTAAAGTATGTTTGTCTGTTTTAAAATATTTAAAAATGTTTATGATGAATTTGGATGTTATTTTATGGAAATCATTATTTGGTTTGCGGTGCAGATTTGTGTTTGCGGCAGTGTTGGGGGGCCCATGCCCAAATTTTGCATCAGGGCCCATAAGTCTGTAGCTACGCTACTTCTGCTCGCTCCGCATCCTCTGCTCCCTAATGTCACTACTTGGCACCGGGAAGTGAGAGGCACCGAGTAGTGAGGTCAGCCTGCAAAACAGAGGAAGTGGAGCGAGCGGTCCCTAGATTACTAAAAGGTAAAAGATTGACCCGAGTATAAAGCGAGGTTCGGTTTTCAGGCTTTTTTTTAAAGCCTGAAAACCTCTGTTTATTTATTATAATTATATACGGTAAAGTAAAAAAGTCAGGACCTTTTAGACTAGGGTTACCTTGACTTGGTTGGAAGGCTTTTCATTCATGTGTTCAGTCATGTATACTACACCCCCTTTGTTTATAATGTATGCCAGTGTGCAGATAATATGATATTGATTATATTTTCTTTGTATAAATATTTGACCAGATCAATCGCACTTCCGCAAAATGTAATTGTAATCTTGCCTAAGGAGTGCTTCCACAGTCCTTCCATTGTATATATGACGCACTTTCTAGAGTTAACAGGAAGGTAAACTCAAATAAAGGGTTTTTGCCAGTTTTATTACATCTAAATTAGTACTTTTGGGTTTAAGTATTGTTTTGGGCTATTATACTATTTTATACACATGTGAGAGCACTACATAGGAATTTGGTTTCATTATTTGCCCAGATTCACTGCATATGCAGGAGCAGCTTAGACAATCTTTTTTTCTTTGTAAAGTTGCAGTCTTTGCTTTGCACAAAGTTAGAGGTTATTGGGTGAAATGTGTGGTCTGGTGTAGGCTTTTTCTGTTGTCTTCCTTCTTAGTATATTAGGATTTATATTGGCCTATACCTAATGGTACATGTGGGAAAATATATTCAAATGTATTCATACAGTTTAGAAGGCTGATTTTTTTTTTTAGCTAAAAGAGCCTAAAAGGCATCCATAAAAATAAAACAACTTAGTTGCCAACATAATTTATAGGTAAACGTATATGAAAAAAGCATGTGCCGTTACATATTCAACCCACCTTCTCTTTGTAGGCAATATCCTGCACATTTGATTTGCCATTAACCCGCATATGCAGTTTTTGACATCATTTATAATTGCGTTTGTTAAAAAAAACAAGGAAGATAATCACAAACAAGGAGAAAAATCTACCAATCAATTTAGTTTACAATATATCTTCTAAAGTTACTATTCATTTCTAATGCATGAAAAATGTATGGCCCCCATTCAGAGTTTTAACATTGTTATTTCAGTGCACAATTATTTTACAGTGATTTTGGGAAAGCGTACTAGCATGCAAACCATCTGGAATGTGGTGTATGCCATTTGGCTAGAGAATTATGGGAATGAGAAAAGTGTACTTGGTATTGCTTTTCCAGCTGTCAAAAGGAGTTTCTAGAAATGTAACTGACAAAGATAACATCCAGCTTTTTAGATTTGGGTTGTAGTAGTCTTTTTCTGTGTACAAATCTGACTATACAATAGTCGACTAATCACATTATTAATGGTACAGACTGGGGAAGATTTTGGAAATGTTGGCAAGTCAAAAATATGTTAAATGGTGAATTTGACAGCCATTAATTGACCCATATTGGGAAAACGTATGGACAGCATAATAATAATAAAGCTTATCTTATAGCTCTTTAAGTCATGTTGGCATTGGAGGAACCATACCAGGCATTTGAGTACTTTTTACTAATAGCATGATAGAACAGGTAATCTCTTTTGCTGTGTTGTTTTTGAATATACTGTATTATGCTTGCAAAATGAACTGCATGAATTTGATACCAGAGATGAACAAAAGTAGCAAAATCTATTTAAGTTCTGAAAATCCAATTGAATCGTATTTTTTTCGAAAGACATTTTTAATTTTTTTTTGGATCTGTTGATTTTTGAAACCTGCAGTTCCGAATCGAAACAAAGTTAGTTTCCAAACTGGGATTCATCACTAGTTGACAGCTTATTTAAGGTTTGCTTTCAAAATGAATTTATCTTGCAACTGTTAACACTTTTTTGCAGACTCATTTAGGCAGTAGTAATAAAAGTTCTTATCGTTTAAAATTGCTCTACTTTTGCCCCAACTAATCAGATGTTATTTTGAAAGCTAAGATCTGATTGGTTGGGGCAAAATTAGCACCATTTTTAACAATAAGAACGTTTACATCTCCCTGTTAGTCTTTTGTATTCATCACATCAAATAATATCACATGGGTATTCTCAGCCAGACATCATTTCATGCTAGCTTACCAGTAATCCCCAACAAAATGTGGCAAAGTATCTTTTATGCAAAATCGTGATTCCAGCTTCAAAGTGCATATTTAGATTTGAAAAAAGCTGGTGGCTTAGTTCAGATGTAATCTGTCTATATGTATGCCTGTTTCAAAGGTTACTGCCCTCCAAATTAAAACATGTATTTCTAATCACGCTGGAACTAAACTAATCGAGTAATTTTAATTATGGGGGGGGGGGAATCATAACAACCGCTGTTTCTATTTTTTTGGGGCAAATGATAATGAGGTTTGAGATTTAAACTCATGCAAAAGATATTTTATGAAAAGCTAGCCAGACACATGCGACTGCTGTTGCATATTTCACCGATTCCATTCATATATTTTCATTTTTGAAAGTGAACAAATACTTTTAAGGGCAAGTCCACCCTAAAAATGAATTTTTGCCATTAGGTAGGTGACCCCTGCCCACCCCCAACTGTCAATTTTGTTCTTTAAAAATATGCCCAGATCAAAGGGGCTAATGACAGCCCCTTCTCTCCCGCATCATCTCTGATCCGGCTCCCTGCTTCCAGAAGTTGCAAGCAGGGGCCGGACCGGCTGCTGTCGTTGAAGACAAAAACGGTCTGTAAGTAGCGATCTGAGCATTCTTTTAAAGAAATTTCCCCAGTCACAATGGCAGCACTTAATTAAGGGTTAACTGCCCATCCCAAATGCTTGGACAGGAAATTACAAATAAGCCCCATCATCCCCTGCTTCCTTTGTCTTTTTTCCTGTCCAGACAAAAATGCAGGCTTACCTGGCCACTGGGGCCTTGTCCAGGGTGTTTTTTTCCCCTCTTCCATCCTGAAGCTCCCACTGTAGCGACTATGGTCTTGCTGACTGGGAGGACCATGGGTTGGTCTAGGCCTTATCCCTGCTGGTGCAGTTGGATGGCCATCTTTCTTTTTGCCTTTCCAGTCTGCCGCACGCTTCCTTGTGTCCGCTGCTGTGTATTTATGATGCCGAGCATCGCACTTCCGGGTTGTGGCATGGCACACATCGTGACGTCATTACGTCAACATTATTTAAACACGCCGGTGCGCGTGTCTAGGCCTCCTACTTGGTGTGCGGCAGGTTCTACTGGATTCTGAGCATATTTTGGTCTTTTCTCTCTGGTTGTCTGCCTGTGCTGGTAAGATGCTATCAGATTTTGATCTCTCACTCATTTATACACTTATAAGAGCAGTAAGAAATTTTCTGTCTCTTTAAGCAGAAGAAGCTAAGCCATCTGTTGCTGACAAGCTATTTCCAACTATTAAAAAGAAGGGTGCAACCTTCCCTGTGCATCATTCCATATGTGAAATCATCTCTGCGGAATGGAGGAAGACAGAAAAGAAACCTATGACTTCAGGAAAAATTTTTAAAGAAATATCCGTTCGACGAGTCAGTGGCAGAAGGTTGGGAGGTAGCTCCTAAAGTCGATGCAGCAGTGGTAAGATTGGCCAGAAGGCTCTCTCTACCCTACCAGTAGACGATGCATCGGTTTTCAGAGATGGATGGAATTTAATTTAAAGAAATCTTTTGTGGCATCAGGTGCTGCTTTTAAACCAGCTGTTGCTCTTACATGTGTATCGAGGGGATGAAGCTGTGGGCTGCAGAAATGGAGCAAGCGTTGGACTCCAAAACAAAGAGACCGAAATTCAAAGAAATGTTGGCAGATATTAAAGGGGGAATCGAGTTCTTTGCCCGAAGCTTGGACGAGATCATAAATAAAGCGTCTGGAGGAAAAAGTCTATTCTTACCTCTTGATAGAAGAGCCAAGAGAGGCCGGTTAGAGTACCAGTCTAAGGATCGAAGCTTTAGAGCAGCAAAAGCATATAGGCCGGGCAAAGAATCTTTCAGGCAGAACACACAGAAGTCTGGGAAGCCCTTTCAGGGAAAGGAGGAGCCCACCTTTGCATCTCACTACTTTCAAAAATAGGGGTATGAAGACCCAGATACCGGTGGGGGGAAGATTATCCCTTTTCACAGTTTCTGGGTCAAAACAATAACAGACAGCTGGGCACGGTAGTAAAGGATGGATTCGAGATCTGGTTCCATTCATTTCTAAAGAGCAACCATTTCATCAATACCCCTGTGCCAGTAAAAGAAGAGGAAGTGTTATTAATTTCTTTTCTACATTGCCCAGCTAGAAGAGTCAGAAGCTATAGAACCTGTTCCTCTAAAACAAAGAGAGAAGGGGTTCTACTCAAAACTTTTTTTTAGAGATCAGGGGCTCTCAGGCCAGTTTTAGACCTGCGGCAACTAAACAAGTACGTTCTAAAAGAAAGATTCAAGATGGAGTCAGTATTATCAATCGTAAAAGTAATTTACAAAGACTCTTGGCTGACAAGCATAGATTTGAAAGACGCCTATTTCCACATTACTATTTATCAGCTTTCAAGAAAGTTTCCTCGGTTAGACTTCAAAAATCAACACTGGCAATTTACAAGTCTTCCGTTCGGGCTGTCTCAGTCTCCCAGAGTCTTTACAAAAGTGGTGACTCTGGTGGCTTGTCTAAGACTAAGAGGCGTGGCTGTTTACCATTATTTAGACGACTTGTTGATAGTAGCAAACACCAGACAATAATCAATTCTTCATACAAGAGAACTCATTCAATTCCTGCAAAATCACAGTTGGATTGTGAACAGAGAAGAAAAAGCACACTTCAGCCATCTCAGGGCATAATCTACATGGGGGGCCGCTTTCACACAACAAGGAACTTGATATTACTTCCAGTAGAGAAAAGAAAAAAGATCATTCTAGAGATTCAACATATCATACAGCAGCCAAAGTCCTCAGTAGCATCTTTTCTAAAAGTATTGGGACTAATGTCAGCAGCCATAACGATGGTTAAGTGGGCAAAATGGAACATGAGAAGTCTGCAGCAATTTCTTTTGTCAAATGTAAGGTGCCCACATCTGAAGATGAAGAAATTACTAAAGCTCCCAAAAAGGGTAAGAGAAGATTTAAGATGGTGGTGCAGAGAAGAAAATCTAAGTCAAGGTATTTCACTAGAATCAAGCGCTCAGACATTTCTAACTACAGATGCGCCAGAAACCGGATGGGGAGCCTTTATTCACAGAAAGACAGCTCAAGGTCACTGGCACATGAAGGGGAAGAATTCCAACCAGTTAAGAGTTAAAAGCAATAAAATTGGCATTAAAAAATGGTAAGATCAGACAATGTGATGGCAGTAAGGTACATCCAGAAGCAAGGAGGAACCAGAAGTGTAGCACTCAAAGTAGGTCCTATCTTCTCTTCGGCAAGACTTAGATCCAGGAGAATGAGAGTCTAGTGAGGAAATGGGAAAGACCAAGTGTGGATTTAATGGCCACAGACAAAAAACAGCAAGTGCGACAGGTTCATCTCGAGGACCTTCACTCCCAAAGCAGTGTCTACAGATGCACTCAGTCAATCTTGGAGACGGAATCTAAATTATCTTTTTCTGCCCTTCTCCCTTATATGGAGATCGCTTCAGAAGATCCAACGGGACAAAGCGGAAGTGATTGCAATCATTCAGTCATGGCCGAGGAGACAGTGGTTTCCTCTCCTTTTATCCCTCGCCATAGAAGAACCAGTAAGGATCCCTTAGACAGAGGGTTGGTTAACACAAGGTCCTTTCCAAAACCAAGAGTGGGAACATTTATCCCTGATGGCTTGGCGCTTGAGCGGTCAAGATTGAAGTATATGGGTCTGCAAGACAAAGTAGTTGAATTTCTATTAAAGTCTAGGAAGTAATTTATTTCGATCCTGTAAGACCATTGCCTGCAGAAATTATAGCCTTCTTATACATAGTAACATAGTAATTAAGGTTGAATAAAGACATACGTCCATCAAGTCCAACCTATTCACCCCCCCCCCTTTTTTTTTCTATCGCTGTACCTTTACTGTACACTCACTGTGTATTCTCACTTTACCTTCACTGTTCTCTCCCTGTACCTTTACTGTACACTCACTGTGTATTCTCACTTTACCTTCACTGTTCCTCTAATGTAACCTTACTGAAGTAACACTTCACCCTAAAGCTGGGTACACACGATTAGATATTTCGGTCCGATCGACCGATAGTTCAGTGTATCGGTCGATCGGACCGAAATTATCGAATCCGAATGTGCCCATGTCCGATCGACCGTTCGTCCGAATCGGACGAAAGGACGGTCGGACAGGGTGGAAAACCTCGTCCGATCGTGCGGTCCTCTATGGACCGGTCAGGAGGAAAAATCGCTAGGTGTGTACCTAGCTTAACTTTGCCCTCACTCTGCATACATTCTACCCTCACTGTTCCTTTACTGTACCCAAACTATGTACCCATTTACTCTATTTGCACTGTACCATAGCTGTTCCCTCACTGTACCCTCACTTTTCCGTAACTGTATTCTAACTGTGCCTGCATTGTGCCTTCAATCTTCCTTTACTGTGCCATCAATGTTTCTTTACTGTGCCCTCACTATCCCATTGGTAATTTTTTACTGTATCCTTATGGTACCTTCACTGTACCCTTGCTGTGCACTCATTATTCCATCACTTTACTGTTTTCTTATTGAACCTTATTAAACCTTAACTGTGTTCCTACTATACCCTCACTGTACCCTCACTTACTGTTCTATTCACTGTACCTTCACTGTGCCCTAAATGAACCCTTACTGTGCTGTCACTCTACTATGCCCTCACTGTACGCTCACTGTGCCTCAATGTACAATAAGTATTTCCTCACTCTACCATCATTATACCCTTACTGAACCCTTATTAAACCTTAACTGCCTGAAAATTACCCTTGGTTACAGTTGGCCCCCTGTTCTAAAGTATAGGGCGTTGGATGCAGTCCTGAACATTCTTGGGACTGTGTGTAATGTAATCTTACATAGTAACACAGTAATTAAGGTTGAATAAAGAGATACATCCATCAAGTCCAACCTATTCACCCTTTTTTTTTTTTTTTAACCCTACCTAACATTTATTCCAGGGAGGGGAAAAAAGACCAAATAAAAGGGGGGGGGGAAATTCCTTCCTGACTCCAAACGGCAATCGGAAAGTATCCCTGGATCAACCAGATCTATATGCATTAATACCAGTAATTCTCAATATTTTTTAGTTTTAGAAAATTTTCCAGGCCTTTTTTAAAGCTATTCAATGAGCTTGCCATTACCACATCTGCTGGAAGACAGTTCCACATTTTACTGTAAAGAAACCTTTCCTAACCTGAAGATGAAACTTCTTTCTTCCAACCTTAAAGGATGTCCACGTGTCCTCTGATATGACCTATTAGTAAACAATGCACCAGATTGCTCATTGTATGGCCCATTAATATATTTGTATAAGGTTATCATGTCCCCACGCAAACGTCGCTTCTCCAATGTAAACAGCCCTAACTTGTCTAATCTGCCTGCATATTCAAGCCTCTACATTCCCCTTATTAATTTAGTTGCCCTTCTCTGAACTGCCTCAATTTCCAAGATGTCCCTTTTGTATATGGGATTCCAAAACTGCACCGCATATTCCAAATGAGGAGTTACCAGTGAGAATAATATTTTTCTCTCTTGAATCTATTCCCCTCTTTATACAAGACAATGTCTTGCTAGCTCTATCTGTTGCTACCTGGCATTGTTTGCTAAGTCTGTTATCTACCAGAACACCCAAATCTTTTTCCATTACAGATGCACTTAGCACAGAGTTATTTATGGTGTAGGTGGCACAAGGATTATTAAATCCCATATGCATCACCTTACATTTATCAACATTGAATCTCATCTGCCATTCTGCTGCCCATTTTGATAATCTATCTAGGTCAGCTTGCAGCACTTGCACATCCTTTGAAGTTTCCAAAGCTCTGCATAGTTTAGTGACATCAGCAAACACTGAGACCTTGCTCTCAATGCCCCCTTCTAAGTTATTTATAAACAGATTAAACAGAAGCGGCCCCAGTACAGAACCCTGAGGCACTCTGCTTAGAACTTTAGTCCACATAGATGTAGCTCCATTTACCACCACTGCGATCCAATAACCAGTTCTCTATCCATGAACAAATGTTTTCTTCAAGGCCAACAGTCCTCAGTTTATACATTAGTCGCCTATGTGGTATCAAAAGTTTTCGCAAAATCCAAATATACCACATTCACTGCTGTGCCTGAATCTAACTTCTTACTTGCTTCTTCATAAGAACTTTAAAAAATGACAGACAGAATCTTACTTTATGTTAAAAATTGTTACCCTGTGTTACAGATTTTGCAGGGTTCCTATATTTCAAAGATCAACCAGAACTTACTTACCTGACACCGTCCCTCGTCGCTTCTACTCCACAGCTGGTGCCGACAGCCGCTCCACTTCCTGGTTGTGGCTGTCAGTTAAGGCGCGAAGTGACGTCACGCCCAATTGCCTGACAGCCGCGACCAGGAAGTGGAGCAGCTGTCGGCACCAGCCGTGGAGTAGAAGCGGCGAGGGACTGGGTCAGGTAAGTAAGTCCTGGTTGATCTTTGAAATATAGGAACCTTGTAAAAGTGAGGTTTTGGGGGGGTAATAAGCATGTTTAAAAAAAGTCACGTGTATATCTTCTAATCAGCGCTGCTTTCTTTGCTGCACCTTTTTCTTTGAATTTGTTACATTTTACTTCGGAAACCAATTTACCAAAATAAAACAATTTGTATTTTCTATGTGTGTGTATGTTTGTCATTTAAAGGCACAGTCCATTCACGCATTGAATATACTTTTATGGTTCCTTTCATCACCTTTTCCCCATAAAGATTGGTTTGCCTTTTTATTTTTAGAAGACGATAAGCCAATAGCCATCAGCTCTGTAGCAATTCTGTAACAGAACGTTATTTAGCTTAGCTGTATGGTTAACTTAACGCCATGAAAAAGCCAAATGTGCAATCTTGTGGGGTGGAGCATTATATAATATTTTATTATTATATGATCATTTTATTTTATTATATTCAGGCGTCCTCCAGCACAAGAAAAGACTATAAAGGGGAGAGTGTGAATATCTGTCCCCAGCACCTGGAGCTATAGGACAGGGAGAAGAAAATAAATTAGCATTGATATGGATTTAGTTGAAATGTAATCTCTTAGATCTGTCCAAGATTCAGGGAGATAATTACACTCTCACTCTGTAACAAGGGGGGTCAGAGTCTCTATGGAGCCAAAGAGTTGATTTCCAAACAATAGTGTAACATTAAATAAAACAGTGTTTGAGATTAGAATGTTAATATATTCAGCCACTAGGGACAATGGGGCAGAGAGGGGAAACTCATTCACTACAAGTTGATTTCTTTCCTGTGAGCGGAGGATTAATCCCTTCCAGCAGTTAATTACAAAAGGGAAAAAAGTTATGTTTAAAATTACACAAGCAGGGATAATCGATAGGCTTTGCGAGGCCTTCCCATGTAGGGAATTCTGGTTATATAGACATCTGTGTTTTTGGTTTGTCTGCAACGAACGATAGATAGATAGATAGATAGATAGATAGATAGATAGATAGATAGATAGATAGATAGATAGATAGATAGATAGATAGATAGATAGATAGATTAATGAACTTCCCATTACCACATCTGCTGGAAGACAGTTCCACAGTTTCACCGTTCTTACTGTAAAGAAACCTTTCCTAACCTGAAGATGAAACTTCTTTTCTTCCAACCTTAAAGGATGTCCACGTGTCCTCTGATATGACCTGTTAGTAAACAATGCACCAGAGAGTTCATTGTATGGGCCATTAATATATTTGTATAAGCTTATCATGTCCCCACGCAAATGTCGCTTCTCCAATGTAAACAGCCCTAACTTGTCTAATCTGCCTGCATAGTCAAGCCCCTCCATTCCCCTTATTAATTTAGTTGCCCTTCTCTGAACTGCCTCAATTTCCAAGATGTCCCTTTTGTATATGGGATTCCAAAACTGCACCGCATATTCCAAATGAGGCCTTACCAGTGTAAAGAGGGAGAATAATATTTTTCTCTCTTGAATCTATTCCCCTTTTTATACAAGACAATATCTTGCTAGCTCTAGCCGTTGCTACCTGGCATTGTTTGCTATAGCTAAGTCTGTTATCTACCAGAACCCCCAAATCTTTTTCCATTACAGATGCACTTAACACAGAGTTATTTATGGTTTAGGTGGCACAGGGATTATGAAATCCCAAATGCATCACCTTACATTTATCAACATTGAATCTCATCTGCCATTCTACTGCCCATTTTGATAATCTATCTAGGTCTGCTTGCAGCACTTGCACATCATTGGAAGTTTCCAAAGCTCTGCATAGTTTAGTGTCATCAGCAAACACAGAGACCTTGCTCTCAATGCCCCCTTCTAAGTCATTTATAAATAGATTAAACAGAAGCGGCCCCAGTACAGAACCCTGAGGCACTCCGCTTAGAACTTTAGCCCACATAGATGTAGCTCCATTAACCACCACTCTCTGTTTGCGGTCCAATAACCAGTTCTCTATCCATGAACAAATGTTTTCTTCGAGGCCAACAGTCCTCAGTTTATACATTAGTCGCCTATGTGGCACAGTATCAAAAGCTTTTGCAAAATCCAAATATACCACATCCACTGCTGTGCCTGAATCTAACTTCTTACTCACTTCTTCATAAAAACCAATTAAATTTGTCTGGCATGATCTATTTCTCATAAATCCATGCTGACTACTACTAATAAGATGATCTCTGGAGACAAAGTCAAGGATATGATCCCTTAACAAAGTTTCCATCACTTTCCCTACCACTGATGTTAGGCTTACAGGTCTATAGTTACCAGGCTGTGAACGACTACCTTTTTTGAATATTGGTATTACATTGGCTTTTTTCCAATCCAGCGGCACATCCCCAGACAAAAGCGAATCTGAAAAGATGAGAAACAATGGACTAGATAGAACTGAACTAAGCTCTTTTAAAAATCCGAGGATGCAATCCATCTGGTCCTGGCGCTTTATTGATATTAACTTTGTCTAATTGTTTCCGTACCATATCCTCTGTTAGCCAATGTGAATACTCTTCATTTCTTCCCTGCATATTATTACAATCCCTACTGTAAGGACAAGGATTCTCAACAGTAAAAACCGATGTAAAAAAACGGTTTAGCAGATTAACCTTTTCGGCATCCTCTACAACCACCTCAGCCCCATTATTTAATGGTCCCACATTCTCAGTCCTCATCTTTTTACCATTTATATACTTAAAAAAACATTTTGGGGTTGGACTTGCTTTGTTCGGCAATCCGTATTTCATTTTCTATTTTAGCTAGTTTAATTGCTTTCTTGCACTCTTTATTACAGCTTTTGTACTCCCTGTAAGCCTGTTCTGTGCCTTCTGATTTCAAAATTTTAAAAGCCTTTTTCTTTTTTTCCATTTCCCTTTTTACCTGAGCATTAAGCCATGCAGGAGTGGACCTCATTTTTTTACACTTGTTACCTAAAGGTACAGATTTAGAAATGTAATAGTTTAATATCCCTTTAAAAGTGGTCCACATCTGCTCAGTATCTTTACCTAGAAACAGTTCCCCCCAGTCTATAAGCAGGAGCGATTCCTTTAACAGCATAAAAATATACAATGGAGTCCAAAGAAATCTACAGATTAAGGGCAAGTTTCAGCTTTGACGGCAATGACAGAACTAGATTGGGAATCCAATCAATTTATTAAAAGATTCTTCCAAGCACTGCTGCACATAAAACCTAGGAAAGTTTCAAATGTGCCACCATGGGATTTGCCACTCGTTCTAGAGGTGTTAACTTCAGCCCCCTTTGAGCCTTTGGAAACAACCTCACTATGGCTTATGACTCTTAAAGTCTTCTTTCTAGTTGCAGTGACGTAGGCAGGAAGAATAGGTGAACTTGGAGCTCTCACAGCAGGGCCACCTGATACGATAATTCTAGGTGTTAGAATAAAATTAAGACCCTCTTTCGAATTTATGCCAAAAGTCGTGACAAATTATCATATGAATCTCCAATTTACTTTACCAACCTTCTGACCAGAACCAAAGTCAAAAAGAGAGACACAATGGAACACTTTGGATCTAGTTAGAGCTATAAAGATATACCTACAGAGAACAAGAGGATGGAGAAAGTCAGAAAGATTGTTTATAATTTCGAAGGGACCAAGGAAAGGTCAAGCACATTAAGCAGTTGGATAGTAACATGTATTCAAAAGGCTTACTCAATGAGAGACTTGTCTATCCCACTGGGGTTGAAAGCTCACTACACCAGGGTTATAGCAAGTTCGTGGGCATGGTAGACAGGATTACCATTTACTTTGTGAACAGACTAGATGGTCTTCAGCGAAGACATTTATTAGACATTATAAGTTGGATGTTATCTCTGCCCAAGAGTCAAAGTTTGGAAAGAGAGTATTAGAGTAAATTGTGCACTCTATATAATAAATTGTGTGTTTAAGCAATATGTCGCCAACCCTGACTATTTTTAGCTTTGGTAAGTCCCTTTAGTGATGTGCTGCCATTGTGACTGGGGAAAACATGAAATCGATATCACTTACCGTGATTTCTGTTTCCCAGTCACCAGAAATGGCATCATTCACTATTTCCCGCCCTGTGAATTTATGTTCAGCTTAGAACAAGACAAAGGAAGCAGGGGATGATGGGGCTTATTTGTAATTTCCTGTGCAAGCATTGGGGGGAGGAGTTAACCCTTAGTGAATGCTGCCATTTCTGGTGACTGGGAAACAGAAATCACGGTAAGTGATATCGATTTCATGATATTTCGGCGGTTGGGGTTGGGTAGGGGGTACTTACCTTATGGCCAAAGGGTTTCACGCTAGGTGTCACGGCTGCAGAGGATGGATCTAAATGGTGGACATGCCGTTTAAAAGCATTCTAATTTCTGATGCTACCTGTTTCCCAAAGTTCTAGTGGTGATGAAAGCCCCATTTTAGACTATGGGGATAGTGCCAAATAATGATTTGGCACAAAGGGAGGTGTTACCAGATACTGCAGCACTAGCAATAACAACTGATAACATTTTAAAGGTTAAAAATATAGCAGTAAATGGAGAGTCACCTTAACTTCATCAGAAATGCAAAAGCAACAAGAGCAATAGCAGCTCTTAGTACATCCCCCTGAAATTTCCATGTAGATATACTTTAAGACCATGAAATGACTGCTGGAGATATGGCTGCAGCTTAGACCTAAAATATTTACATTATTCACTTGCAACGGTTTAGTTTAATATATTTTCATTGTATCTTTACCAGATAGAATGAAATATAATTGCTAGATTTAAAGCACAGACAGATTAAAAGGCTTGTGGAAAAATCACACAAACCTGACAAGTGTGGTGTCCAGGCTTTGCTGCATTAAAGTCTAAAGTCCTTAGTTAGGATTTTACTTACAGAGATAAAAGTTTAGACTTATTGATTTGTGTTACCTGATGGTTAAAAGGAACACATGTATTGGGAAGGGGGAAAAAAACAGCTGCTAAATCTCTTAGCTTAGCTCAGTTTCACTATCATAACCTTTAGGTGAGATACACAGTCACATATTCTTGGCAATGCCTTCTGCAAGTTGCAAAAAGGAAATGAGTATATAAGAGGAGACCAAAATGCTTTGAAATGACAATGTGAAAAAGTATCAAGTACCATTCCAGTAGAGGGGCAGATGTCACACCAACCTTTTTCTGTAGAATGCGTTGTGTGGAAAAGCGTTAATGGTCTCTCGCTGCAGGAGGGTGGCTTTGAGTCAGTGCTTCTTTTACGAGACAAATGCAGCTGAGAGTTTGTCTGTGGCATCTCCGGAACGGTGGAAAACATCTATAAATAAAATGAGATCCAAAAGGTCAGCTGGTCATAAAACTGACTGAGGAAATCACAGAAAAATCAGAAGATGTGAACTGCTTGTACAGTAAATTTACCTCAAACCAATTACTGAGCTCAGCAAAACAACTTTAGCTACAAAAAAATTAAATAAAATGTGATTTTGATTAGCAGCCTGGTGTGGTGTTAAATTGTCAATACACAACATATTGCCTGTCTGATTCCATTGGAATCTGTTGATAAAATACAATGACCAGCAAGTTTACTCACCAAGCAGACCTCCCACACTTGGGTAATACTATGGGTATTGGTTGGCAGGATGACCACGCACATTGCAATGGAAATTGCCCCTCTGCTTGCAGTAAAGGAAGCCAATATCAGATCCTTGTGGACCAAATGTCCAACTTGCAGATATCAGAAAAATCCCATTGTAAGATTCTTCTGATATCGGCATTGAGTATGGACACCAAAGGTGTGCCTCTTATCCGGTGTTTTTTAGATTTACCCTTGTAATGAATTTGAGTGCTTTTTAAAGGGGAACTGTGCTCTCCAAACAAGTTAAGTTTAAATGAAAGGCCAGTTTCCTACCTGTAAAACAAGCCATCAACAACCTATCTACATGCTCCACAGCCCAAGATATACAGAAATGACTGACCAGAAAGTTAATGGGTGGGAGACTGATTTGTGACATTCCTGAGGCTTCCCCTGCACAGTGCCGCCGGCGAGTTCGTCCTCTCTGCTGTGTGAAGTCCTGACAGAGAAGGTAAGGGAATCTACAGCCCTTCTCTTTCACTGTGTGAAAACAGCCTTTTCAGGCAGAGTCCTCACTCTGCCTGAAAAGGCTGATTCCAGAGTTTTCTGTAGGGGGGGGGGGGTTGAGTAACCCATGGCACCCGCGAGTGAGCGGGGCCACATGGGGCTGTAAGATAATGGGCCATGGTGGGCCTGCAACTGGAGGGACCATGGGGTCCATGAGTGGGAGGGACCAGGGGGGCTGCAAAGGGGGAGGAGGAGACACAGGACAGATTCACTGACTGTTTCAGAGCAGGAAGCAGGAAGTGCAGGGGACCTGGTGATGCTGCTGCCATATCACACACAAAAATGTAAATATCTTCAAAACTATGCAAAATAAATAATGGAAATTCTCAGGGGAGCAATTCCTATCAATTTACCTAAAGACTTTTGGACCACACTTCCCCTTTAAATATAGATATATTTATTGCTGTTATATTTGGAGAAATTATGCATTTTAATGAATTGATGAAAGAAAGAAAGAGATTAAAATATTCCCGCAGTGGTCCCATCCTGACCCATTCATTTTGCAATCAGTCGCATAAAAGAATGGGTCAGACGGTTCATTCAGAATTGCTTCAAATGTCACGGAACCCTTGGAAGGCAAGTTATAATGTATGGGCACCTTAAGATTACAAGCATGCAAAAAAAAATCATTAAAAGGTTACTTTAACACTCATTAATGCAAAATGATACCCACACAGACACAGGTAAACACCCACCCTGACCCACCCTTCCATTTCCATGGCAGCCCTATGTAAAGGGCAACTAAAGACAAAAATTAAATTTTGATCAATCATAAAAAGTTATTTTTACACTTTTAAATGAATAATGATACCGACACAGACACATGTAAACACACCTACTGACCCACCCTTCTATTTACAAGGCAACCCTATTAAATAAGCAACTAAAGTCAAAAATAAAATTTTGATCAATCATTAAAAAGTTATTATTACACTTATAAATGGAAGCACAAAAACCACCCTCCAGCTCCTACACTGTTAGGTCTCCACTAAACTCTCTCCAACAAATTGACAAAATGGTGCCTGTCAAGATGATCTCTTGATAGCTCAATACATTTTCAGGAGCTGCTAATGCTATAGGTAGATCTCCCTTCCAGTAATATAGCTTTGCATCTCGTGGTAAATCTCAAAAGGGATTTAAACCTTGCAGGACTTTAACACTAACTATTAGTTGTCTTTGAATGGTCCCGCAGAAAGAACAGCAAAGCCGCTATTGAACAACTTCTGATGGATGCGCGTGTCTTTTGCCATACCCAAGCATCTGCCACAAGTAAGGGATATTGAATTGGTTAGTGCAACTTAACACCTAATTTTACCCCTGCATTCAGCAATGAATGCAGCTGTTCATATGTGCCTTAAGCACTTCAGTGGGAAGTTTAAATAATTTTTGGTAAAAGGTAAAGGACCCCCACATTAGCACTTTTACTTTGCTTTCCTTTACCAAAGACAACTCTAACGCTACTTACACACCCCGATCCTTCACTAAGGCTGACTCCTTACCTCAGGAGCTGAATTGGGAACCTTAGGGAACAGAGGTTAGTGAATGCTGCAAAGATGGTTTCAATCTCTGGTGATTGGTTCTAAAGTTGCCTACACTGCTGCTGGAAACCAGCTCGCAACAGCAACAGAGGGGTGTGTCATTGCCAGTGGAGGATCAGGGTAAGTAGCATTTAGACGTGTTTGGTAAAGTTAATTACAGTATAAGTGAAAAGACTAATGTAAAAATATCTATAACAAATTGTTATTTAGAGCAGAGATGTCCAACCTGTGGCCCTTTTATTTTATTTTATAGTGATGATTCAGACTTGACTGAATTGCTTGGTCATTATATATGCAGTATATGCAGTGATAGTCAATCAGTATGACATTGGTACATGCATTGTTGATTTTAAATTAGGGAATGAAAAGATCAAAATAAGCAATAAAGATCTCTGCTATAGATAACATTTGCGGTTTATACACCAGGACTTCTTGCATTAGATTAGCCACACAATATAAGGTACACACCTTGAAAGCTGTTAAATTTTAAGCTTAATAAACAAGCCTATACAAATGCCAGATGTTAAATTAATTTCAGAGCCAGTGTAATCAATTTAATTAGAGCAAGATAGGCAGATCTCTGTAGCTGAGCTACTTCAGTGTAATGAACTATGGCTTGCAAGCCCTGCTTTTAATTGTGAGTAATATAGGTCAGTTGATATTGGATAGCATTGGCATTGTGTCTGCTGCTGACAATCTGTGCATTCAATCAGAACAAATACAGAGTGCCATTGTGCATACTAATCCACATCGATGTAGCTCACAGATGTCTTTTAAGTACAGGTGAATAAATAGGCTTAAATCCTGATTATCACAGTCTCACCATGGAAATTAGATACATTTTATCCAAGACTGTAAAAACCAAAGCAGCTTCCTACTTCACCTCATTACAGAGACTGGATTATGGTAAACTAGAACAATATTGGCAAAAGATGAAATCTGAAAAATAGCTAATAATAATCTTGTCAATCTACATACAATTATGCTGTAAGAAAACAAACGAGTTGACAAATAAATAGAGAGCAAAATAAATACTTTTCATTGGTTTGACACAAAGAAAGGAACAGAATGAACAACATATTTCAGTCCTATAATTTCAATGTTGATTACGCTACTATGCATTAACTGTACACATTTGATTTTCGGTTTGTTTATCGAAAGTAATATATACAGATACAAACACACAAACATATAAAAGAATTGTTTGAAAATATGGTAATCGTAAATAAAGAGAAGATTGAAATGTGCCATTGAAAAAGTATTCAATTACATTATTGTGGAGCCACGCATTTATCAGGATACAACATCCGGCATGAATGTGTTTTGATGCCCCAGTTTGGCTCAGTTATCAGGAAGTAGAAGCTAAATCAAACCACAGAGACAATGCTTATCCAAAGTGGTATATCGAAACCCTTTGAGTGAACAAAAGAGGAAGCCCTGAGCAGCAAACAGTCACTTTCCAGGTGTGTTTAGTTCAGTACTTTAAGTGTAAAGGTGCACCAACTTTCAATCCCAGTCACTGGCTTGATTAAAATCTATTTCAGATTCTATCCAAGTTTAATATGCAGAGCACATGTTAAGATAATAATTTGTACAAGGGGTGGGACTTGGATGTCGGTGTGAGAGGTCACATGGGGTTAGTGTAAAGTTATAATAAAAGCCAAATTTTCAAAATAATAACCTATATAACATGGATAAAACAAAAAAAATGGGCCAAAATAATAAACAAATTTAGCACCGGTGAACAAAATGTAAAGAACAATAACGTTTTTATTTACCCTTAATTTGAAAGCTTTTCTCCCTAGGACACATATACATTGTAAAATACTTCACTAGTAAGTTGCAGTTATGTACATGTGATTCTGTAATAAAAAAAAAATAAAACAACTCACAACCCATGCAGTCTTTAAAGAGCCTTATGAGCATGTGCACCAATTGGTCATGCCCCCGGACCTTTCTTTTCACAGCACACATTTTCTACACAGATGTCTTCACACCAATATGGAAGTACCTAATAAGACTTTGAAAGCTGCTGTTGCCCGTTAGTTTATTTTCCATTCAGCATGACAGCCTACTAGGAGCAATACTAAATAGTCAGCTGATTTTACTGCTTCTTGCTTTATTTTTTGCTTCCATTCTGTTCCTAGTAAAAGATTCAATAAAATTTCTTATCCTTAAAAATGGTGCTAATTTTGCCCCAACCAATTAGATCTTATTTAACATTTGAAAGCTAACATCTGATTGGTTGGGGGAAAATTAGCACCATTTTTAAGGATACAAAATTTTATTGAATCTCCCTGTAAGTTTGTAAATGTACCTGTTTTCTTTGTGTTGGCTCTGGTGGGTTAAGTTGGCTAATGCTCAACTTTTAGAAACACACAGCCCAAAGTTGCTGACAAATTTCTGTTTTTTTTTCTGCCTTAGTGGTTAATAGGAAATAAACTGCAAAGATGACTTTTTTTTGTATGAAATGCAAAAGGGACATATGGGAGAAAAGAGATTGTTTTCAAAAAACACTTTAAAATCTCTGCTGTTCTGTGTCTGAGAGAGTATCTGCTGTAACATGAAATGTGTGTAACACAGAGAGAGGAACCTATGGGTTTCCACAATATTGCGAAGAAAAAAGCGACAGGTTTTAGCAACATTGTTAATGTGGTTAGAAAAAGAGAGAGGAATCAATAATTACCCCTAAGCAACGTGTGTAACTGAATAGGGTAAATGGGGATATTGTTAACAGAAAAAGAAAAAAGATGGGATAGGACCAGCTTTAGGGGGGAATAGCATTAGTTCAGTTTTAATAAGGTTTAGTTTAAGTCCTCGGTGCACCATCCAGGAGGATACGGAAAGGAGACTTTGAGATGCGTGATTGGATGTCCAGACTTAGAGTGGGGGTAGAAAAGAAGATTTGTGTATCATTGGCATACAGATGATAAATATAATCAAATGAGCTGTTTCCCAGGAAAATAGTATAGAGGGAGAAAAGCAAGGGTCAAAGAGGAACCGGAAAAGAGGCTTTAATATCATAGGACAAGGAGTAGGATAGGTGCCAGGATGCCAAAGGTGGTGATTGATCAGAACCAGAAAAAGTAGTTTTTAATTCATTCACATCACCAATAATCATAAAATTATGATAAATCCATTAAAACAGCTTTGGGCTTGTACAGGAAGGCAGCAGAAATAAACTGCCATGTAAGACTGCCAATAAGTGCAATAAGAGATGCTTACAAACAGTGGAAGCTAATCAAGGAAAGTGGCAAATAATTATTCAGGGCATAATAGGGCCAAACAAAACACACTACAAACCAATAATTGTGCCATCGATAAAGCATTGTTGATGAACTAGATAAGTACAGTATATATTGTACACTTACTACGTGTCTACTATTGTAGACGTCATATTACTGTTATAGAACACATATGCGCTATTTGGAATACTCAGCTAGCTACTTAGTTGAGTGATTATTATACAAAAAGTTTCCAGTTCTGCTCCCATTCAGTGTACCCTGGACTATATTTGCCAGAAGGTGTTTCAGAAAGAGGAGATCATAAAGCAGCAGCATAGTCCTCTCCCACCTCCTCCTTCCCTATCATACCATCTATATTAAGTATTCAGTGTAGAGGGGAAGAGGGTGGGCAACCTTGTGGTGCTGACCCTAAGCAGTTCCTTATGTGATGTGTACAGACTTCATTGTCTCACAGAGTGTGATCCTAAACCAGAGACTGGCTGAATGCATTTTTCTGTCTGCACTCTAAACCCCGGACCGCATGGGTAGCTGTCCCTGGTATTCTATTATCACAAACCCCAAAACCTCTCCTCTCCCAAGTCAGATGCACTATTTCCTCTAAGGGTTGGTGCTTGCAAACTTTACATCCTCTTGGAGTTCCATGCCTCATCCTTTGTGCTTTTATATTGCCATGGAGCTCCTTGGTAAACTTGTTAAACATTTTCCCCTCTATTTTCAAGTGCAAAAGGTATTTGTACCATTTAAACAATGGCGAGTGTCAATGGTGAGTGTCCGGTATCCTACAAGTCCGCACTGACTGTTTCAACTGGCCAACTTCTCCGCGTCCACCTTACTCAAAGACCAACGTGTGTTTCTTCACCACAGGATTTTGTGAGGGTCTTGCGAGACAAGGATTGGCCTTCCCTTTAACACCTCACCATTAATATTTATGGTTACAGTCCATCTTAGCTATTAATGATACTGATTTATTGTGAAACAACACAAAGTATTGTTTCCTGTCAAGACTTTTTTTTTTTTTTACAAATAATTACACCTAACAAAACAAAACATTTCTTTTATTACAACATTTCAAATGTTATCTTTCCACCTAACTTCTCAATCATTTAAAGGGCATGTCCACCCCCCAAACTATAATTTAACCCACTACTGGTCTCACTATGTAGTGTGTAAAAATCCTTACCTCACATCCCAGCTCCATATGTTTCTCCTGTAGTCCCCACCTACATTTTAATAATTTCACTTCTTACTACATTTTGAGGTTCCAGATGATTCTTACTATTCCATATACTGTAGATCATACATGAAAGTGCTATATTCTAGAAAACCTATATCTTCATGTAGTCCCCTCGGTAGTTTATCCAAAAAAGAAATCCATTTGCTTTCAACTTGTAGTAATTTCTGTTCTATGTTGCTCCCCCCTACCCTCCATATTCCTAACTAAATTTATTCCAATCCTATAAATGTGTATTTTATTTCTTTCCCATTGTGTGCCTCGACCATATGTTTGGCCAGTGCACTTTCATCTGTTCTTTAATTTCTAATCGCTCTTACATGTTCTTGCATATAGGTGGTAAACCCTCTTTGTTTGGCCCAATACTGCCCCCCACACTCTTATTCGAATAGGTACACCACGTGTTGTGTCTGGCATTTAATATATCCTTTTCGGTTTAACTTCTACAGAATCTATATTGCCTCATTTTTTCACACACACATTAACCACACTTTCTGCTTCCAATTTCTCTTTTTACTCCTAACCACGTTTGTATGTTATTTTTTTATCTGTAAACTGGCTCTTATATAGCATGTCTCTCCCATTTCCAGCATTTTCTTTGTAGATCATCTTTCCTGAAATCTCTGGGCCATTTCTGCTGCTTGTTTCTCAAATGTCTCTTCAGTGGAGCTGTTTCTTTTTGACTCTTACAAACTGCCCGCCAGAATACCTTCTATTGTACATTGATTAGTAAGTACATGGTTTAGAAATTTTTTCATTGATGCAAAGCTGTGGCACTATGTGAGGTCTTTTACTATAAATGTCTATGTTAAGTAGTAGGTGTTTTTGATCTGTCTTTTGCCCCAGAAAGCACAGCAATAATAAGGAATATGTGCGTCACCATATCACATTCGGGTGGTGCAAACCACACACAATTTCCCTCTATCCTGGGACTGGTTCAACAAGGGAATAGACACTTTTGGTCATTCAAAATGGCATTAGAGAGGGTTTTTGAGACATTTGCCAGGGAATACCAGCTCCCCCTGCTTCATACAGGTTCAGATACCTTCAACATCGCCCATTGTCTGCAAGCAGAATTCCCAACAGTAGAACTGACTATTAATGGCCTTATTGAAAGCTAGCACATACTACAGCTGGCCCTGAGAGCTTTACCCTGGCAAACAAATGAACAACAGATTAATCCAATATTTCATAATCTCTCAGGTGTACCTAACTTACCAAAAACTGACCCATATAGATTGCAATCCCAAAGAAATGTGCCTTGCCCAGAATGAGGCACCCTATCTGGAACGGTCTCCTGGAAGATACCTGGGAACGTGTAATTACCTTCAGCACCTTCTTGGTGTGATCAAGCACGATTACAGAAACAAAAATAAAAGAACTTTAATTCTCGACTTGCTTGTGGCTACCTTTAAAATTTATTTAGTTTGGGGGAGTGGTTTATAATGCAGCTGATGATGCTCTGTCCCATGCTCCAACCTGACACTTGGGGGCAGTTACAGCAGTAGAATACAACTGGGCATGCTCGCGTCTAAGGGACCTGTTTTATATCTTAACAACTAAAAGGCTTGCATTGCTTCTAGTATAAGTGATATATAATAACTATAATTTTGGGCCAGCAGGTGAATTTTAAATGGTCACAAAGGGCAGAAATGGTATAGTCAGCCAAAGTACACAACACTATTAAAATGTGTCACTCTGTTTCCATAACTAAGGGAGATGAAACCCATTGCCCACAACAGCATTGGAAACTTTGGATATTTAGGCAGGTCAATGAGAATGCTTCTCAAAATATTTAAATGTTAGTTGCCAAAATCCGATTTTTTTAATCAATACTTGCAATGTGCTTTAACCACTATTCCTGGCTTCTGAAATGGATAAGGAAACTTGCCAAAACCCCTTGCCAAAGCAGTCTGAGAGACTGGGATAATGAAAGCCAATCCAAAGTCTACAGTGATTTGAAAAGATAAAATGTTCAAGGAAAAATAATCCTCTGGGGCTCCTAGTTGGATGCACTGTTTATTAGTGTTATTGATAATGCTATAATAAAAAATTTGGAAAGGAAAGGTGGAAATTTATTATCAATAGTCAGCAAAGGTTTAACTTTGCTTTCTGCACAGGTGCCAAATACAGCAAACTGGTGTGATCTGCAGGAGTCCATTATTCACTTATTTCTCTATGCTGACGATTTCAAAATCTACAAATTTATCTGCAGAGTGACCTAAAGGACATTTGTGCACGTTTAATTGATTCATTGAAGATTTATTGGATTTAAACATTCAGTATAAAGCTAGGTACACACACTAGATATAAAGCCCCTATACCAGATCCGTCAGATCCAACGGTATCGGGGCTTTATCGGCAGTGCATGTAGCGGTTGTTCGGGAAAGACCTATTATTTCCCTGGCCACAGTAGTCTCCCTATAGGGAGTGTTCACTGAAAAATGACAGACAGGATCTTGCAGCACTTCCACCGGGAAATATATATTACAACAGATGAGGCTTTGCATGACCTTACTGTTTGTGATTAATTCTTGCATAGTACATCATATATAAACTAGAAAGAGGAAGTATACATTTAGCATGAACGTCTGCACAAAGCTCTATTAATGGGAATGTCCACCCCTTAAAAAAAAATGTAATATACTATGCAGGACCCCCCAAAACCTAGTTTTTGTTTCGTTAAAATATAATAATTCTGCTCCCAGCAAGAGGAATCATACTTACAAGATCGCGATCCCCACCGAAGCTTCCTGTCTCTCCGCTCCCCCTCTACTGTAGCTGCTTTGTTTTTTTTTTGTGTTCCCGAGCAGCCGCAGTGGAGGCTTGTCCGGGAATGGCAATCAGTGGTTGGCCGTGACATCGCTCTCACGGCCGAGACTGACTGTCTTACCCGGAAGTGCCAGTGGATCGAGGAGCTGGTAAGTACAATTTCTCTTACTGTGAGCAGAATTATTATATTTTAACAAATCAAAAACTAGGTTTTGGTGGGTCCTGCATAATATATATAAAAAAATTTTTATAAGGGGTGAACATTCCCTTTAATGTAAGTGTCTGCGTGTTCTGTGAGTTTTATAACCTGCACAGGCAATCAAGAATGGTAATCAGCACTGATTAGGTATGCTCACACCTGTATACAATCAGCACTGAGGAGGAGTTTTCTACTTGTTCTAACTTGAAGATGTTAGGGATACTTTAACAGGGAGATTCAATCAAAGTTCTTATGGTTAAAAATGTTGCTAATTTTGCCCCAACAAAACAGATATTATTTACCATTTGAAAGCTAACATCTGATTGGTTGCGTCAAAATTAGCACCATTTTTAACAATAAGAACTTTTATTCCCTGTTTGTTATGCTGTATTTTCAGTTTTAACTTGTCAACCATCAGTGCAGAAATCTATTGTACAGGCAAGAAATATCTTTTTATACTGTAAGCTTTGGGGCAACATTTTTGAACTTAATTTACACATTACCTTTAGTTACCCTTTAAAAGGACCAAATAAAAACCTATTTTTGGCAAGTGTATTAAAAATGTTTCTATTGTCTTTTAATGTCCTTTTGTATTAAACTGCCTTATCCATAAAGTTTCAAAACATAAAAACATGCATAATTAAACTTGGTAAAGAGTCAATACCTTTTCATGGTTTTCAATTATAAGTTCAACCACAATGTTCTGGAATTTGATATCCATGATGGCTGCCATGGTCTCTTCTTGGGGGCGTAATAGCGTAGGCCCAAAAACCACTCCAAGGTTTGCTACAGTCATCAAGTTTTGTTTGTGGTTAGCAGCAACACTGCAAAGAAAACAAAATCTGCAAATGAATGTGATATGGAAACCAGGGTTACATTTTCACTGGCCACAGACACTCCATTTCCCCCCAATAACTCTCCATTTTGTCTGAAATGGTCAAGTATTTATTGGACAGTACATTCTGGTGCTGAGGGCTGTATAGAAATGTGTCCAGTATTTATTTGATAAAAACAAATAAAACTGTGGTTCCATGGATGGTTTTCTATATTTTGCCAGTGGTAAATCTAATTGGGAAAGTATAATTTAATAAAGGTTGCAATACAGATGCAATTAAGTCAAATAAACTCTTATGTTATCATGGATTGAAAGTGCAATGAGCTTTATGTCCAATCTAGGTCAAATCAATGCTCTAAGGTCGAAGACTTTTTAATCATTAAGAGTTGTAACTTTTAACAAATTGACTTTGTCTTACTAGGACAATGACTGAACAGAAGAGCACAAAGCCGTTTGTTTTTATGTATCCCAAGCATTGGTGGAAAATGCTGTATATTGGATTAACATATAAGGAGATGGTTTATGGTGCGTTTATGTGCAGTTTTTGGAATACATATATAGCAATGGCATTTTTCCCCATAGACTTTCATTTTAATGTCCACACCAACACTTTCCGACATGCACTTCTGCACACATTTGTCTGTAAACGCCCCTAATAAAAAATTAAAAAACTTGTATGTACACAATACAAAAGCAAGGTGTTCAAAATGCATTTGCATTGTGATTGTATACCTTTTACCGCTTTGCATTTTGTAAAGAGAATCCAAATATTACATTCGATTCAGAGGTTATTAATTTGACCAGATCAGATTTGTTGTTTATTTGCATGTGTATGTTCACCATAATAAGTGTTAAAGGGAATTTGTCATCTCAATACAAGTTCTCTTCAAGATCATGCTTAGCTGCAATCTAAACAAATAGCAGTAAGGGGTGGCACTTCTTTATACTGGTACCCATGTGAACGGATCTGGACCATCATGCAATCTGCTTCTGGGTAAAATTTTCACTGTTTCACCCAGATTACGACACAATTAATTTGCTTGACCGTTCCTACAATCATAAAATTGCCAGCAGTCAAAAGATATATATTTCAGATCATACTGTATATATAAAAATATAAAGATGACACGTGTATAACCTTAGTATAAGAGAACCAAGAAGCTCTTCTTTTCCTTACTTTCAAATCCAAAAGTTAAGAAACATTCAGGGTTATTCAATAAAAGTTCCTATCGTTTAAAATTGTGCTAATTTTGCCCCAACCAATCAGATGTTAGCTTTCAAATGTTAAATAAGATCTGATTGGTTGGGGCCCACAAACTTAGCCCCTTTTACACGATAGACACTTTTTATATTTATTCTATGTACATTGCAATCTCCCAGTTAGATTGTAGCTCTTCGGGGCAGGGTTCTCATTCCAATGTGTCAAGGCTTCTCTATATCAATTTATATATATATATATATATCTGGCCAGGAAACCTTAGGTCACCCTCTGTATAGTACACTAACACACTAACAGAAGGTTATAATTTCTCAAGAAAAATCTTTTCTTTCGTAGATATAAAAGAAGGAGTTTTTTTTAATGCTAGTTTTGAGCATTCTTACTGATACCAACATCAAATCACATAAAATAAAGCAAATGGTGGCGATCAAAAGGTTTTCATTGGTAATCCTACTTCAGTTTTTAGATTTTCTATTTATTGCACCTGCGTATAACTTTTAAAACAATATTTCAATTCCAAGGGAGACTTATTTTGCACTGATTTTATTTTCTTTCCCAATACAAAAAATATAAAAACAAATGTTTGTGAGTCATTTGGCCTATAAAGTAAAAAAAAACTTTAAAGGGCATGTCCACCCTTCTTAAAAAAATTTCATATAATAGTCTCCCTGCTCCCCCAGCCCCAACCGCTATATTTTAATATCAGAAAGTACCACAAATATTACTTACCTTACCTTTCCTCCGCTGCACTGCCAGGCCCTCTGCTTGCGCGAAAATGCAAGCAGAGGGGCGGGACCGGCAGTCGCGTCTGTGATTGGCTGAGCGGCAGCCAATCACGGACGTGGCAGCCGGGAGTTCAGTGCAGCGGAGTAAAGAGGGAAGGTAAGTAATGTTTGGGGCACTTTCTGATATTAAAACTATTGCGGTTGGGGTTGGGGGAACAGGGAGACTATTCTATGAAAGGGTTTTTACGCTAGGGGGAGGGAATTTAAATCGGGAGGGAGAAGGAGGGGGAGAAGGGCAGCAGTACGCATGCCAAACTTCTCCCGGAGGGGAGACAGGAGGCGTTTTTTTGGACTTTGGGGGGGATAGCAGAAGAACCATATGGAGCTGGGATGTAAGGTAAGGATTAAACTACACAATGGGGCCAGTAGTGGAGGGGATTATAGTTTTGGGGGTGGACATGCCGTTTAATGACCGACCCTTCTGGCACTGCCATCCTCTGTGGAAGGAAATGCCTTCCTTTGCCTAAGGCAACATACAGTAGCTTTCACTGGAGTAACATCAACACAGAAGGATGAAGTGTTCTAATCCATAAATATTAATGGGTCCACATAATAATCTAAAAAAGGGTAGTTTTAACAAATAGAATTCTCACTTTACTGTGACAATATTTTTAGTATTTTGCACACCAATTTTTCTACATTTTGCATCATGACCCTTGATAAACCCCTATGAATTATGTTTTTAAGAAACAAAGTCCACACTCTAGTGAGAACACGATTGAGGACATATACGTGCCACAAATTGTTTTCCAATCCTTAAGAAGGGCTAGGCCACAACAGTGTTGGGGTATGGGGCTGGACGCATCATCTCTGTTGGTGTCCACTGTGCTGCGATTTGCTTATTGGTGTGATTGGCATGCGGTTCGATTTGGACAAATTGCGTTTTTACCATCACTTATTTACGGCGATAAAAGGTGGTGAAAATCATTATTGCAGAGATAATCGAGTCAAAAAAAAAAGTTATTTATAATGCGCGAAAAGTGTACCAATCTGTCAAAGACGCAGATTCTGTCTGTCATCTTTTACAGATGGGAGTATAAAGTATATAAAGTATAGGGAGAACATTTGTGACTGCCATAATCCCTATAATCTCGGCCAAATCCCTATACTATAGTTCAAGGGGCCAACCACGACTGAGGGAAATTTTCTGGTCAGAATGACAGTTTCTGATGCTGAATGTTAGTCGGCATTGGAAACTGTTTTTTTCAGCCGTACACATATTAGACATATAGACCCATTCCTGACGGGATCGCACCTATATTGCTAATGTGTGTACCCTGCCCAAAGAAGTTAGAAACATCCTACGCTTGCTTAGGTATATTGAGCACTTTTCAATTAAGGGTGCTTGTATGGAGACAGCAGTTACCCTTTAAAGTTAAAAGTGCTAATCCCTTACATCTGAGCTGCCTTTTCATCAAAACATTTTCAAGCAGATAGTAGGGTGAAGCTTAAATAAGCTGCAGTTTGTTAACCTCTGGATTCAATATTTAAGCATCTGTGTTGATAAATAATGCAGACCTTTGACAGTGTCTGACAAAACAGAATTTAAATGATGATTTTGTTACTGGAAATATTACAAATATTACATAATCGGCTCAAATACGCAATTGTTAATATATTTTACTACTCCCTCATCTCCATTTATAAAAAAAATGCATCTCAAAACTAAAAATACATTTTTTTTCTCAAAAACATACTGCAATGAAGACATCACATTGTGTTTATTCTTTTTCAAGCTGTGTTGGTAAAATATCTGTTGTATTCAATTAGATCAACTGGACTTGAAATGTAGTTCTTGAAGACGTTTCGCTAGTCATCCGACTGGCTTTCTCAATTCAGACTATCCAATCACGCCCTTAACACCTGGCTGTGATATGCTAATTGGGATTTTCCAGGGTACATAATTGCCACAGATTCTTGTACAAGTCATTCTGAATTGAGAAAGCCAGTCGGATGACTAGCGAAACGTCTTCAAGAACTACATTTCAAGTCCAGTTGATCTAATTGAATACAACAGATATACCATGACCTGGATGAATGAGAACCTTCACAAGCATGTTGGTAAAATACTATAAATTGTCTGGGCTGGGCTCAGTTCCTTTATTGAAGACTCAAACAGCACATGGCTTTAAAAAGCAGCGATATCTCCATATACATGTGCTTAGATTAAATACTGTAATTCTAAATTCTGATTTAAGCTGATCATTTTACCAAACATTTTCACACAAATGGAGAAGCTAGATGAAGAGAATTAAGTTCCCTTTAAAGAAAAATTTTAAACATGTATATCTTTGGACCGGAACAATATAAATATAGAAGTGATATGTTCTGGTCTATAAGTCAGTAAGTATATTTCAGACTAGAGATCTTATAAACGCAATCAACATAATTACAAGAAAATATTCACATTCTGAAAAGCAAACAGCCTGGAGTATAGTTAAATTCTCACAAAGCTGATTAAAGGGCATGTTCACCCTTAAAACAAAAAGACTGGTGACTTTTCAGTTACAGTATCTGCCTGCAATCCCAACTGCTATTTTTACCAGTTTATTACATTTGTAACCAGATATTTAATGGTATGTTCTATTCCGTTCTGTCATAGGCTTCTATCTTCTACCTCTGCTTAAAATTATTTTTTTAGAAGCTTGAAACATCAGTCGT
Source organism: Hymenochirus boettgeri (assembly GCA_019447015.1). Lineage (NCBI taxonomy): Eukaryota > Metazoa > Chordata > Amphibia > Anura > Pipidae > Hymenochirus > Hymenochirus boettgeri. The sequence goes on along the minus strand of CM033471.1, from coordinate 72,678,164 downwards.
TCATTGGTTATGATGTTGTCAGCAGTAACAGTGTTGATTAACTGCATGGAGGGAGGAGCCAGCTTACTCTGAATATATATGTGCTGAATATATCATAAAAGGAGAACAGCAGAAAGCACAGAGAGATGCAGAGGTGCAAGGCCTGGGGTCTGATACACCCACCGCTGGCTCCTGACAGGTCCCTGCTTCAAGCTGTAAGTGAACGCACGCTATAGTTTAATTCAAGCCGGACGCAGTAGTTACCTGTCAGATGATCCAGCGGTGGATCGCACTGTGGGCAATGTTCACTTTGACAGTGTACTAATCCTTTAAATTGTTAATTTTAAGGCCCCTTTACATATTAACAATTGTGTTTTCATTTCTTGTGTACGTATCATTGTTTTTAAACATACAATCTAATTTGCAGTCCACATTAACTGGGGACACTGCAAAACATTTTTCTGCTTTTGCTTAATAGGTGCATTCAGGGCCGTTTTTAGGCATAGGACACCTAGGCAAAGAGCTAGGACACCTATGTTAAACCAGGGTGCCCAGTGTTATCCCTAGCATCCCTGTCGGCTTTAACTTGCTGTGTTAGAACTGCTCTCCTTGTTCAGCTGTAATTTGCATAATTATATTTAGTAAAGAGCCTGAACTCCGCTCACTCTACTTGTAAACAATGTTGCAAATGGACGGAAGGTGAAGGAAGGAGGGGGGAGGATGAGCTCAGCTAAAGAACAATTTTAGAATGCCAGGTAATAGCTGCTGCAGACTTTATAACAGTGGCCCCTGTGACTAGCAGCCATGAGATCCCTATCCCTGCCTTTTTCTTCCTTAGACCCAACTCTCCAACAAGAACTTAGAGTAGGTGAGGAGTGACACTTCAATGGATGGAAAGCAGGTACATAACATATACATATGTATATCATGTCAATGCTGGCAGCTGAAAGGGTTAAAGCTAAATACTCTGCTGGCCCTGAAAGCGTTAATGCCAATACCCTGGGAAAGTGCTGGCACTGAAGGGTTAATGGCAATATTCTGGGAAAGTGCTGGCAATGATATTATTAGTAAGAAGGTCTGCTGGCACTGAAAGTGTTGAGTCCAATACTCTTGGAGGGCTAGGCCATACTACTGCGATCACGCTAGGGCACCAAGATGGCTAGAAACGGCCCTGGGTGCATTCACCCACAACATTTAATGGCAAAAGGCGCCACTGCAAACCCTTTCTTACAACAACCTCTGAAAGAAGCATCAATCAGAAATGGCAGGCCTCATTTAAACCAGATGAAAAAACCTCAAACATAAGGTTAAGGAAACTAATTTCACTAGACACAGTCCTAATAATAACAGCAGGAAAACTGTCCATTCTGTTTAATCTACAATATATTTTAACTGCACATTTACAGATTTACAGAACACCATCAATTTTCATCTCTGCAAGGAATGTTTAGAATTGTTTTATTCCATCCATGGGGGGCAAAAACTTGTTAAACTCTCTGCTTCTTGTATTTATATTGTATAAAAATAATAAACACAAAAGGCATTTAGAATTAAGCAGATTATTTTATATTGATCTGGAAATCTTGAGTGGTGTGCCTAACTCATACAGACCTGTTGCTATGGTAATATTTATGCTAGATATACAGGCACCACGCTGTAATCATTTCCAACATAAGACAAATAAAACTGTTATACATTTAACCCTCTGTCTGGTTGGGAAAAAATGTATAAAAGGCATAAAAAGCGCGCAACGTTTAGCTGTACATTTTATGCAAAGATTCAAATATTTTCAGTTAGATTTAACATCAAGCTTATTATCAGATTAACTTACACACTAATATTGGTAGATTCCATTGGATTCTGTCTAAAATCGCACCATATTGTCACCTACACAGCCCAGTACAATGAGGACCAATCAGCTGACCATGACCACACAACTAACAATCACTAGCAACTAACAATCATCAGTTTCCTATATAAGTATACACATTAGCTGATTTTTTGCTATGACCGATAATCAGCAAATTCACGGCACTTTCGGTTGGGCGGGCGAAAATATCGGCTGGTGTGGGGCGGGCGGCTGCAATAGACATTGATCGTTCGTTCGTCCAGATCAGACGAACGAACGGAAAATTACACGGCCGAATTTGCTGCGACTGATGCCCATTTGTCCCGGCCGAGCGCTCGCTCAGGACAAATAGTCTGGCTGTGTGTACCCAGCCTAAGGGGCATATTTATAAAGGTTTGTTAACTTTTTACTGCTATTTTAGCAAAATGTTTTTACCAGAATTGGACTTAACATAATGTATAAAGTGGTGATAACAGGCATTGAAAAGTCATTAAAGGACAACAATACCCAAAAAAACAACATCTCCCCCATTACATGTCCACACGTACTCACATTTATAGCCGTGCTACCCTCGCTTAGATATCACACAGCAAAGATGAGTGCTAACAGCCCGCCTCCTAGACGGCCCAGGGCCATCGTATACATATCACTTGTCATTGGCTGGTGGGAATGTCTGTTACAACCTTTCTCCTTCTCCTCTGCCAGTCAAACAAACTTGAAATGTCCTGTTGCTAGAATACAGCCTACATATAATCAAGCTAATCAAGGGTGGGTGCAGGAGTGTTTTCTTGCATGCTAGCTCTGAGTGACAATTAGAGGCAGACAGAATTGTTACGCCCCCTTCACAACAGGGCTAATTGAAGGCTAATTGAAGGCAGAGAGAGGCTCGAAATCAGGGGGGGGAAATGTATAGGGAGGGCTACATACCTTTACTCTATTTAAAGCAGTTTTTTAAAAAATGCATTTGGGCAACTTTAATTACCCAAAGTCTGAGGTGGCAAAAATGCACAAGTGCTCATCTATATAGCCTGCCAGTGGGTCCCTGGAAGCTGTCAGTACACTGTGGAAGGTTTCCCAATACAACTAAGGGTCCAGAGGGGTGTTAGACTATTTTAAGCATTTACTGTTATAATGATCGACAATTTTACGATGATTGCTTTTCTTTTTTCCAATAAATTCAAATGGGGGTCTTATTTCCACATATAAATGAGTGTTTTTTCTGCCAAGCTTCCCCTTTAATGCTGACAAATTCTCAATTACAGCCCTGGTCTGGTATTAGTGTTATAGTTCCCTTTATCTTTTCTCTTTTCATCACCGACACTACCATTGTACATTGTCGATGTGATGCTTTCTACGGAAAAAACGATCTACTTTATAAATATGGCGATTATAACGTTATTTGCCATTGCGATGTCTTTTGTTAGTGAAATGGCGATCATAGCATCTATAAATGTCACTAAGTGATAAATATTGCAGATTTTAAATACCGACTTTAAATATTTCTGTTGATATTTATGGTTAAAACAGTCATGGTTTGTATTTGAGGTAAATAATGGCAGAAAAATGGCCACATTATAATAAAGGTGCACAGTCTCTAATATAGACCACAGTATATAGCTATGCCCCAATATTTATTGGCAGACTAATGGTGGCCTTACACACCACAAACGCGGGCACACGGTCATCAGCCTGTGTATGGGCAATTGGCCAACGAACATATAACTTCTTTCCCCCATCGGGCAGATTGACTTTTTTTTTGTCGTCTGCCAATAAGATTGTACCATCCCCTGGATTGTAAGAGCACATAGTTGCGTCTATGGCCACTATTAATATTTTGTACTTCAGTTTCTATAAGAGGTTTCGTACCCTTTACTGTGCATTATATAGGGGATAATGTTCCCCTAACTATATATTACAAGAATATTATAAATCACCAAGGAGTTTTGTGACCATATAAAAGTTTATGTTTTCCTTTAAGTTATTTTATGACCCAAGGTAATTAAGTACTGCATCTAAAACCCTTTGTTTTCTGTGCATTAACACAGATACATTGTTATTGTGTGGGGCCCCGAAATGCAAATTGATCTTCTTTTCTCTGTAACATTACCAAGGAGTTCCATGATCATGTAAAATATAACATCAATGGCTTGCAATCGTGTGACACTGATAACAGAGTTAGGCACTGATTAGAACTGATCACGTTACTAAGTGCCTTTGTATGGACATATTTTACAAGATATTCATTGTCTAGTTTGTAAGATTTACACAAAACAAATAAATGAACAAGCTGTGTTTACCTTCTACTTATACATTTTTAACCAAACGGTTCTATTTATTTATGTAAAATAATATTAGATAGTCTGCACTATATCTGAACTGAAAATTATTACTAGGTATTGAATCTCCAATGGGTTCTTAGCAATAACATGGAGGGGGATGGGGGGGGTCACATCATTTAAGCCACCTACATACAACTGCAATAAAAAGCGTTACCATGGCAAAAGCCACTTTATCACGAATACAGGATTACAGAGGTTGAAAGTTCATTATGCATCAAGAGAACAAGCATCAAAATCCATTATTGTGTAAAATTAAAGAAATAAAATAAAAGGCAAAATGGCTGGTGTTAATTTTTCAGAATAGCCTTAAAATTGTTGGTACTGCCCAGTCAGTTCCAGAATTTGGAAACTTTATATATAGTATATATACTATATATAAACAGGGAGATTCAATAAAAGTTCTTATCGTTTAAAATGGTGCTAATTTTGCCCCAACCAATCAGAACTTATTTAACATTTGAAAGCTAATATCTGATTGGTTGGGGCAAAATTAGCACCATTTTAAACGATAAGAACTTTTATTGAATAACCCTGAAAGTATAAAGTATATAGTATTTGAGGTTGAATAAAGACATACGTCCATCCAGTCCAACCCATCTAGCAATATCCTCATTTCCTGCCTAACTGTTGATCCAGAGGAAGGCAAAAAAACCCACCAAATTTATGAGTCACCCTTCCTGAATCTAAGTGGCAATCGGAAATTTCCCTGGATTAACTCAACTTTATGAATCAGTACCAGAAACTTGCAACATTCCTTGTTTGCAGTTAAGCTTTTTACACATGGCTGATATTTCAATTTTGATCGCCCACTGTGTCCACAATTTTAGACAATCCATACAGTCTGACGGCTGCATGATGGGAGGGCTGATCACTTTTTCCCAATCAAAGCTTAATCAGGAAGTAGAGATCCAACTACACCATCTTGCTCCATTGAATCTTAAGCAAATTATACCTTTAGCCGTGGATGGCATTGGCAGAAAATTTTCCGAACTGGTTTGATCAGATTCTGTTCAATAAACAAAATGTGATTCGATCAAATCAGTCAAAAAAACAAAACAAAAAAAAACCACCCATTATAGCTAGAATGCAATCAACACCTTGTATTAGGAAGGTCCCTGACACCTGGCTCTTATATGCTGATTGGGACATATTCCAGGATATTTATTGCCAACAGACACTGGCGTACGGACCAGGGTCACATAAGTTGCAGTTGCGACTGTGCCCTTGAGATCTGGGGGCCCAAAACAGACAGGGTGTCCGTAACTTTGTGTACCTTAATCTGAGCTGCGGCAGTGGGATCCTGGGAGATGTGTCAGAGAGGGAGAACAGACAGCAGCTGCACACTCCCCTCAGGCCCTCGCTATTCGCTGCTGCCTGCTTGAAGATTTATGATCCCTTCCTTCCTGGCTGGGTCCTACAGTATTGTGGGTAGGGTCACATGATCTACTGGAGCCAGTTAGTGCAGCCTGGGAAGGAGGAGAGAGGAACTTCAAAGGATCCCAGGATTCTGTTTTACAGCAATGGGCTTGGAGTAGACAATATAAGCTGGTTCTCTAAGCATTTGCTGCAGAGGTAACAAACAAAAATCACCTGCTAACAGTTTTTTTTACTGACATGTGCACAGTCGAGGATTTTAGGCAACAATCCCGCTATCCCAAAGTCCCGGGAAAAGTCCAGAGATCTGGGAAAACCAGAACAGTGCCTGAGTCTGAAATGATTCTTCTAACTTGTCCGGAAGTGGAAAGTTGCGCGAGAGAGTGTCGGCACTTACTGTCTTCCTGCACAGCTGCCCTCTATGTGCGGTAGGTAGACGCTGTACGGACAGGGAATATCAGACCATGTGACTGCACTAACATAGCCGTAGTGTGGTGCTAGATAGCCATGGAGGATGTGTGACAGACAGACAGGCTGGGCAGGGATAAACACACAGCACCAGCTGGAGCCCGGAGGGGAGTGTTGCTCTCCATGGATCTGGCTCATTACCACAGCTGGTGGCTACAGGCAGATTGGGAGAAAACTGAACAGGCTGGAGATGCTTTGTAATAGGAACATCCAGGCAGTGTGTGGGAGAATGGAGAACAGCTTCATCAGTCTGCCTCATCCACTGGCACACACACACAGACGCACAATACACACACATGGATAAAAATACATACACACAAATACACACACGGATAGAAATACACACACATACATCCAAAAAAGGTGGGAAAGAAAGATTCCCTAAGTATCCCCACTAGCACTCACACACTTGAAATCTGATATATTTCACTATATTAGCACATAGTGAATATAACACACTGGGCGCCCCCAGCCCTTTTAGATATTACTATACAAAGGTATTGTATAGTAATATACTATACAATGGTCTCAATAAAGTGGTCTACGTCTGCGTGCTGTCCATATAAAGTGGCTCAGTGCTATCTAAAACAGTACATACTGGAAAAGAGATACACAGTTCCAATCAATGTGTGCGACTTGAGCAAAGGTAGTAAAGCCCATAGTTGTAGCCAATTATTGCTGTAGAGTCCCGTGGAATATATCCTCAACTCGAGACATAATGCAACATGGTAACAGTTTTAGCTACTGCAGGCTTACCCAGGACTTCTTACGGACTCAACGGACAGTGAGGTGAGCAATCTGCAACAGAGGCCCTAAAATCGTAAAAGCTACGGGAGCCAGCTCACCAAGGCAGGATGAGTAGCCTCTGTCCATAGCTATTGGAGTGAGCCCGTAAGAAGTCATGGTAAAGCCTGCAGTGTGCTAATAACTGTTACCATGTTGCATTATGTCTCGAGTTGAGGATATATACCACAGGACTCTACAGCAATAATTTGGATACAAATATTGGATACTTACCTTTGCTCAAGTCGCACACATTGATTGGAACTGTGAATCTCTTTTCCAGTATGTACTGTTATATAGCACTGAGACACTTTATATGGACAGCACGCAGACGTAGACCACTTTGTTGAGACCTTTTTATAGTAATATCTATAAGGACTGGGGACGCCCAGTGTTAATGGGGGGGGGGGGGGGGGAGGGGGGGGGGGGGGGGGGGTACTAGCGGTTTGGTGTGAGGTGTATATTCTGTACAAATAAATTTTTTGTAGAATATATCGGATTTCAAGTGTGTGAGTGCTAGTGGGGATACTTGGAGTATCTTTCTTTCCCACCTTGTGTTTTTTGGATTGATCTAGTTTTGATCCCCAGCACCACCTGATCATTTCAGGTAGCACATGTCTGCAATAAATTAAAAGGTAGTGCATTCTTAGTCGTAATTTTGTACACACACATACATGCATGCACACATGGATAGAAATACACACACACACATACATACACACATACAGCATACACAGATACAAATACACACACATACATACAAACACAAAGACATAAAAACGTACAATCGGGCACACATGAAAACAGGCATACACATACAAACTGAGACACACAGCCTTGCTCATGCACGCACACACACATATACATTCTTAAATTAGCTACTGGTTTTCCATATTACACAAAGAGGAATGGCAGACTGTATGAATTAAATGTAATCCTCCATCATCTGTACTGTACAAAATGCTTTGCAGTGTTGCCACAAACAGCTAACGGAACATGTTATCTATGTGTGTGTGTGTATACTATAGCTATACAAATGTGTGTTTACAAAGCTGTAATATTTTATTGACTAGATAACTTGTACTATATCATACTCACTGTATGGGACCTTTACTGTCTGTTCTCACTGTATGGGACCTTTACTGTCTGTACTGACTGTATGGGACCTTTACTGTCTGTACTCGCTGTATGGGACCTTTACTGTCTGTACTCGCTGTATGGGACCTTTACTGTCTGTTCTCACTGTATGGGACCTTTACTGTCTGTACTGACTGTATGGGACCTTTACTGTCTGTACTCACGCCTGTATGGGACCTTTACTGTCTGTACTCGCTGTAGGGACCTTTACTGTCTGTACTCACTGTGTTATGGCCTTTACTGTCAAGAGGCTTCTATCTTTTACCTCTGCTTAAAATTATTTTTTAGTGAAGCTTGAAACATCAGTCGTTCATGGTTATGATGTTGTCAGCAGTAACAGTGTTGATTAACTGCATGGGGGAGGAGCCAGCTTACTCGAATATATATGTGCTGAATATATCATAAAAGGAGAACAGCAGAAAGCACAGAGAGATGCAGAGGTGCAAGGCCTGGGGTCTGATACACCCACCGCTGGCTCCTGACAGGTCCCTGCTTCAGCTGAAGTGAACGCACCAGATAGTTTAATTCAAGCCGGACGCAGTAGTTACCTGTCAGATGATCCAGCGGTGGGAGCACTGTGGGCAATGTTCACTTGACAGTGTACTAATCCTTTAAATTGTTAATTTTAAGGCCCTTTACATATTAACAATGTGTGTTTCTTCTTGTGTAACGTATCATTGTTTTTAAACATACAATCTAATTTGCAGTCCACATTAACTGGGGACACTGCAAAACATTTTTCTGCTTTTGCTTAATAGGTGCATTCAGGGCCGTTTTAGGCATAGGACACCTAGGCAAAGAGCTAGGACACCTATGTTAAACAGGGTGCCCAGTGTATCCCTAGCATCCCTGTCGGCTTTAACTTGCGTGTTAGAACTGCTTCTCTTGTTCAGCTGAATTTGCATAATTATATTTGTAAAGAGCCTGAACTCCGCTCACCTACTTGTAAACAATGTTGCAAATGGACGGAAGGTGAAGGAAGGAGGGGGGGGATGAGCTCAGCTAAAGAACAATTTTAGAATGCCAGGTATAGCTGCTGCAGACTTTATAACAGTGGCCCCTGTGACTAGCAGCCATGAGATCCCTATCCTGCTTTTCTTCCTTAGACCCAACTCTCCAACAAGAACTTAGAGTAGGTGAGGGTGACACTTCAATGGATGGAAAGCAGGTAATAACATATACATATGTATATCATGTCAATGCTGGCAGCTGAAAGGGTTAAAGCTAAATACTCTGCTGGCCCTGAAAGCGTTAATGCCAATACCTGGGAAAGTGCTGGCACTGAAGGGTTAATGGCAATTTCTGGGAAAGTGCTGGCATGATATTATTAGTAGAAGGTCTGCTGGCACTGAAAGTGTTGAGTCCATACTCTTGGAGGGCTAGGCCATACTACTGCGATCACGCTAGGGCACCAGATGGCTAGAAACGGCCCTGGGTGCTTCACCCACAACATTAATGGCAAAAGGCGCCACTGCAAACCCTTTCTTACAACAACCTCTGAAAGAGCATCAATCAGAAATGGCAGGCCTCATTTAAACCAGAGAAAAAACCTCAAACATAAGGTTAAGGAAACTAATTTCAATAGACACAGTCCTAATAAAACAGCAGGAAAATGTCCATTCTGTTAATCTACAATATATTTTAACTGACATTTACAGATTTACAGAACACCATCAATTTTCATCTCTGCAGGAATGTTTAGAATTGTTTTATTCCATCCATGGGGGGAAAAACTTGTTAAACTCTCTGCTTCTTGTATTATAGTATAAAAATAATAAACAAAAAGGCATTTAGAATTAAGCAGATTATTTTATATTGATCTGGAAATCTTGAGTGGTGTGCCTAACTCATACAGACCTGTTGCTATGGTATATTTATGCTAGATATACAGGCACCACGCTGTAATCATTCCAACATAAGACAAATAAAACTGTTATACATTTAACCCTCGTGGTTGGGAAAAAATGTATAAAAGGCATAAAAGGGCAACGTTTAGTGTACATTTTATGCAAAGATTCAAATATTTTCAGTTAGATTTAACATCAAGCTTATTACAGATTAACTTACACACTAATATTGGTAGATTCCATTGGATTCGTCAAAATCGCACCATATGTCACCTACACAGCCCAGTACAATGAGGACCAATCAGCTGACCATGACCACACAACTAACAATCACTGCAACTACAATCATCAGTTTCCTATATAAGTATACACATTAGCTGATTTTTTGCTATGACCGATAATCAGCAAATTCACGGCACTTTCGGTTGGGCGGGCGAAAATATCGGCTGGTGTGGGGCGGGCGGCTGCAATAGACATTGATGTTCGTTCGTCCAGATCAGACGAACGAACGGAAAATTACACGGCCGAATTTGCCGCGACTGATGCCCATTTGTCCCGGCCGAGCGCTCGCTCAGGACAAATAGTCTGGCGTGTGTACCCAGCCTAAGGGGCATATTATAAAGGTTTGTTAACTTTTTAATGCTATTTTAGCAAAATGTTTTACCAGAATTGGACTTAACATAATGTATAAAGTGGTGATACAGGCATTGAAAGTCATTAAAGACAACAATACCCAAAAAAACAACACTCCCCCATTATGTCACACGTCTCACATATAAGCCGTGCTACCCGCTTAGATATCAACAGCAAAGATGAGTGCTAACAGCCCGCCTCCTAGACGGCCCAGGGCCATCGTTTACATATCACTTGTCATTGGCTGGTGGGAATGTCTGTTACAACCTTTCTCCTTTCCTCTGCCAGTAAAACAACTTGAAATGTCCTGTTGCTAGAATACAGCCTACATATAATCAAGCTAATCAGGGTGGGTGCAGGAGTGTTTTCTTGCATGCTAGCTCTGAGTGACAATTAGAGGCAGACAGAATTGTTACGCCCCCTTCACCAGGCTAATTGAAGGCTAATTGAAGGCAGAGAGAGGCTCGAAATCAGGGGGGGAAATGTATAGGGAGGGCTACATACCTTTACTCTATTAAAGCAGTTTTTAAAAAATGCATTGGGCAACTTTAATTACCCAAAGCTGAGGTGGCAAAAATGCACAAGTGCTCATCTAATAGCCTGCCAGTGGGTCCCTGGAAGCTGTCAGTACACTGTGGAAGGTTTCCCATAAAATAAGGGTCCATAGGGGTGTTTAGACTATTTATAGCATTTACTGTTATAATGATCGACAATTTACGATGATTGCTTTTCTTTTTTCCAATAAATTCAAGGGGGTCTTATTTCCACATATAAATGAGTGTTTTTTCTGCCAAGCTTCCCCTATAATGCTGACAAATTCTCAATTACAGCCCTGGTCTGGTATTAGTGTTATAGTTCCCTTTATCTTCTCTTTTCATCACCGACACTACCATGTACATTGTCGATGTGATGCTTTCTACGGAAAAAACGATCTACTTTATAAATGGCGATTATAACGTTTATTGCCATTGCGATGTCTTTTGTTAGTGAAATGGCGATCATAGCATCTATAAATGTCACTAAGTGATAAATTGCAGATTTTAAATACCGACTTTAAAATTTCTGTTGATATTTATGGTTAAAACAGTCATGGTTTGTATTTGAGGTAAATAATGGCAGAAAAATGGCACATTATAATAAAGGTGCACAGTCTCTAATATAGACCACAGTATATAGCTATGCCCCAATATTTTTGGCAGACTAATGGTGGCCTTACACACACAAACGCGGGCACACGGTCATCAGCCTGTGTATGGGCAATTGGCCAACGAACATATAACTTCTTTCCCCCATCGGGCAGATTGACTTTTTTTTTGTGTCTGCCAATAGATTGTAACCATCCCCTGGATTGTAAGAGCACATAGTTGCGTCTATGGCCACTATTAATATTTTGTACTTCAGTTTCTATAAGAGGTTTCGTACCCTTTACTGTGCATTATATAGGGGATAATGTTCCCCTAACTATATATACAAGAATATTATAAATCACCAGGAGGTTTGTGACCATATAAAGTTTATGTTTTCTTTAAGTATTTTATGACCCAAGGTAATTAAGTACTGCATCTAAAACCCTTTGTTTTCTGTGCATTAACACAGATACATTGTTATTGTGTGGGGCCCCGAAATGCAAATTGATCTTCTTTTCTCTGTAACATTACCAAGGAGTTCCATGATCATGTAAATATAACATCAATGGCTTGCAATCGTGTGACACTGATAACAGAGTTAGGCACTGATTAGACATGATCACGTTACTAATGCCTTTGTATGGACATATTTACAAGATATTCATGTCTAGTTTGTAAGATTTACACAAAACAAATAAATGAACAAGCTGTGTTTCCTTCTACTATTTACATTTTTAACCAACGGTTCTATTTTTTATGTAAATAATATTAGATAGTCTGCACTATATCTGAACTGAAAATTATTACTAGGTATTGAATTCTCCAATGGTTCTTAGCAATAACATGGAGGGGGATGGGGGGGGTCACATCATTTAAGCCACACATACAACTGCAATAAAAAGCGTTACCATGGCAAAAGCCACTTTATCACGAATACAGGATTACAGAGGTTGAAAGTTCATTATGCATCAAGAGAACAAGCATCAAAATCCATTATTGTGTAAAATTAAAGAAATAAAATAAAAGGCAAAATGGCTGGTGTTAATTTTTCAGAATAGCCTTAAAATTGTTGGTACTGCCCAGTCAGTTCCAGAATTTGGAAACTTTATAATAGTATATATACATATATAAACAGGGAGATTCAATAAAAGTTTTATCGTTTAAAATGGTGCTAATTTTGCCCCAACCAATCAGAACTTATTTAACATTTGAAAGCTAATATCTGATTGGTTGGGGCAAAATTAGCACCATTTTAAACGATAAGAACTTTTATTGAATAACCCTGAAAGTATAAAGTATAGTATTTGAGGTTGAATAAAGACATACGTCCATCCAGTCCAACCATCTAGCAATATCCTCATTCTCCTGAACTGTTGATCCAGAGGAAGGCAAAAAAACCCACCAAATTTATGAGTCACCCTTCCGAATCTAAGTGGCAATCGGAAATTTCCCTGGATTAACTCAACTTTATGAATCAGTACCAGAAACTTGCAACATTCCTTGTTTGCAGTTAAGCTTTTTACACATGGCTGATATTTCAATTTTGATCGCCACCTGTGTCCACAATTTAGACAATCCATACAGTTGACGGCTGCATGATGGGGGGCTGATCACTTTTTCCCAATCAAAGCTTAATCAGGAAGTAGAGATCCAACTACACCATCTTGCTCCTTGAATCTTAAGCAAATTATACCTTTAGCCGTGGATGGCATTGGCAGAAAATTTTCCGAACTGGTTTGATCAGATTCTGTTCAATAAACAAAATGTGATTCGATCAAATCAGTCAAAAAACAAAACAAAAAAAAAACACCCATTATAGCTAGAATGCAATCAACACCTTGTATTAGGAAGGTCCCTGACCCCTGGCTCTTATATGCTGATTGGGACTATTCCAGGATATTTATTGCCAACAGACACGCGTAAGGACCAGGGTCACATAAGTTGCAGTTGCGACTGTGCCCTTGAGATTGGGGGCCCAAAACAGACAGGGTGTCCGTAACTTTGTGTACTTAATCTGAGCTGCGGCAGTGGGATCCTGGGAGATGTGTCAGAGAGGGAGAACAGACAGCAGTGCACCCTCCTCAGGCCTCGCTATTCGCTGCTGCCTGTGAGATTTATGATCCCTTCCTTCCTGGCTGGGTCCTACAGTATTGTGGGTAGGGTCACATGATCTACTGGAGCCAGTTAGGTGCAGCCTGGGAAGGAGGAGAGAGGAACTTCAAAGGATCCCAGGATTCTGTTTTACAGCAATGGGCTTGGAGTAGACAATATAAGCTGGTTCTCTAAGCATTTGCTGCAGAGGTAACAAACAAAAATCACCTGCTAACAGTTTTTTTTACTGAACAGTGACAGTCGAGGATTTAGGCAACAATCCGCTATCCCAAAGTCCCGGGAAAAGTCCAGAGATCTGGGAAAACCAGAACAGTGGCCTGAGCTGAAATGATTCTTCTAACTTGTGGAAGTGGAAAGTTGCGCGAGAGAGTGTCGGCACTTACTGTTCCTGCACAGCTGCCCTCTATGTGCGGTAGGTAGACGCTGTACGGACAGGGAATATCAGACCATGTGACTGCACTAACATAGCCGTAGTGTGGGTGCTAGATAGCCATGGAGGATGTGTGACAGACAGACAGGCTGGGCAGGGATAAACACACAGCACCAGCTGGAGCCCGGAGGGGAGTGTTGCTCTCCATGGATCTGGCTCATTCCCACGCTGGTGGCTACAGGCAGATGGGAGAAAACTGAACAGGCTGGAGATGCTTTGTAATAGGAACATCCAGGCGGGTGTGGGAGAATGGAGAACAGCTTCATCAGTCTGCCTCATCACTGGCACCCACACACAGAGCCACAATACCACACATGGATAAAATACATACACACAAATACACACACGGATAGAAATACACACACATACATCCAAAAAAGGTGGGAAAGAAAGATTCCCTAAGTATCCCCACTAGCACTCACACACTTGAAATCTGATATATTTCACTATATTAGCACATAATGAATATAACACAATGGGCGCCCCCAGCCCTTTTAGATATTACTATACAAGGTATTGTATAGTAATATACTATACAATGTTTCAATAAAGTGGTCTACGTCTGCGGTGCTGTCCATATAAAGTGGCTCAGTGCTATCTAAAACAGTACATACTGGAAAAGAGATACACAGTTCCAATCAATGGTGCGACTTGAGCAAAGGTAAGTATCCAATATTTGTATCCAAATTATTGCTGTAGAGTCCCTGGTATAATCCTCAACTCGAGACATAATGCAACATGGTAACAGTTATTAGCATACTGCAGGCTTACCCAGGACTTCTTACGGACTCAACGGACAGTGAGGTGAGCAATCTGCAACAGAGGCCCTAAAATCGTAAAAGCTACGGGAGCCAGCTCACCAAGGCAGGATGAGTAGCCTCTGTCCATAGCTATTGGAGTGAGCCCGTAAGAAGTCATGGTAAAGCCTGCAGTGTGCTAATAACTGTTACCATGTTGCATTATGTCTCGGTTGAGGATATATACCACAGGACTCTACAGCAATAATTTTGGATACAAATATTGGATACTACCTTTGCTCAAGTCGCACATTGATTGGAACTGTGAACTCTTTTCCAGTATGTACTGTTATATAGCACTGAGACACTATATGGACAGCACGCAGACGTAGACCACTTTGTTGAGACCTTTTATAGTAATATCTATAAGGACTGGGGACGCCCAGTGTTAATGGGGGGGGGGGGGTACTAGCGGTTTGGTGTGAGGTGTATATTCTGTACAAATAAATTTTTTGTAGAATATATCGGATTTCAAGTGTGTGAGTGCTATGGGGATACTTGGAGTATTTTCTTTCCCACCTTGTGTTTTTGGATTGATCTTTTTGATCCCCAGCACCACCTGATCATTCAGGGAGCACATGTCTGCAATAAATTAAAAGGTAGTGCATTCTTAGTCGTAATTTTGTACACACACATACATGCATGCACACAGGATAGAAATACACAACCACACATACATACACACATAGCATACACAGATACAAATACACACACATACCTACAAACACAAAGACAAAAACGTACAATCGGGCACACATGAAAACAGGCATACACATCAAAAATGAGACATACAGCCTTGCTCATGCACGCACACACACATATACATTCTTAAATTAGCTACTGGTTTTCCATATTACACAAAGAGAATGGCAGACTGTATGAATTAAATGTAATCCTCCATCATCTGTACTGTACAAAATGCTTGCAGTGTTGCCACAAACAGTACGGAACATGTTATATGTGTGTGGTGTGTATACTATAGCTATACAAATGTGTGTTTACAAAGCGTAATATTTTATTGACTAGATAACTTGTACTATATCATACTCACTGTATGGGACCTTTACTGTCTGTTCTCACTGTATGGGACCTTTACTGTCTGTACTGACTGTATGGGACCTTTACTGTCTGTATCGCTGTATGGGACCTTTACTGTCTGTACTCGCTGTATGGGACCTTTACTGTCTGTTCTCACTGTATGGGACCTTACTGTCTGTACTGACTGTATGGGACCTTTACTGTCTGTACTCGCGTATGGGACCTTTATGTCTGTACTCGCTGTATTGGACCTTTACTGTCTGTACTCACTGTATTGGACCTTTACTGTCTGTACTGACTGTATGGGACCTTTACTGTCTGTACTCAATGTATGGGACCTTTACTGTCTGTACTCACTGTATTGGACCTTTACGGTCTGTACTCACTGTATGGGACCTTTACTGTCTGTACTCACTGTATGGACCTTTACTATCTGTACTCACTGTATGGACCTTACTTCTGTATCACTGATGGACCTTATGTCTGTACTCACTGTATTGGACCTTACTGTCTGTACTCAATGTAGGGACCTTTACTGTTGTACTCAAGTATGGGACCTTTACTGTCTGTACTCACTGTATGGAACCTTACTGTCTGTACTTACTGATGGGACCTTTATGTCTGTAATCTGTATGGGACCTTTACTGTCTGTACTCACTGTATGGGACCTTTACTGTCTGTACTCACTGTATGGGACCTTTACTGTCTGTACTCACTGTATTGGACCTTTACTGTCTGTACTCACTGTATGGGACCTTTACTGTCTGTACTCACTGTATGGGACCTTTACTGTCTGTTCTCACTGTATGGAACCTTTACTGTCTGTTCTCACTGTATGGGCCCTTTAGTGTCTGTTCTCAGTGTATGGGACCTTTGCTGTCTGTTCCTATTTTATCTGTAGAAAACCTGTACCTGTGGTACTAACTATCAACTATCTCTATCTGTCTGATTGTCTTATCTATCTATCTATCTATAATCTATATATATATATATATATATATATATATATATATATATATATGTCTATTATCTATCTATCTATCTATCTGTCTTTTATCTATCTATCTATCAGCTTATTTATCTTTATGTATCTATCTCAGTTTTTTTTTCAAATGGTGTGCCACCAGATGTTTGAAAACTACAATTCCCCACAATTAAAAAACTAAAAAAGAATCCAGGGAATGCTGGGAGTTGTAGTTTTCAAACACCTGGAGGCACAGCATTTGAGAAGCCTGATCTATCTATTATCTACTATCTGATAGATAGACAGATAATAGACAGATATAGATAGATAATAGATAGACAGATATAGATAGAAAGATATAGACAGATCGACAGACAGATGATATATATATATATAGATAGACAGATCAATAGACAGATCAACAGAAAGAAAGATAGATAGACATTTAGTGACATTGCCCAGGTTCTCCCTCCAGATTCTTCAGCAGTGTGTAGGACAGTGTAATTTCAGCTATGTGTATACACGTCTCGTTGGGGGAACCATAATGTCTAGTTTCCTGATCCACGTGCCCTGTTTGGCAGGCTTTTTTCGAGTGTCTTTGTGCCAACCACTTACCATTGGGAATTTGCCAATCATTTTACCAATGTCTAAGTGTCATCCATTTTGCTAGTGCCAGTTTGTAAAGGATTTTACCAGTGTCTATGTGCCAGCCAGTTACCATTTGTCTGTGTGTTAAGCATTTTAGGATTATAGCTGATTGTTGGAGGAAGCTGTACAATGTGTAAATGCTGCGCTGATTTGTGCTGGTGGTGTGGGTAGGGGGGGCCCCAAGTTCTGCATCAGGGCCCATATGACTGTAGCTACACCACTGCCAACAGATTCTTGTACAAGTCATTCTGAATTGAGAAAGCCAGTCAGATGACTAGTGAAACGTCTTCAAGAACTTAACTTGAATTCCAGTTGATCTAACTGAGTACCACAGAAAAAGGGCTGCGCAGAGTGAAACTTGGATCCGATATGTAGGGGAAGAAGAGAATGTAAGAACTGCTCATCATTCACTGATCAAACAAGTAGAGTCTGATTAGGCCAGGGTTGCCAGATTCTTTTCGGCACGCAAGCAGGAAAAGGCAGAGCAGGAGACGGGGTGGAGAGTGGGTGGGGTTAGGGGGCGTTCTGGTGTGGGGCTGCCATGGCTGTTCCTAGGATGGGATTTTAGCCCTGACAGCAGACGGGACAATCCCATCTAAATAGCCCTAGATCAGGCAGACCGAACTTCTGCATTTCCAGTGCATTTTAAAGGGCAGGAGAGGCAATTCTGTAGGTGTAGTGCTCTTCCTAATGCCCATAGCCCTTATGTTATACTTTAGGGTTAATAAATGCAATTTCTTCAATTAATAAATAAAATAAAATGGCCTTAATAACAAAGCATTAGGTATAGACCCAAATCTAAAAAGTGTCCAACCTAAGGGATACAATAATAGTAGAGTACCTACAGTATATCTGTTGTATTCAATTAGATCAACTGGACTTGAAATGTAGTTCTTGAAGAACTACATTTCAAGTCCAGTTGATCTAATTGAATACAACAGATATACCATGACCTGGATGAATGAGAACCTTCACAAGCAGTACCTACAGTAGTAAGCAGAACGTTTATTTGGCTCCTAAACACATTTAAAGTATACCTCCCCTTTGTTGCAGTTGCACTTCTGACTGGATGTTGCTTTTGGTCTTCGCAGTGGAGGAGAACACTGCTGAACAGGTGCCTCACCTCATTGGCGTCGTTATGTTAATGCTGCCACTGCCTGCACTTATATAATGAGTGAATTGCCCAGCACATTGGGTAGGTAATAGCCTACCCCAGTATATGAGGAAATTGCCAGTTTGCTGCCATTATGTGATGAAATCCCCATGGCTACCAGTATGTAATGAAATAGCTGCCAGTATGTAATGAAAAGCCCATGGCTACCAGTATGTGATGAAATTCCCATGGCTATCAGTATGTAATGAAATTCCCATGGCGATCAGTATGTAATGAAACTCCCATATTGCCAGTTTGCTGCCAGTATGTAATGAAAATCTCATGGCTACCAGTATGTAATGACATTCCTATGGCTACCAGTATGTAATGAAATTCCCATGGCTATCAGTATGTAATGACATTCCCATGGCTATCAGTATGTAATAAAATTCCCATATTGCCAGTTTGCTGCCGGCATGTAATGAAAATCTCATGGCTACCAGTATGTAATGACATTTCTATGGCTACCAGTATGTAATGAATTTCCCATGGCTATCAGTATGTGATGAAATTCCCATATTGCCACTTTGCTGCCAGTATGTAATGAAAATCTCATGGTTACCATTATGTAAGGAAATCCTATGGCTACCAGTATGTAATTAAATTTCCATGGCTATCAGTATGTAATGAAATTCCCATATTGCCAGTTTTCTGCCAGTATGTAATGAAAATCTCATAGCTACCATTATGTAAGGAAATTCCTATGGCTACCAGTATGTAATGGAAACCCCCATGGCTATCAGTATATGATGAAATTTCCAGTTTGCTGCCAGTATGTAATGAAAATCCCATGGCTACCAGTATGTAGTGAGATTCCCGTGGCTATCAGTATGTAGTGAGATTCCCGTGGCTACCAATATATAATGAAATTGACAGTTTGCTACCAGTATATAATGAAATTGCCAGTGTGCTAACAGTATGTAATAAAAATGCCAGTTTGATACCAGTATATATCAAAATTGCCAGTTTGCTACTAGTGTATACTGAAATTGCCAGTTTGCTACCAGTATATAATGGAAATTACAGTTTACTAGACGTATATACTGAAACTTCCAGTTTGCTACCAGTATATACTGAAACTGCCAGTTTGCTACCAGTATAATGGAATACTGTGTCATTAATCTCTGTCTACACCTTTTCTCTGTCTATTTTTATTTATAACTTCCTGACTGTGTATCTATCTCTTAGTTTGCATATATTTGTTTGTCTCTCTGTCTATCTCTATTAAAGTACCTAGCGAGTGTGGCTTAATTGGGGAGGGGCGTGGTCTAAAAAATAATATACCCAAGAGTGCCCCTGATCTTTTCAGACCCTAGAGATGCCCCTGCCTCACCCTACCAGTCTTGGCAACCAAACACTATTCTCTCTGAATCTATTGTATTACTAGGTAAAAGTCAAGTCATAGTAAAGTAAAACTCCTGTTAATGAACCTTTGAATACTGTGTGATAGAATGTGGCATCTATGCAGTTGCATTGTGAAGCTGGCCCTACAAAGTCAATAAACCCCACCAGATCTGAGAGGATTTTTTTGATTGTTTTGCCTGTGTATTGCACAAAAATGACAAATCCTTATGATGAACAACAGCCATCTACTTAAGAAAAAGAAGGTAATAACACGTGTGGCTGCATAATAATATCTCCCTATACAGAATATAAACCACCTGTATACAGTAAAGGTAGTAAATCTATATATCAATCTTTGCTATAGATGATGATGAGTAAATTCCAGTTTGAAACCAGGTTGCATGTCTATGGCACCTTAACACGTCTATCCACCATTCTAATAAAAGGTCAATCTTACTTTGACAAGTGCTTCATTATCGTGTGTAACATCTGTCGGTTCTTCTCCGGCAGGCGATGTATTAGACAGTGAATTTCCTTGATTCTTAACTCCTGATTTTCCAATTCTTTAATAAAAAGGGGAAAAAAATAAAAAATATATAAAAATAAAAAATATATAGCAAATAAAATGTAAAATGTGCTTCAAAAGGTGACATTGGTTTCATTAGCAGTTTCTAAGGTAAGAAATAAAAATTTTAGCCTGAATTTCTCCTTTAAAAAAAAACACACAAACGGCTTTGCTCCCAGATCTTTATAAATTAAAAAAATAATGCAGTGTGAAAGTAAACCTAATGAGTCAAATATATGTCATGTCCGTGCTTGATCTCTCCTCACCAAACATGAATGTAAAGTGAAATATTTCAATACAAGTAGATTTACAACTTCCCACCCCTTACCTATAGCAAATGGATATACAATGTTGTCTCCTCTGGCAAAGCACTAAGCATTAATGAGCCAGTAGCTTGGGAAGCAGTTACAGGTGGAAAATATAGGACTAAAATGGCATTGTTCTCTTCTAAGTAAAAAAACGAATATATCTAATAGTTTTGCATGTTATTATATTAAGAGATAATGTCAAGAGACGTATATGTTTGCTTAAAGCAATAAAACACCTAAAAAAAGGAAAATGAGAGATTGCTAGTAATAGACATTCTCTGGTAGAAGCCGACCATCCCTAAAATAACCAGCTATTATGGGGAAATGATTTTCCACTTTCCTTATCAGTTTTGAAGCCACCTGGTAGGAAAAAGTGCTGTGAATGACTTTCCTAGAGTAGACCACCAGCCTCCCTGGTCCTGCCTGGAATGTCCTGTAAATGGTGTGCAATCAGGTTTTCCAAGTATTTTATTTGCACATTAAATATTCTGAATAATAAACTCAAAAAATGAACAGAAAGTTAAAGTAGAGGGGATGCAGGGACCCAGTGGCAAGTCCAGTTCAAACAGCAAGGTGTACTGGTAAATGTTTCATTAGTTACGGGGTCATAAATTTAGCTTTCGGAGTATTCTATTTTATACATATACAGTACCGTATATACTCGAGTATAAGTAGAATTTTTCAGGCTTTAAAATTAGCCTGAAAACCTAACCTCGACTTATACTCGAGTCAAGTCCTAATTTAGATGCAAATTCTGCAATTACAGATAGTAACCAGTAGGTGGCGCTGTGTTAACCTGCATAGAAAGTTACAGGAGCAGATCTGCCTTTACACTTCCTGCTTCCTGTATTCTGGCTGCTGGACTTACTCAGCACTGTCACTGGAATCTGTAAATCTGAAGGGTCTCCTCAGTTTGGGGCAAAAAACAGCTGCTAGTACAGTGCAAAGGACAGCTTGAAAGTACAACTCTCAGGTGACATTTTTAACTATTGGGGTCAGAGAGTACTTTACTATATGGGGGTCAGAGTTCCCTTTACTATATGGGGGTCAGAGGGCCCTTTACTATATGGGGTTCAGGAGAATTGTAGATGATGGTAAGATTAATTGAAAGTTTACTGAACCTTGCCACTCCACATGTTTAGAAACTGAAACTCGCAACAACAAAGCATGCTGGGAGTTGTAGTTTCCAAACATGTGGAGTGCCAAAGAATTGGAGGTTACTGGTACTGGATTTGGCTATTACTGTATGGGATTCATGTATGGGAATTCAGCTGTCCATTTAAAGGGCAACTAAAGCCTAAAAACAACACAGAATCAGAAGGCAGTAGTGGTGATAATTTCTACCCTCAACTTATACTCGAGTCAATCAGTTTTTACAAGTTTTTCAGGTAAAAATAGGTACCTCGACTTATACTCGGATTGACTTATACTCGAGTATATACGGTATATATATTTTATATTATTAATGTTTGGCCTTCAACAGCTTGCTAAAGTCAGTGAGAATGTGCATTAAGTGCAGGTAAAAAAAGCAGGATCAGGTTGAATGGATTTTATTTTTGTACAAATGCTCAGCATTTTTTAATAAACCACTGATAATAGAACAGAACAATATTCCTTTGAACTCCAAAGGCAGATCAAGAGACTTTAATCTTCAGTTGCATCCGCTTCTACATGAAAACATCTCTAACCCTCTAGGGAATGGGGCAATTTTGTCTGCACATTAGTACAGTTAACAAGAAGCAACTTGAGAATAAAAACTAAACATGCAAGTCAAACAGCGATTGTGAATAGGTGTCTATTTTTAAATAATTACTACAGCTTATTTTGCCCACTGTATTCAAACAAGTAGCAGTATTTTCTACAAATAACCATTTTTAGTATGAATTTCATTTAATCCCTGTTTAAATAACTTGTTTTCTGTTTTGCATAAGAATTATGCACAATTAATTAACTTTCTTTGCATCTATGGATGGACCTCACTCTATTGTCTAGCCATATCTGCCAAGTTGCTGCTAGCTAGGCTGTTCCTGACCTGTATGTTTACAGTAACAACTCTAATTACTAAGTAATTACTAAGTATAAACACCACAAGGAAAAGCAGAAGCCTGGGAAAAAAATAAATATTTTTCATTCCGCTTGAGCTTCTAGTTTAATAAATAGTTATTTTCTCATTTGATCTAAAAGCACACATTTGCACCCCTCTCATAAACCCCTAGAGTAAAGAAGTATCTATAACTATCCAGATTATACTCACAGCACCTCTGCCTCCTTAAAGGCTACATTTCGCTTTTCTCTGTGTACTGGAATGCTAGTAACAAGTATCAGTAAGGGCTAGGCCAGAATCACACAAAACTTTCTTGTTTTTTTTCTAGCATTTTACTAGTATTTCCAGATGTTCTGCATGCAGCATCTTCCTAGTGAAAAAGCTAACAAAACTCTGTTAAAATGCAGGCAAAACTAAAACTAGCCTCCCATGTGAACCTAGACTTACTTGGGTGCAATCAAAGCTGCTTTGTAGTAGGTAGCCTAGGGTAGCCTGGAACCGAGGAAACAGGTTTGTTTCAGAAGTGAATAGAATCTTTGGAGATCTACCAGTATAAGGCTGGGTACACACGGAGAAATGTACAATCGACCGTGATTTAGCAACGGACCCGAATCAGATGAACGGGCAACCAAGCTCAGTTATAAGTCTTATTACAGATTAAAAATGTATTTGGGCTCTTTCATTCTCAATGTCTGGGAAACCAGGAGTGGACAAAGAACTTTTCACCTGATGAAGAACCTTAAGGTTTCGAAACATGTTGGGTTTCACTCCTAAATAAAAAGCATTTCTAGCATTTAAGCTAGCTGTGGATCTCGTGCCCATCCTATCGTGGACAAAAGGGGACAATGTTTACAGTGCCCTCCATATTATTTGGGATGAAGATACACTTTTCAATTTTAAAACAAACAATCTAGACATGATTAAAGTGCACATTCCAGACTTTATATTATAAAGTTATTTTCTTACATTTCACTTTTTCTTTTTCGCTTTCATAGACGCAGCTTTTTTCCTCGTGTTGCACAATGCATGCAAATAACTTTGAATTAAAGTCTGGAATGTATCTGAACCGTTTAATTTAAATTTAACACTGAAGAGCCGGTGGGATAAATTAAAATGACAGTTCACCTAAAAAATAAAACCTTGTTTTATCAAAATTCAAATGGAGAATGGAGCACTTTCTCCTGTCTCCCATATTATACCCTAAGACGGAGGCCACAGTACAGTGTATTTTTGCTCGCTTTTCCCATGCGCTTGTATCTGCTTTTAGATGCATTTGCGCATGCCCAAATCTTACTACTTACCAAACCTTGATTCTTTGGCGCTGCTGTGTCTCTCCTCTCAGTTACCCTGCGCCCCCCCCTACCCTCACCCTTGTACACAAGCTTGACTTTTCCAAGTATTGAATCACTCCTCCAGATACGTTCCTATGCCAACTGGGCTGCACACCAATCTATAATCACGAACAAACAAATTGCAGTACGATACACCAAATCAGTTGCAAAAATTGTTCCTTTAATTCACCTAAATAAAACTAAGAAGTACAAGGAATAAGGAAAGATGACAGACAACTAGAATATTTGATATAATAAATTATAATATAATAATACTAGCATCCATAATGGGTGAAGATACCCAAACACTTTATAAAGCATTCAGGGTTATTCAATAAAAGTTCTTATCGTTAAAAATGGTGCTAATTTTGCCCTAACCAATCAGATGTTAGCTTTCAAATGTTATATAGGATCTGGTTGGTTGGGGCAAAAATAGCACCATTTTAAACGATAAGACCTTTTATTGAATCTAAATGAATCATGCAAAGTCCATATGCACACTAGTCTCCAGGTGGGTGCAGAGAGTCCAATTCCCCTACTTCAAAGGGAACAAGGTAACCAAACAGATACAAAGTGGACTGCACTCCAAAATAGAACGTTTATTATAAGCCAAACATCAAACAGCAAATACGACGTTTCGAGGGTAACACCCCCCCTGATGAAGGGGGTGTTACCCTCAAAACTTCGTATTTGCTGTTTGATGTTTGGCTTATAATCAAGGCTTTTATTGAATCTCCATGTTTATTTTTAATGGTTTTATGTAAAATAAAAACATAAATGTAAAAGAAGTTTGCAAATAATATGTAGCACATTGGTTTTTAATTATATATTCACTAATAAGCACTTTAACACTATGCACCTTAATAATATGAGCTTTGAACTATGTTAACTATAAAAACATGCACTTTAATAATATGCAATTTGAACTATGTGTACAATAAAAACATGCACTTTAATAATATGCAATTTGAACTATGTGTACTATAAAAACATGCACTTTAATAATATGCAATTTGAACTATGTGTACAATAAAAACATGCACTTTAATAATATGCAATTTGAACTATGTGTACAATAAAAACATGCACTTTAATAATATGCAATTTGAACTATGTGTACAATAAAAACATGCACTTTAATAATATGCATTTGAACTATGTGTACTATAAAAACATGCACTTTAATAATATGCAATTTGAACTATGTGTACAATAAAAACATGCACTTTAATATATGCAATTTGAACTATGTGTCAATAAAAACATGCACTTTAATTAATGCAATTTGAACTATGTGTACATAAAAACATGCACTTTAATAATATGCAATTTGAACTAGTGTACAATAAAAACATGCACTTTAATAATATGCAATTTGAACTATGTGTACAATAAAAACATGCACTTAATAAATGCAATTTGAACTATGTGTACAATAAAAACATGCACTTTAATAATATGCAATTTGAACTATGTGTACAATAAAACATGCACTTTAATAATATGCAATTTGAACTATGTGTACAATAAAAAAATGCACTTTATAATATGCAATTGAACTATGTGTACAATAAAAACATGCACTTTAATAATATGCAATTTGAACTATGTGTACAATAAAAACATGCACTTTAATAATATGCAATTTGAACTATGTGTACAATAAAAACATGCACTTAATATATGCAATTTGAACTATGTGTACTATAAAAACATGCACTTTTAATATAGCAATTTGAACTATGTGTACAATAAAAACATGCACTTTAATAATATGCAATTTGAACTATGTGTACACTAAAAACATGCACTTTAATAATATGCAATTTGAACTATGTGTACAATAAAAACATGCACTTTAATAATATGCAATTTGAACTAGTGTACAATAAAAACATGCACTTTAATAATATGCAATTTGAACTATGTGTACAATAAAACACATGCACTTTAATATATGCAATTTGAACTATTGTACTATAAAAACATGCACTTTAATAATATGCAATTTGAACTATGTGTACAATAAAACATGCACTTTAATAATATGCAATTTGAACTATGTGTCAATAAAAACATGCACTTTAATAATATGCAATTTGAACTATGTGTACTATAAAAACATGCACTTTAATAATATGCATTTGAACTATGTTGTACAATAAAAACATGCACTTTAATAATATGCAATTTGAACATGTGTACAATAAAAACATGCACTTTAATAATATGCAATTTGAACTATGTGTACAATAAAAACATGCACTTTAATAATATGCATTTGAACTATGTGTCCAATAAAAACATGCACTTTAATAATATGCAATTTGAACTATGTGTCAATAAAACACATGCACTTTAATAATTGCAATTTGAACTATGTGTCAATAAAAACATGCACTTTAATAATATGCAATTTGAACTATGTGTACAATAAAACATGCACTTTAATAATATGCAATTTGAACTATTGTACATAAAAACATCACTTTAATATATGCAATTTGAACTAGTGTACTATAAAACATGCACTTTAATAATGCAATTTGAACTATTTGTCAATAAAAACATGCACTTTAAAATATGCAATTTGAACTATGTTTACAATAAAACAGCTGCACTTTAATAATATGCAATTTGAACTATGTGTACAATAAAAACAGGCACTTAATAATATGCAATTTGAACTATGTGTACAATAAAACATGCACTTTAAATTATGCAATTTGAACTATGTGTACTATAAAACATGCACTTTAATAATTGCAATTTGAACTATGTGTACAATAAAAAACATGCACTTTAATACTATCAATTTTGAACTATGTGTACAATAAAAACATGCACTTTAATAATATGCAATTTGAACTATGTGTACTATAAAAACATGCACTTTAATAATATGCAATTTGAACTATGTGTACAATAAAAACATGCACTTTAATAATATGCAATTTGAACTATGTGTACAATAAAAACATGCACTTTAATAATATGCAATTTGAACTATGTGTACTATAAAAACATGCACTTTAATAATATGCAATTTGAACTATGTGTACATAAAAACATGCACTTAATAATATGCAATTTGAACTATGTGTACAATAAAAACATGCACTTTAATAATATGCAATTTGAACTATGTGTACAATAAAAACATGCACTTTAATAATATGCAATTTGAACTATGTGTACAATAAAACATGCACTTTATAATATGCAATTTGAACTATGTGTACATAAAAAAATGCACTTTAATAATATGCAATTTGAACTATGTGTACAATAAAAACATGCACTTAATAATATGCAATTTGAACTATGTGTACATAAAAACATGGCACTTTATAATATGCAATTTGAACTATGTGTACAATAAAACATGCACTTTAAAATATGCAATTTGAAAATGTGTACATAAAAAACATGCACTTTAATAATATGCCATTTGAACTATGTGTACAATAAAAACATGCATTTAATAATATGCAATTTGAACTAGTTGTACAATAAAAACATGCACTTTAATAATATGCAATTTGAACTATGGGTACAATAAAAACATGCAATTTAATAATATGCAATTTGAACTATGTACAATAAAAACATGCACTTAATAATATGCAATTTGAACTATGTGTACTATAAAAACATGCACTTATTAATATGCAATTTGAACTATGGTACAATAAAACTGCACTTTAATAATATGCAATTTGAACTATGTGTACTATAAAAACATGCACTTTAATAATATGCAATTTGAACTATGTGTACTATAAAAACATGCACTTTAATAATATGCAATTTGAACTATGTGTACTGTAAAAACATGCACCTTAATATGCAGTATGAAGATACCGGTAGGTATTTTTGGGAAACCGTATATAGTTTGAAAATATACACCCTAATATGTAATTGTGCAATATATTGTATGTATAAAAGTACTTATAGAGTTAAACACAGGTTGTATTATGACTAATTCAGGGTTATTCAATAAACATTCTTATCGTTTAAAATGGTGCTAATTTTGCCCCAACCAATCAGATTTTATTTAACATTTGAAAGCGAACATCTGATTCGATGGGGCAAAGTTACATTTTAAACGATAAGAACTTTTATTGAATAACCCTGATTGGGTGTTAATGATTGTTAATTGAAAAGTCCTGCCCACAAAATAGAGGACGCACTGTATTTAAGTTTGCTGTGGTCACTTATTCTCTAGGCTTGATAAAGGGTGGAGGTACACCCGAAACATTGCCTGTAATGTCTCACATTTGGATGAATAAAAGGAACTATTTTTGCAACTGATTTTGGTGTATCCTACTGCAATTTGTTTGTACCTCTCAAACAGAGACAGAGTATTCATTACAAAATAAAGAATAAAAAACTGGAGTAAAAAAACTGGAGTAAATATGAACAGTAAAATAAAACTGTCCAGAAATGGATTTGTTAGGAAAGCTATGGTGGGAAAACATTTTCTCCTGCCATATAGCTAATAAACTATTGATTATTATCATGTAACACTTTGCTTTCTAATTAATTCCTAACCAAATATACATCTATGTAAAGTAAAATGTTTACCCTCCCAGTGGGACAGGCATGAAAGAAGTTGTGGGGTAAAAAAAAAATGAAAGTGAAACTGCTTTAGAGGACAACTAAAGCATTAAAACACATACTTACAGAATGAAGAGCACCTTGATATAAAATCAGTGATCCGTGTCTCACCTCTCATTTTGATGTGGTTGTTGGGAAATTTACCTTTCTAACATGGGGTTTGTGTTTTATTTCCAAACATCCCATTATCAAAGTCACTGTGTGGTCACTGACCATAGTGTTTTTTACACATACTTCACATACTTAGTCCAAGAAACTTGGTACAGTTGGTCAAGCCCACTAGTAGCCTCTAGTCAATCCATTCATAGGACAGAATAGGCAAGGAAGCATGTGACAGAGGTCAGGGGTTTGGCAGACTTTGTACTGAATAATTTGTTTTAATCAACAGATTCTGAACTACAAAGTCATGAATACATGTTTGTGAACATATCTCTCCTAGTAGTTGTAGATATGGTGTTATGACCAAAACCGGAGTTGTTTCAAGTTGTTGTTTTTAGGACTAGCTGTCCTTTAAAGAAAAACTTTGATGTTGGTGTTCTGAGGGCATGTTTACCCTCAGAACACCAATCTATACATACATTCCCCGCGCTGACTTCTGCAATCTGGAAGGCAAGATTTATAGACTAATAGGGACTGTGGGGAGATAAGTCACTGTAATAATCTCCGGGGGGAAGGTGAGGTGGTGAAAGTATGAATACATTTAACTATATCTGCTACTTATCTAAGAGTCATCCAGAATTGGTGTCTACATCTTATGCATTGGTAAACTACCCTCCATCTACCTAGATGGAACTCTCACACTGCTTATCACTAAAAAGTTTTACCTAAAGAATATCAGATAAAATAAAATTGCTTAAGTTGTAAAATTTTGTTTTAAAAGAAACTCTGTATTTTAAACGTGAATACAGGAAACTGTATCCTACCGTAATTCCTGTTTGCCAGTCATTCTTCATGGCAGCATTCACCAGTGCTGGAAAGGACCTAAAGACAGGAAACAAACTATAAAAGTTCAGCTCCTTTTGGATTTCCCATTTGACATTCCAAATCTGGAGCACAAGGGATGGACTTTTGGTGAATGTTGCCATTGTAAGTGGTTGGGAAACAGAAATCAAGGCAAGTAATCACTTCAAATTTACCATCTGGGGCATTTTTTTTGAAGGGTAACATATGCAACTATTCATAGTGAATGAATGTACAAAAAGAAAACCACACAATTACATTACTTATGTTCCCTATAGAAAGGCTAGGGGAACCTTAATTCTTGTCTGGGGGTAGTTATTACTGAACTCCTTTCATCAATCAAGACATCTGATCAAAGCATGCCAAAACCAGCACCTGACAAAGCCTACAATTCCTAATTGGGCTGACAGCCTATTTTTCCTCCAAGAGTACATGTTTCTTGGAACCTGAAGATAAAAACTTCTCTAGCAGAGTTTGCAAAGTGCCCAAGTCTGTGCAGAACAGCAACTTTTCTGAACTTTAACTGAAGCTACAGTATGTAAGTCCTTTTCAAACATATGCTCATGTGTAAGCTACCAATAGATAAAATCTGTATAATTCTGTGTTAGTTTTATCCAGACTCACATTTTCCTTTCACCAGCCATCGTTTTATAGTATTTTCCATATCATGCACTGAAAATGATGGCTACAGGATTTAAGGACAGCTAAATCTGTTACAGAATGCCCTCATTTCCAGTTTACATTTACAACTTAAAAACCCTCAGGGAGATTCAATAAAAGTTCTTATCGTTTAAAATACACAATAGATGTAGAACGCCAGGCACACCAGTCTTGATTCAATCCAAACTTTATTCTGTGACGTTTCGGAACACTCTTGTTCCTTTTTCAGACAAACATTTAAATGTTTGTCTGAAGAAGGAACAATGTTTGTCTGAAGAAGGAACAAGAGTGTTCCGAAACGTCACAGAATAAAGTTTGGATTGAATCAAGACTGGTGTGCCTGGCGTTGTGTATACACAGGTTGTGTATACTTATACTGCTGGTCTGCAGGGCCGGAGCACCCAGCATTCACTTGTTAGTGACTAATTGAGGTGTGCAGAATTCATCACAACATATCGTTTAAAATGGTACTAATTTTGCCCCAACCAATCATATATTAGCTTTCAAATGTTAAATAAGATCTCATTGGTTGGGGCAAAATTAGCAACATTTTAAACGATAAGAACTTTCATTGAATAACCCTGAAGAACATTTTTTAATCTCCCTGATAGACCTTACCTAAAAGCAACTGTGAAAATCATCCCCATTTATGTTCTAGCCAAGGCTATAACTGAATTCAAAACACTATGCTATAATAATGCTATAATAAAAGCCTTTTTCAGTTGTGGCTTTAAAACACAACAGAATTTCACAAAATACCGCTCCATTTGATGATGTATCAGCGGTCACAAAGCAGTAAATACATCACAGAAAGGAGTGGCAACAGGGAAATTTACTGAATCTGCCCGATCATGTTACTAGAAAGTTAAGAATTAGCTCAGCTCAATATATTTTAGTGGCCAAGCATAATCAGTACATGTGCTCTTCCATCAGCCATATTCTTGAGATACTGTAGATACTAAGGGCTATAAAATGCTAAATATGAGCTCTTGGGGTTAGTTTGCACTTCTGAGATGATAACTGCACGCTTTACTACAGCCAGAAAGGAGTACCTGGCTGGTGTATCTCTTTCTAACAAAGTATATAGCAAAACCTATGTTATTTTAAAATTTTTAAAGAAAAACGAAAGCAAAATCTCTCTATATTGGATTTATAAAGACCTGCTCAGCCTGCAGATTTTGTTATTTGGGTGATACTTTAATTTGAATTTCTACAATAATCCACAAGCCCCTCTACACAGCACAGTTTATTGTATGTGTCCCAATGGATTTAACAGTTGAACTGGCGACTGAAATCAGAAACAAATGCCAAGGCTGATGGCAGAAAGCCTAAGAGAAAACTGAGGGTTACTTCTTAACAAAAAGCTCCCTGGAAATAAAAACTTACTAGCAGATTTGATAAAACTCCTTTGAAATTGGTATGTCATGAGGGGACCTGGAAGCAACCTGCAATATAAAAGTGCACATGGCAAGTTCAGTGAGTTAATCAGCAGAGCATGAAAATGGAAATGTTCAAAAGCACATTATGCTTAACTAAATTACATTACCCTTTATAGGATTGTGTATAAGCTTAGCAACAGTGCTCATCATTATCATTGAGATTAACCTGATTTACAAACAAACTGAATATGCATTTTACAGAATGAATTGCTATTCTTAGGAAATATTATTTTTCACGTTAGCCCCACACAACAGAAGCGGCCTTTTAAAGGAAAGGTCCTCCTCCAAAGTAGAATTTTGTATCCAGTCGTAACAACCGCCCAAAACCAAGATACTTATAAAGCTGAATACCCCTTCAAATATTAGATAAGCTGCTAGATTCCTATACCACCCCCATTCTCCACCTCAGAGCTTTCACACTGCTTTTTCAGCATTCAGGAGAGAAAGTTCTAAGAATATGATGTAGTCATTGGCTGTGACATCATCATCCGTCACAGCTGTGACTGCAGTGTATACCCAGAGGAGCCGAGAACTGCAGAAGAGGAGAGATTGGGAAGCAGTTTAAGCTGTGTAAGTATAACAGTTTCTAGGTTTTAGGGGTTGTTCTGCTTACATACAAAATATCATTTTAGTGTTTCACATGGCCTTTAAGGGAGAGCTATCCCAAAAGAAAGTTATGTAAATGGCACCTAGGGGTGGAGAATTTCCTTCCAAACTGATGGTATTTTAAATAAACAAAACATGAACTGCAGGCGTGGCTTACATGAACCGTACCTGGTTAATTTAAAGAACCAGTCATGGAACTCTAAGCTAGGCAAAGCACTGTATGATATTAAATTACCTCAAATATGTCTTCAGTGCACTGGTGATTGTCTTTATTTCCCATTCTATGGAAATTTCTGTTTCTGCATCAGGAG
The DNA here is from genome assembly GCA_019447015.1 of Hymenochirus boettgeri. Classification (NCBI taxonomy): domain Eukaryota; kingdom Metazoa; phylum Chordata; class Amphibia; order Anura; family Pipidae; genus Hymenochirus; species Hymenochirus boettgeri. The sequence continues at coordinate 72,645,298 of CM033471.1, read as the reverse complement.
TGATTTTGGGATCTAATATGGGAAAAAACAAAATGAAAAAAAAATACACATGGTCACACTTACAGTTAACCATTGTTAAAAGCAATTCACACTAGGCCACTTGCAATTTTATATCAGAGCTTTGGGATGAGTGAACCACACAGCCGACACAAGCTAATTTAGTATTGGTTTGTGCCATATTTACCAGCCAGAAACCTGGTATTAAACTTTCCAAGTTGTTAGGCAATTTACCAAGAGGTGGAATATTAAATTGTTGTACATAGTGTATTTTGCTGTGATTGTGTCTCTCAGTAAATGAAGCTGTATTTAGTTTACCTTAAAGGGCATCGATGGTGAAAATATTAAATTCCTTCAATGCAACACTAAATCAAGTTAATACACACTGCCTTTCTCCTGACTATATCTGTCGCTCCGTTTTCACAGAAAGGGCTGCCCACTCCCCCTCCTATCTCTGTTCCCTCTCCCCAACCTTTAAACAACATTTCAAAAAATAAAAAAAACTTCTCATTTTGGACACATCTGAAGCAGTTTCTCCCTTCCTTAATGTAACAGCCCTTGTAAATCAACCATTTTAACACACATAATTTTAAGCTCTGTCTATATATGTTCCCTAACAATTTTTAGGGCTATGTACTGAGAGCCGGTATCGCAAAGTGAATGAGTGTTACTTGTATTCAATAAACTGCTTGCGATTAATAGTTCATAAGTGTTTGCGTCAGAAAGTCACGTTAAGAGCTTAACGTGTATTTTAGTACTACAGTTGCGTAAGTTTTGATACATAGCAGTAAAGTCACGTTAAGAGCTTATATATATGTTTTTTGTATATTAACCAAATTATTTTTAGCTAACGGTTTTTGTTAGTAATTGGTGGATAGGTAAGTAGGTAACTAATTGGCTTACCAACACAAACAATAGTTCAGAATGAACATACATTCATAAATATATATGCAGCAAAAATTATTTAGGTTGCAAATATACAGTAACATAAAGAAAAGCTTGCTTGCTACACACATGCATGCGTGCTTTGTGATTGGTCTGTGTCAACCAATTAAGCTGGGTACACACGATTAGATATTTCGGTCCGATCGACCGATAGTTCAGTGTATCGGTCAATCGGACCGAAATTATCGAATCCGAATGTGCCCATGTCCGATCGACCGTTCGTCCGAATCGGACGAAAGGACGATCGGACAGGGTGGAAAACCTCGTCCGATCCTCTATGGACTGCACGATCGGTTGCGGCTGCTTTTACCGCGACCGACAGTCCTTCCTCCTGGCCGACCGTTCGAAAGTATCGAACGGTCGTTCAGGAGGAAAAATCGCTAGGTGTGTACCTAGCTTTACACATTAAAAAATGGGCCAATCGTGAAGGTGAAAGCACATGAGAGCAATGCCCACATATACCGCCTCTCTGTACATAGGACTTTTCCTGTTAACGTCTGATTAAAACCATCATTTTGGTGGCGTTGCAAACGCTCTAAAATATCACATTACATTCATGCATTAATGGTGTTAAAATTTGGTACTTGCGTTGTCTAGACACGCAAAATTAGCGAGAATAACGCACGCATCAGAAGTTACGTCTAAAAGTCACATTAAATGTTGATAAAACCTCGTTAAGACATTAACGGGACTTTAAGACCCAATTTTGCGATAGCGGCTCTCGGTATATAGCCCCATTTGTTTGTAGTCAGAAGTGCCCTTCTTTAAAGGTTATGAGCTTCCATCCAGCGAGGAATACATTTACTGCTCTCGCTACACTTCTTTAATTTACCCAAAGACTAGATTGTGTACAGTACGCTGAAAATATTAGTTATGGCTGCTTTGATCATGAGATTTTAGAGAGGATTTCAGGTGCATAGAATGCCCCCTTTATGCTGGACCTGGACTGATTTTCTTATATGTAAATAGCGTGATGAACCAGGCAACTCGTGCTGAGGTGATCAAAAAGGGCGTTAAAACAATGGGAAGCAAATGCAGACATAAAAGTGTCATTTGTTTGGGAAAAGTCTAAACAGATAGACAGTGACAAATGCCTCAAATGGGAACTTGTCCTATTCCTGTGTCCTAGACAGGGGCACTTCTAAGGTTTTTGCTGCCTGAGCCAAACTTTTGAATGCCGCCCTTGATTATGGATTAGAAATGCATAATACTTTCTGTAGTATAAAAAAATGTAGCCAAGAGATTTGTAAGTCCCCCACCATGTCAAGGTAGACTCTTTCAACAGGGCCCTAACTAACCCAACTAGTCTTACCTAGCCTAACAAACTAACTAAAGCTAACCTAACAATATAAAATGATTTTAACAACATCATATCTGTTACTAGGAATTTTTTTTCTTTTTTCTTGACCAGTCAAGGAAAACTTTTTTTTTTCTACCACTGCCTGTCTGCCGCCTTTCTTCTTCAGTGAAGGGGTTCCGCTTGAGACAAATGTCTCACTCTGCCTAATGGTAGAAGTGGCCCTGGTCCTAGAACCAGTATTAGCATGAACTGGACTCTATTTCTCAGCTGCTTCCCAAGGTAGGACAGAAATGAACAATAATTTATAAGAAAATACTGGTTTTACTAAAATGAGCCACATGAGCAAGTCACTGTCCATGAAAACCATTTGAAAAACCCTCCCTTGGAAAGGCTGGGTTTGCCCATGTTATTTAAAATATTTTAAAGTATTTCCTATAGGGCTGCTACCTCACCCCCCAGAAAAAATGGCATGGTTGGGGCATTGGGCGTAGGGTCTATAGGGGAAACTGGGTACTGAGTTTGGCCTGGTACTGCTTACGTGGGCAAAAATATGCAAAAGTTGTTCTTAAGATTTTTTGTGACATCTTTCTTAATGGAATATGTATAATTATACAAAATTGTTATGGCCCCAATAATCAGCCTGTTTTGTAAAAAGACAGAACTTGCCCCTAGATCTGCGTACAGCATGGCTTTAACCAAACAAAAATAAAAAGGTTTAATTGCTGAATCCCAAGGAAATCGACCCTGTTTCCTCTGTGAATGGGTAACTGTACATCAACCATCTCTAACAAATCCGATTCATTTGTACAATTACATTACAAGGTGAGGTTTAGATATAATAAAAGTCAAAGCAATTACAGTTTTAAGCACTAAAAATCAGAAATAATGGAGTTTGCATTTAACCATATACACCCTGAGGTCAGTGATGAGAGCAGTACATGGCAGTAAAAGCTGACAATTACCAGTCTCACACACTATTACACTTTCCTAGGATGTTGAGTCATTTGGCCTATTCACCCATTGAACCATGTAGTGACCGCTGTTGCTAGGGTGACCAGAGTCCATAAAGCATCCATTCAGATAATAACAAGTTAAGACTAGTGGCAAACACTGCATATGTGTGTATTTTCCTTACTTCCCAGTAAGTTATATATGTACAGTGTAAATGAATATTTAAACAATTGGCATATCGGAACTAGTGACGAATCCTGGCTTCAAAATGAACCTGCAGTTCTGACTGATTTTTTTACATCTGAACTCTTAGATTTAAAAAAAGAAGGAAATTCAAAAAACTGCATTCAAAAATCAAAATTTTCGATCGAAAATTACTATCAAATATTTAAAAATTGCAATTGAAAATTCGCAAATATTCTGAATGAATTGGGTTCAGACATTTAATGCATGAGTGCTACTAGTCTACTCTTTCTAGGTATTATGTATACACAAGCAGATGTAGACACTCACACTCAAAAAGGTATACTTGCCCAGGTTTAATTCATCTGCAATAGATATAAAAACCAGTAAGTAGGTAAGTAGATGCACTCAAAGGGACTTTTTAAGTTTTATTCACAAATGTTTATGAAAAAACGTCCCCTTGACTTCATCTACTAACTGACTTACTGATATAAAAAAAAATCCAAAATCAATGCACATTCCTATGTGCCCCATACAATATTATCCGCAAACTTGCATACATTATAGAAAAAAGGTTTTTAAGGTGGGTACACACGAATGGACTTTGATGTCCCGACCGAGTGTTTGCTACAAGCGAGAACGATCGGCCATGATTTATGATTTACCAACAGGTCTGATGCGGGCGAAACTAGGGCACCCAGCCTTAGTATACTGTGATCGCATGAATTAAAATCCTTCCAACCACGTCAAGCCTTTTTTTATTTTAATTACTTTTATCAAACTTTTGCATTTCTCATACTTGTGCACTGGATCAATATAGCAAGCTCTTACTTACCCCCCTGCCCACTGGCTTTTTATAGTGAGGGAAGAGGCTGTCCAACCAGTGCTTTATATTAAAGACCTCCAATTAAATGGGGCTGTGTTGGGGAAGCTTGACAACACTTCCTAATAAATACATACAATAGAAACACTATATAAATATATATATATATATGTATATAGACTTCACAGACATAGATTTCTGCACACCACTGCTCCATATACAATGCCCCGGTGCAGCTGGATAGTATATATACAAAAAGGCACGTACAACAGCGCACTCACAGGTCTTTCTTTTAATTCCAATATTTAATACATGTGTACGACAAACATCGATGCATTTCGGCAAGGAGTAGCCGTCCTCAAGATATGATGTCATAATAAAGTGCATACCTATAACAACAGGTAAGTGACTTCCCACTCCCAAACTCCGCCCATCAAGCTCTTAACCCTTTCCATCTAAAATCCAACAATCCCCACAAAGTGCCAAGTGCAGAAAAAACAATCACAGTTTAAAATTATCTTAAAAACAAGAATATAAACATTAAGAGCAATAATACATAGTATAACAATAGTGTTGTCTACTAGAATATCAAGATAGTATTAACTACTTTAGTAAAACATTACCTCCCATAATCTAACTTGTAAGTAACATATTATCATCTTACAACGAAATATTATACAATGCTAGTAGACTAAAACTAATGGCTCAGTCTACAGAGAAGGATGAAAGAAACAAGGATACATTATAAACACGTCAATGTTTGTCGTACACATGTATTAAATAATGGAATTAAAAGAAAGACCTGCGAGTGCGCTGTTGTACGTGCCTTTTTGTGTATATATATATATATATATATATATATATACATACACACAATTTATTTTTCACCGGTTTTATAGGTATTATAGTTAGTGCTTACATTATGTGCAACATTTCGAGACCACAACAGTCTCTTTATTAAGCTGTATAAACAACCATTTTAAAGGGTATCTTCTCTGCTAAAATACATTTTTCCGTAATGTAGGGCACCCCATCCCACCCCCAAACGCTGATTTACTTTTGCAAAAAAGATACTTACATACATTCTCTACCCCGGCACACTGATCCCGACTCTCTGCAAGCCGGATGCAGCAGAGAGGGGCGGGACCAGCAGCTGCGTCTCTGTTTGGCTAGCCGGCTATGCAGAAAAACCAGGAGACAAAGTTTTGTAAGGATCTTTCTGGAGGTTCTTTTGCAGAAGTAAATCGGCGGTGCCCTAAATCGGCTGGGGTGCCCTACACTATGGGAAATGTCATTAAACAGTAGGGCACCTAACAGCCAGAAGGGATCCAGAGGGAGGGATGGAAAGGGCTCCCCTGTGTGTGCAATAAACCTCTGAGACGACAAGCAAGCATCAGGGACTGGATGACTCACTGACACCACCCACTCTTTTCAACTTTGAAAAGACACTGCAGGAGAACCATTTGGAGCAGAAATGTAAGGTAAGTTTTTTTTTAAACAGCAGGGCCAGTAATAGGTTATATTTTAGTTTTGGGGGTGGACATGCCCTTTAACAATCAATTCAAACACTTTGTATACCCACACAAATGTTAAATCGCCCATTAAAAATACATACAGCAGGGATAAAACTATGTGGTGAAAATAGAATCCCTAAGAATACAGACTAATCAAACCAATATTGAGATAGTGACAGAGAATAGTAATAAAAATAAGCATAATCACAAACAATAAGTCATAGTCTCAGTTCATGCCCATTGGATGCAATGTGATACTTAATCCACTATCAGGGAGATTCAATAAAAGTTCTTATCGTTTAACGATATGCTCCCTGATGAAGGCATGCCCACTTTACGTGCTGCCCCTGTCTGCCTATAGGCGGCATTTAAAAGTAAATGTTTCAGGTGTCAAAATCCCTAGGAACACCCCTGGGAAGACTTCACCAACAGCAAAGAAGTGGGAGGTGCATGTTGCAAAAACTTTACACCTTATGCATCTAGAGTGGTTTCTAAAAATGGCCGAAATGATGAAGCAATAAGAAATGATGATGATGATGATAAGAGAAAGCCAGGAAGTCACGATGCCAAACACAATTAATAGAATCTCATTGAGTTTGGTGTCTGAGCATGAAAGAGCCAGTAGAGGGGTATGTCACAATAGAAATGTTTGATAAGGTTGGAATTACAAAAGTGTCACATAAATGTCCCAGTTGTGGGAACAAAACCATTGAGGAGGCTTCCAGCATAGGCCGCAGCTACTAATTTTATATATTTACTTGTGTTCATAGTGATGGCATAGAGTAAGAGTTACATATAGCATAAAATCTGTCATATGGAGGAAACACTCCTTGCGGTCCATTTTTACATTGATATTCAATTGTAACATAAATGAGAAACTTTTTAGATCTGTAGTATAAATAAGAAACATACAATAATGCATAAAAAGCAGCAACTATGGTACTTTCCATAACAGGTCTTGTCAATGCTATCATCAATAAACATGTGAATCCTTATCAATAAATAATAAAAAAGGAACAAGAAGTAATTTTTTACTCCCAGGTTCCCCAGAGTAAGGGGTGGAGATATGCAAAATTTCTCCTTTATGTCCCATGCTTAATAAATGTGCCCAAAACCGCTGGATTAACATGCAATAATCCATAATAAAATAAAAAATAAATAATAAAATAAAGCCAATCATCTGACCTGGAGATATGACATGTTTCGATCTTGCTAGATCTGGCCAGTGCAAGATACAGATTCATGGCTCTATGGGGTAGGACCGGGAGGCACCATAGACAAGGCAGCTATATAGGTACATATATATAGGTGTTATATATAACTTTGATGTTCATTTTGGATCTGGTCTGCCACATTGTTACAGCTTACTAATGGCATGCATCACTGCACTTTAGACTATGACTGAGTATTTATCCGGGAGTTGGTGTATTGGGCGGATGTACTAGGTAGGACTGTATACCTTATTGTCTTTTGCCATACTGGTTAGAACCAGGGTGGTTGTGTGGAGTGGGATGTTACATGGTGCAGCCAATCATTTATACATGTGTGATATGTAAATGTGTCCTACCCCCTCTACCATACAATACACCGGTGTATCTTCCCATAACTATTTAATGGCTTTGGGTATTGTGATAATACCCAATTATGATAATTAACCTTGACTCCCTGTGTTTAAAATAAAGAAGGTTTTTATGATACACTATCTAAGGGGTGTGCCCGGCCTTTCTCCACTACAGTTTTGCTCTAGGTTATATTTATTGAATTGGTGGATGGAGCACCCTCTTGATTTATTTCATACATCAGATCAGAAGACTAGTACCCTTATAGAGTTTTTCCCTACCCCCTTTTAAAGTTTGAATCTACCAAGTGTTTAGCCATGGCCACAAACAGACGCCTCAGTTGCAACAAGAAGCCTATTCCATATTTGAGCGCCTTTTTACGAAGTTTGACTCAGTTGGCAAAAACCTTAGAGGCCCCCCTGTGTGAGGAGTACAGGTAAGGTGGAATTGGGGACCTGGGGCACTAATATTATATGGTGACACAAGGTCTACAGAGATAGTGGAATGGGTACTAGAGGCTCCAATATTATTATGGGTACGGGGAGGCTACATGGAGAGTAGAATGGGGACTGGAACAGCTTATATTATAGGGAGACATGGGGGCACGGACTGATTTTAAAGGGTGAGGGGTACAGAAAGGGGGGATTGGGAGACTAAAGTGGCTGATATTGTGGGGGTAAAATATTTTTAGAGGATTGCAGTGATCCATTCCTCTTATAAAAGTGTTCAGAGTGAGTTCCATGTCAGAACATTCTCCAGTCCTCCTTACTGTAGGCTCTCATCGCCCTTATAATCAGACTTTGTAACAGGTACGTAGCAGCATTAAAGGGCATGTCCACCCCATTTATAAACTTTTTCTGTAGTGTAGGGCTCCCTCCTCCAACACCAAATGCTTTAGTTATTTGAAGCAAAACATTTACTTTGCCTCTCTCCTCCGACGTTTAGTCCCGGCCCTCTGCTTGCATGAAACTGCAAGCAGGGGGCTGGACCGGCAGCTGCGCCTGTGATTGGCTGATATGCAGCCAATCACAGACACGGCTTCCGCCTGTACTGAACGTCGGGGGAAAGAGGCAATGTAAGTAATGATTGGGGGAGTTTTTTGACAGATAACTATAGCGGTTGGGGTTGGGGATGGGAGCCCTACACTACAGAAAAGGGGATTTGAGCTAGGGGGAGGGAGAGAGAAACGGGAGGGGGGGTGAGGGCCGCAGTGCGCATGTCATTTTTCTCCCGGAGGAGAGACAGGAGGCAGAGTGCTATATGGACTCGGCCAGGCTCCTGGTGGTCAGTTTTTTGGACTTTGGAGGGACATTACAAGAGAACCATTTGGAGCAGGGATGTAAGGTAAGGATTTTACTACACTACACAGTGGGGCCAATAGTGGGTTAAATTATAGTTTTGGGGGTGGACATGTCCTTTAAAGGGAAATGATAATATTTTAGTTTATTTGTGTTCAAACACTGTTCAGCTACGGCTCTTTCTTACCTCATAGGGTTTAGTCTCTGGGTACACACCTTTAGATACTTCATCCCAAACGACCGATCAGCAATTCTGACCGCTCAGCCAGGAGGAAGGACTCTTGCTTGTGGCAAAAGTAGCCGTGGCCGACAGTTTGACACAACAGAGCGTGCGTCCAAAAAGGACTGCACGATCGGCCGTGATTTTGGACACATTCTGATTTTGTGTAACAAAAAAACTACCATTGGACCTGATCTATCAAGTGTCTAAGCAGTGTATGGCCAGCATAATTATCTGGTTTGTATCCTTCTCAAACGTCGAGCTGTTCTTCCAATCAGATTTCCGTTTGTTGCACTCACTCTGAAATCTAAATTGGGAGAACATCTACCCGGCTATGGCTAGCTTACGGAAATTTCTAGTAATGTTGCAACCTAAAAGAACCATTTAATGAAATCTGCATCAATGAAAGAAAAACACAATCCAAGACACAATCCCAACATTCCACAAAATATGGTCTATGTGGTTATACAGCCCTTACACATCACACCTTCCAGACTGGATGAAAGACCCAGGATAACCCGTTTAAAAACATTAAAAACAACCAGTGCGTTCATTACCTTACCATAAGGAAGAAAAGCTTTGTAAACATTTTTGAATAAATGAACCTCTTTCCTGTCTGCCAGAAAAACGTACAAACTTTGTAATCTAATCTTTATATCTTCAATTAATCGCTTTTATTATTTAAACAAACATTTGTTGTAAATGTATATCTGTACCCATGTCAGGTACACTAAACTTTATTATAATTATGCCAATAAGATATGATGTATCACAATTTTGAAAATAAAAACGATTGACTGCTAAAAGAACCATTTAAAGGATTACTTACTTACAAGGAGAGTGGCCACTAGCTGGCTTGTAATTAAACTGCAGGGTAACAAGCAGCTATCAAAGTCTTATCACGTACTTCCATATTGGTGTGGAGATATCTGTATAGAAAATACTGCATGAATACAGTGAATACGGTCAGGGGATGTGGTTCTTTGACTACATGGGCTGTGATTTGCAGGGCTGGATTTATAAATTTATCTCCCCTAGGCCAGTTATTTTGTGCTCTCCACCAAGCACCCCCAAACTTTAACAGCTAATAAAAATATATGACATTCCTATAAAATTATCAATTTATGTAACACACACACATATATAGTTTCATGATTCATTTTTTATGAAACACATCCCCTCTAGTGATGTGTTAAAAACCGTGAGGAGAATAACATGAACCTTAGCTGGGGGATTCTGATAGGGGGATACCTCTAAAGAAGGTGAGTTATAGATGCTTAATTGTGTGTGTGTGGGGTGGTTATTGGATGCTTCTAAATTAAGGGGCTATGGGGTTCCCCTCACGTTGATGGGTAGGAGGGTGCCTCTGAAGTGGGGGGGGGATATTAGGGTGCCTCTTAAGTGTGTGGGGTAGGGAGGAGAGGGTATCTGCAGCCCTGCAGGATTATAAAGGATAACCTCTATGTTATATTGTACTGAAAGTAACCAAAAAGTTTTGTGACTTTTACAGTAACGCAACTCCTCAGTGACTTCTAATATCCTTATAATTTACAGAAGGGGAAAAATTAAGCCTTATAATACATGAGTGGTACCCAGACTTCCCTGTATAACTCAGCCTGTAACCTTGTACCTTTATATGGACACAGATCTCCTCAGTGACTTCTAATATCCTTATAATTTACAGTAAGCGATACATTATCCAGTACTACCAGCTGCTACACTTTTACATACCAGACATTCAACCCTGCCGGATCTGGCTTCCGGGCAGGGTGGGGAGAATGGGGCGTGACCGAGTGACGTATAGTTAGGGGTGGAATTGGGATATTTAAAACTACTATGTCCAGTTGTTACTAATAGATGTAAAGTTCAAAGTTGATCCAGAGGTTAGTTCGATTGCCACGTACACTCGCTTGACAGACATCACTGACGAACAGGGCAAATTGTGGCCATTTTGGCCAATAATCCCTGTGACACACAGGATTATCATCCTCTCGTTTGTCAGGGGCCAGGATGTCCATCCAGTGTACAGGGCTTTACAGTCATGTAATCAGTCGACATTTTTTTCTTTGGCATCACGATTTTGTCAACCTCTGGATCAACTCTGCGATGTTTGGAAATGAGGTATGGTATTAAATGGGTGTAACATACTGGACTATGTTGGTAGTTGACGAAGGCTTAATGTAGACATAGTGTAAAGTTTTTTCCCGTTCTTATGGCTTTAAATGTGTTTTTTGCCTTCCTCTGGATCAACTCTGGGTACAATTTTCTTTTTTTTAGGATTTGGGGAACTTTAAGGGAAATAAAGCCTAAACCCTCTCTTTAGCTGTACCCAGGGTAAAACCTAACTAAGTCCTCACCCCTGGGTGAGTTTGTATACTTACCTCCTAGCTTCAGGTGCACCTCTTTTACCCGGTCCGGACCCACCTCCTACCTTAGGTGGGTGGGCCAATCAATGGGAGGATATATTCTTCCTGAAGCATGCCCTCCCATAGGCAGTGTATCCCCATGATTCACCGGCTGTGGGGAGGGGGCAGGACCGGAGAGAAGTGTCACAGGACAGCATTACAGGAATGACTGCCACAAGGTGGTTTATTTTATGGAACTGGCTATCAGCAGTCACTCCCAGCTCAGGAAGACCAAGATAAACTGCAGGTCAGGCTGTAAGCAGAGATTTTGCCTGGAACTGACCCCAGTCTATTGGGATTTGAACTTTTTCACTGTTATCCTGTCCAGGGCAGCCTGTGTGAAGCAATGTGAGGAGAGTAGCCAGGGGGAAGCGTCCAGACATAGTCAGTGAGGACATCAGAGGGGAGCTCTACAGGAGAATTCCCTACAACTTCCTGCAGAGGGCGTACTTTAAGGTAGGCCTGTGGACAGCACAGTGTCAGTCAAACTGAAATGTAAACAATCTAGTGAGGTTCCCTACTTTCCCATGGATGATATCATTGTAGTGCTGCTGCAGTTTAACTAAATATTTTAAGTTAACCAGTCTGTTATTAAAATGTGGGGCCATTTCAACCTCCCCAAACAACCTGAACTTATGAGCACAATAATAGATATGTATGTGTTCTCTGTATTTCCCTGCCATTCCAGGGCCCCATGTTCTGAATATTTGATTTTTTATTTAATAATGATAACATTATTATCTATTTGAATGCTGGGAGCTGCAGTTTTCAAACATCTGAAAGGCCACAGTTTGACCACACAATGTTAGATATTTCTCTTAGAATTACTTTAAAGGACAATTAAACCTCCACAGCCACCCCTCTTTTTTGCTGTCCTCAACCCTGGGGATAGATTAGATTACCTGTAATATTTCAAACAGATGATGATCCTCAGGCAGCAGATATTTATATACATTGAGTATCTCAACCATGTGGAGGGGCCACACCTATTCTCAAATTTGATAATCATAGGAAATAGTATCACACGGAAACCAAACCAGTGTTTGAGTGATAATATAACACCACTGAACCAGAAGACAGAACACCTTGATATACCCAGTAATCTGTGTCATTTTGATATGGGCACTGGGAAATTTACCTAAATAACATATGGTTTGTGCTTAACTTCTCAGCATTCTAGTATCACACAGTTTTGTCAACGACCATTATGTTCTGCAAATGCTCAGTCCTTAGCTATGGCAGAAACTTGTCACAGTTGGTCACACCCATTAATAATCTCTAGCCAATCCTTTTACAGGACAGATAAAGAAAGGAAGCATGTAACCGAAGTCAGGAGGTGTGGTATGACACTGCACATACACACAGATACTTCATCCAGTTCTTAACAGGCTTACATTTACTTTAATACAGTTTACTGAAGTGGATTTTATAGCTTATTGGTGTTTTTAGGGGGATTCTTTTCAGATTCTGGAGTTTAAAAAATTGGGTTTAGTTCTCCTTTAACACTGGGTAATGAACTGGAGAGCTGATAACACTGGCTAATGATCTGGAGGGCTGATAACACTAGCTAATGATCTGGAGGGCTAATAACACTGACTAAGGATCTGGCTAATGATCTTGAGGGCTGACGTAACACTGGCTTATGTATTGGAGGTCTGACAAGCACTGGCTAATGAACTGGAGGGCTGACTAGCACTGGATAATGAACTGGAGGGCTGACTAGCACTGGATAATGAACTGGAGGGCTGACTAGCACTGGATAATGAACTGGAGGGCTGACTAGCACTGGCTAATGTACTGGAGAGCTGATACCACTGGATAATGAACTGGAAGACTGACTAACACTGGATAATGAACAGGAGGGCTAATAACACTTGCTAATGGTCTGGAAGGCTTACACCATTGACTAATAATCTGGAGGGCTGGCTAACACTGGCTAATGATCTGGAGGGCTAATAACAATTGCTAATGATTTGGTGGGCTTACAAAATTGACTAATGATCTGGAGGTCTGACAACACTGGCTAATGATCTGGAGGGCTGACTAAAACTAGCTTATGATCTGGAGGATTGACTAACACATGCTAATGATTTGAATGCCGACATAGCACTGGCTAATGAACTGGAGGGCTGACTAACACTGTGCTGCTTCTATTAATTTGACAAAGGAGAGGACTTCTGTTTCTTGCTTATGTTAGAGGTAGTGAGGCAGGTGCTGTGCCGTTTAAGCACAAAGCTTACTCAAAGCTTCTGTGGCAGCCCAAATTTTTCATTGTAGACCAGTCCAGGGGGAATCTGCCCCTCACCCTACTGGGCCAGTCCTCCCCAGTGAAGCCTTAACCCTGTGTGTGTTTTTAATGGTTTGCGATGTTACTTTCTATGGATCTACAAAGAGACAATAATATTAAAAATGCTGTGGCAACAACATTTCGGTGCTTTTCTAGGAACCGTTATCAACTCAAAATGGTTTATTGACTATATCGGATTGCTACTTTTACCATAGAAAACAGTTTGCATAGTTGTCACTAGTAAGCAAATGTTAGGGTGTATCCTCACTCATAGGATATAAATAGACAGAAATGGATTTTTCTTTTCCACATTACTTGCTTTGCTAGTAAAACACCAGTTGAGTGACAAACTTAATTATTACGATCTAAAGGCAAAAATATACATCTCTAATGTCAAACACACATGCATTTGTTTTTTTCCTAAATAAGGACTAAGCCACACTAGCACATTTTTGCGTGTATGCGCCCCGCAATTTTTGCTAACATGGAAACTGCTGGAATGTGAGCATTCCAATGCGCATGCGATTGCACAGCCGTATAGCGTTCAAGCATTGTTTCGCATGGTTTCTCTTTGAAAATAGTGAAACTACATGCGCAAATGCGAAACAATGCGTGCGAATGCACAGAAATCGCGTGCGATAAAGCTTGCGATTTGGTGCATTATAGTGTGGCCTCAGCCTAATAGAGTGATATGTGCTGGCAATCAGTTTCTCTTTCTTTAGTGGGGTCCATAGGGGCGCTCCAGTAGTGTTTTTGACCTAACATGGGCAGCAATCAAACATTCATAAATTTAAAACACGATCAATCACACCAATAATGCATATTATGAATTTCACATATAAAAAGAAAAAAAAATATATAAATATATAAAATATATATATATAAAAAAATTTCTCTCCTTATTTAATAAAAACATTGTATATAGAAAATTACAAAAAGTGTGCTAAAGAGAACTGTTCATTGAGTATTCATTTCTTTATGTGTTGCTTTGTCCCACTTCAATCTGACTGATCACCATCTCTCTCAGACTTGCCATACTACTGTCATGGCCAAAAGTTTTGTCATTGACTTAATATTGTGTTTTGCAAACTTTCCCACAATTATAAACATTTCATATATTTAAAAAAAGGATTTAATTAACAAATCTATGTATTATTTATATTTACATTGTTGTCCCTTCTTCACAACATTCGCTCTGGCATGCCACAAGGCAAAAGTGATAAACGTTTGGCTTCAGGGCTAAATCTTGATGGATGATGATACATTCTTGCTTTGAATTGAAGCCCATCATGATTTGTAGGCTTCAGCTTGTCCATACTTTTTTTTTTAAATAGACTACATGGGATTAAGATGCTCCATCATGCTGGTCAATACACAGACCATCAGTCCATTGTGCACATTGTCAGGAAAAGTTGATAGTGGAGGACAGTTAAACACCATTTTTAATTATGGCTGTGTCCTTGGGCAGAGTTATAAGTGAGCACACAACTTATGCTTTACTGTTGGTGTAACACAGGACTCATATTAGCGTTCACCTTTTTTTTTCTCTGGGCATGATTTTTCAGATGTCCCAGAGAGAAAGAGGATTTTAACTCCTCAGAAGGAGACTGGCCTGGTTAGAACTAAACCCGAATTTGTACGAGGGCTGCTGATATGGGGCATGTTTTGGTTATGGGGGATTTTAAAGGGCAAGTCCAGCCCTAAAATGAAAACTTACATACAGGTAAATCACCCCCTAAAACCCTAAACGGTAATAGTTTGAAATCTGAAATACATAAGTCTAACCTGAAATCCTGCACAATGTCCTGTTTCCCGTTTCTAGTTCCTGATTTTTCCAGTTAGCGACCGTCAGTTATGGATTTGACAGTTGACATCACAGCCAATGACTGAATGTTAATCCCCTGTCTGCCTCTTCTGAGCCTGCCCAGGCTCAGTACAGTCTCAGTACATGTTTCTAAATTGCTAAGTTTCCATGAGGCATCCAGAAGCATAGCAGGCATACAGTAATAAATTCATAGGAAAAAGTATTATATATCAACAAATTTCAAAGAGGCCATTCTTTCTGAAAGATGTTCTCATGGGGGTGGAGTTGTCCTTTAACTACCCTGACATAGATTGGAGTAGGGGAACTGCCAGCACCTCAAAAGGTATAAAGTTCTTAAATCACCTATATGAGCATTTTCTTTCACAGACGGTAGAAGTTCCTACTAGACAGAATGCGTTGTTGAATCTGGTGATATCTAATAACCCTGATCTCATTTTGGAAATGAAGGTAATTGGAAGCTTAGGGAATAGTGATCATGATATAGTATAATTTAACATAGGTTGCAAAAATCTAAAGTGCACTGGGTTGACAAAAACTTTTAACTTTAGGAAAGCTAAATTTATGTTCTTAAAGGAATCACTACTGCTCATAGACTGGGGGAAATTGTTTCTAGGTAAAGATACCGAGCAAATGTGGACCACTTTTAAAGGGATATTAAACTATTACAATTCGAAAATTTGTACCTTTAGGAAACAAGTATACACAATAGATGTAGAACGTCAGGCACACCAGTCTTGATTCAATCCAAACTTTATTCTGTGACGTTTCGGAACACTCTTGTTCCTTCTTCAGACAAACATTTAATGAAACATTTAATGAAACATTTTAGGAAACAAGTGTAAAAAAATTAGGTCCACTCCTGCATGGCTTAATGCTCAGGTAAAAAGGGAAATGGAAAAAAAACCCAGAACAGTCTTACAGGGAGTATAAAAGCTGTAATAAAGAGTGCAAGAAAGCAATTAAACTAGCTAAAATAGAAAATGAAATAAGGATAGCCGAACAAAGCAAGTCCAACCCCAAAATGTTTTTTAAGTATATAAATGGTAAAAAGATGAGAACTGAGAATGTGGGACCGTTAAACAATAGGGCTGAGATGGTTGTAGAGGATGCCAAAAAGGCTAATTTGCTAAACCATTTTTTTACATCGGTTTTCACTATAGAGAATCCTAGTCCTTACAGCAGGGATTGTAATAATATGCAGGGGAGAAATGAGGAGTATTCACATTGGCTGACTGAGGATATGGTACGGAAACAATTAGACAAAGTAAATATCAATAATGCCCCAGGACCAGATGGATTGCATCCCCGGATTTTATAAGAGCTTAGTTCAGTTCTATCTAGACCACTGTTTCTCATCTTTTCTGATTTAGTTTGGTCTAGGGATGTGCCGCTGGATTGGAAAGCCAATGTAATACCAATATTCAAAAAAGGTAGTCGTTCACAGCCTGGTAACTATAGACCTGTAAGCCTAACATCAGTGGTAGGGAAGGTGCTGGAAACTTTGTTACAGGATCATATCCATGACTTTGCCTCTAGAACTGATCTTATTGGTAGTAGTCAGCAAGGATTTTTGAGAAATGGATTGTGCCAGACAAATTTAATTGGTTTTTATGAAGTGAGTAAGAATTTAGATTCAGGCACAGCAGCGGATGTGGTATACTTGGATTTTGCAAAAGCTTTTGATACTGTGCCACATAGGTGACTAATCTATAAACTGAGGATGTTTGGCCTAGAAGAAAACATTGTTCATGGGGATTGAGAATTGGTTATTGGATCGCAAACAGAGAGTGGTGGTAAATGGAGCTACATCTATGTGGGCTAAAGTTGTAAGCAGAGTGCCTCAGGGGCCACTTATTTTTAATCTGTTTATAAATGACTTAGAAGGGGGCACTGAGAGCAAGGTCTCTGTGTTTGCTGATGACACTAAACTATGCAATGCTTTGTGCAAGTGCTGCAAGCAGACCTAGATAGATTATCAAAATGGGCAGCAGAATGGCAGATGAGATTTAATGTTGATAAATGTAAGGTGATGCATTTGGGATTTAATAATCCCTGTGCCACCTACACCATAAATAACTCTGTGTTAAGTGAATCTGTAATAGAAAAAGATTTGGGGGTTCTGGTAGCAAACAATGCCAGACAGCCATGGCTAGAGCTAGCAATATATTGACTTGTATAAAGAGAGGAATAGATTCAAGAGAGAAAGATATTATTCTCCCTCTTTACAAGGCACTGGTAAGGCCTCATTTGGAATATGCGGTGCAGTTTTGGAATCACATATACAAAAGAAGGGCAACTAAAATAATAAAGGGAATGGAGGGGCTTGACTATGCAGGCAGATTAGACAAAGTTACGGCTGTTTACATTGGAGAAGTGATGTTTGTGTGGGGATATGATAACCTTATACAAATATATTAATGGGCCATACAATAAACTCTCTGGTGCATTGTTCACTAATAGGTCATATCAGAGGACTCGTGGACATCCTTTAAGGTTGGAAGAAAAGAAGTTTCATCTTCAGGTTAGGAAAGGTTTCTTTACAGTGAGAACGGTAAAACTGTGGAACTGTCTTCCAGCAGATGTGGTAATGGGAAGTTCACTGAATAGCTTTAAAAGTGGCCTGGATAAGTTTCTAAAACTAAAAAATATTGAGAATTACTGGTATTAATATATATACTGTAGAACTGGTTGATCCAGGGATACTTTCCGATTGCCGTTTGGAGTCAGGAAGGAATTCCACCCCCCCTTTTTTTTAAGCTGGGTTTTTTGCCTTCCTCTGGGTCAACTGTTAGGTAGGGTTTAAAAAATAAAAGTATTGGTTGGACTTGATGGATGTATGTCTTTATTCAACCTCAATTACTATGTTACTGATATATGTTGCCAATAAAAAAACCCCACCAATAAATATAAAAATAAATTTAAGTGTATATACAGTAACTGTATGCAGTATGTGGCCATACCTCCTGACTAGAGATGGACTAGAACTGGAACCCGAGTTCGAGCCGAACTATTCGAGTTCGAACGGAATCGGATTTCTCGAACTATCCAGGACCCAGATTTTCAATATTTTCCAGACTTTTGATAATCATCGAATGTTCGAACGTTCGAGGCATGCGAATATGCGAGTAAAATGTCTGTTATACCAATACGCAAGTAAATATTGAATTATAGAATCTGCAAGTAAAATGTCTATTATACCTATACGCGCGTTAAATATCGAATCTGCTAGTAAAATGTCTATTATACCAATACGTGAATAAACATCGAACTATCGAATGTCTATTATACCCATACGTGAGCATCGAATCCGCGAGTAAAATGTCTATTATACCTATACGCGAGCATCAAATCCGCAAATTTTTCATGGGATAATCATCGAATGTTCGAATGTGAGAGCTCGAAAGTAGCGCGCATGAGAGTAAAATCGAGTTTTCGAAAGTCCTGGATATTCGAACATGTTCCTCAGACCTTTTCCCAGGTCAAACACTCATTTACATTAAGTTACCATTGATATTTTAATAGTATTTCATTCTATTTGAATCCCATTGACTTTAATGGATCCGTTTTCGAACTTTCCATATAGTTCAAAAGTTCGAAAACGGACCGATCTTTCGAAAGTTCGGCCATCTCTACTCCTAACCTCAGTCACATTCTACCTTGCCTTATCCATCCTGTAAAATGACTACTAGTGGGCATGACCATCTGTAACAAGTTTTTGCTTGAAAACATATTAATTGTAAATCCTCCCCTAGCGCTTCAGAATAAGAGCGAGAAGTCAAACTCCTTGGAAAAATTCTTCAAAGTCCCTAGTTCACTGAACTCTGATAAGTGCACTATTATTATCTTTGTTAGGACTGAGCTCCCTCCTCTCAACAAAATAAACAAAATACCCAGAACAAAAGAGAGATATACGGGGAGATTTGATATCAGGAAGTCACGTAACTTACCTTATCCGGGCTAAGGTAAATAGCACTAGTTTAAAGCCGCACTCACAGTCACGTTAAATTTCCCACTACGAATTAGCGAAAAACTTAACGAACCAAAATTCAGTTTTAAATGATGGTTTTTATTATTTAGTGAGAAAAAAAAACTCCAAACCTACATGGCCCTGTGTAAAAAGAAATTGCCCCCACCTAATAACTGGTTGGGCCACCCTTAGCAGCAATAACTGCAATCAAGCGTTTGCTATAACTTGCAACGAGTCTTTTACAGCGCTCTGGAGGAATTTTGGCCCACTCATCTTTTCAAATTGTTTACTTCAGCTTTATTTGGGGTTTTCTAGCATGAACCGCCTTTTAAGGTCATGCCACACATCTCAATAGGATTCAGGTCAGGACTTTGACTAGGCCACTCCAAAGTCTTCATTTTTGTCTTCAGCCATTCAGAGGTGGATTTGGCTGGTGTGTTTTGGGTCATTGTCCTGCTGCAGCACCCAAGATCGCTTCAGCTTGAGTTGACGAACAGATGGCCGGACATTCTCCTTCAGGATTTTTTGGTAGCCAGTAGAATTCATGGTTCAATCTATCACAGCAAGCCTTCCAGGTCCGGAAGCAGCAAAACAACCCCAGACCATCACACTACCACCACCATATTTTACTGTTGGTATGATGTTCTTTTGATGAAATGCGTGTTTACTTCTCACCAGATGTAACGGGACACACACCTTCCAAAAAGTTCAACTTTTGTCTCGTCGGTCCCACAGGTATTTTCCCAAAAGTCTTGGCAATCATTGAGATGTTTTTTTAGCAAATTGAGATGAGCCTAATGTTCTTTTTGCTTAAAAGTGGTTTGCGCCTTGGATATCTGCCATGCGGCCGTTTTTGCCCAGTCTTCTTATGGTAGAGTCGTGAACACTGACCTTAATTGAGGCAAGTGAGGCCTGCAGTTCTTTAGATGTTGTCCTGGGGTCTTTTGTGGCCTCTCGGATGAGTTTTCTCTGCGTCTTGGGGTAATTTTGGTCGGCCGGCCACTCCTGGGAGGTTCATTACTGTTCCATGTTTTTGCCATTTGTGGATAATGGCTCTCACTGTGGTTCGCTGAAGTCCCAGGCTTTAGAAATGGCTTTATAATCTTAACAGACTGATAGATCTCAATTAAGTTATTTTTTAACTTATTTTTTAAGGGGGGCAAATCACTTTTTCACACGCAGGGCCATGTAGATTTGGAGTTTTTTTTCTCACTAAATATAAACCATCATTTAAAACTGCATTTTGTGTTGCAATTAATGTTAATTTTGACTAATAGTTAACAGTTTTTGATGAGCAGAAACATTTAAGTGTGACAAACATGCAAAAGAATAAGAAATCAGGAAGGGGGCAAATAGTTTTTCACACCACTGTATACGGGGAGATTTGATATCAGGAAGTCACGTAACTTACCTTATCCGGGCTAAGGTAAATAGCGCTGGTTTAAAGCCGCACTCACAGTCACGTTAAATTTCACGCTACGAAGTAGCGAAAAACTTAACGAACCAGCTTTTGGATCGCTAGCACAGTGCTATTTTATAAAACATTTGGAAATGGCGCTGTGCTCTAAAATCCATCTAAGACCCATGTTAACCCGAAAATTCTTCAGGTTAACGTGGGTTTTAGATGGATTTGGGCTATATTTAATCTCCCCCATAGTATAATATCAATAACTTATCACTTGTTTTATTTATGCGTCTATCTTTTTAGTATATGGTTTTATATATAGGGTTTTATGTATTGGATTTTAAGGTAAAAAGTTATTTATATTATCCTATATATCTCTTTTATTCTGGTTAACACTGTTGAAATATAATAAAAGTGTACTCAAGTTTCTGCTTTATCTTAGGACTGAACATTTGTAAAGAACATAATGGTCAGTAACCAAATTGTGTGATACTGGAATGCTGGGGAATAAAACTCCATGTTAGTAAGGTAAATTTCCCAGCAACCATATCAAAACGAGAGTTAAGACACAGATTACGGCTTTTATGTCAAGGTGATCTGTATTCTGATTTAGTGTAGTTGAGGTTTTAGTTGTCCTTTAAATCTCTAGGTTTAAAGTTAGTGTATGCAATTCATTTTCTTTTATGTATCCCTTCAGTTTCAGCCAGTTTGCAGACCAACATAGTATTTGCAGAAAAACTAAAACAATAGATTCATTTCTGATTAAATAAATGAATGCGCCTTTAATTCTAAACACATTTTCTTTCTCATACAGATATGTGTGGATTATAAGCTACACAGATCTACTGAGCCCGAAGGCTTTCTGGTGAAAAGATGACCCTGAACTGTAATCCAATTATTGGCGGTAATCACTTCTATAGAGGACAGGAACAGCTACTGTACATAGTAGAAATGCTCTTGCTCAAATAATCCTGTCCTTGCAGATTGAATCAAATACATGGATGAGACTCAGCTGTCAAACCCTTTCAGCCAGAGAAGAAGATAATCTAGTGCTAAAAATAATGAAAGGGGGACAGATAAATCAGATTTAAAAATGAAAGAAAAAATAAACCCATAGTTTTAATATTATTAAATGTGCTGGAGAATGAAGGACGGTGAAGAGTTAAAGTTTAGCTGGAGGAAAAGGCACAGAAAAGCTGCAAAGGAATTTAGAAAAAAACAAACGTGATGGTTAGTCTGGAAACTGACAAAACAATTGACTGTATACGAAATGTATAGCATGAACCTTAACTAAAATAATGGATGCAACTAAACTAATAGGGTCATTTATTAGATTTGTTTGGCGTCCGTGTATATCACCCTTTATGAATAAAGTTTTTCTGTCTGAAACAATTGTGTTGACATCCCTAAACAGACTCCGGCAGAATATCCATGATTACAGCTGGTGACTGTCTCCAAGTTTGTGGTTGTATAATTGGTTGTTGCATTGATAGAGTTGATGGACTTTGGCCTTTTTTTCAACCAAAATAATTACGTAACATGAAAAATAAGAGTGAGACTTAGAGTTCAGCTGGCCATACTGTACACATGCGATATTCCCACAGACTACACATCACATTCCAAATAAGTCTGCCAGTACAATATATCTGTGGTATTTATTTAGATCAACAGGAAGTTTAGTTCTAGAAGACATTTCACTAGTCATCCGACTGGTTTTCGTGATTTGATGTGACCTTTAATTCTGTAATGCTCTTGTAGAGTGATTCATGGACAAATAACATAGTTGCCAGATGCTTTTGATTTCTCTAGCTGCCCACTCGCTACCTTCACACTACACGTGGATGAAAATTCTGTGTAATGTTCCGTTTTTCCTATTTCTAGGCTTAACATGGATTCGTTTTTCAGAAGTGTGCAGCAGAGTTTTTGTTTTTTTTAATGGAACGGGTCAGTATGATCTGTTTAAAAAATGTACTGCTGTATGCATTTCTGTCCGTAAACAGACAAACACGGACCTAGAGTGAGCGATGCCTAATTCGCCCCATTACTAGAGCTGTCTAATACCTACTGTCAGGCCAGTCTGTGACCTCTATTAGGAGCAGTAAGAAACCATATATTTGCACACTAAGAAGGAGAGCTTCAGAAACCTCCACAAGTGACTTATTTCACACATTCAAAGACACAGACATCAGTTTGTTATAATTTAAAGAATCCATTCACACTCATTTTACATTTTAGGTTTAGTCATCTATATTTTTCAAGGAGTCTGTACGTTACTAAAAATGCAAGCAGTTTACTTCATTATGGAGACGGGTGGATATCTTTAAAGAAATAATCACGGATAAAATAAAAAGCAAATCATTTTTATAGCATTTTCATCTGAAGCAATTAAACTGCATTTTGTCATTGTATTTATTAGATGCTATTGTGATTATCATGATGGAATTAATTTAAATTAAAATTTGACATAAAATGATAACTGTTATATTTCATCTCTCTTTAGGAATATACATAGTTATTTGCTCCATAATACATTACACTTCAATTCACTAGTCCATCAGTCTAGTTACAGCATAAGTGCAATATACTGTACATTAGGATGGTGTATTCTCCAGTAATAATGCCTACATTCTCCCATGGATAGCTAGCGCATCCCATGATATTTCCTGTCGCAACTAGACATAGATTTGGATAAAATGGTACAGCTGATGTTGGACAAACACACACGGCTTTCTTATCCAGTTTTCCTTCATGTTATTCATACAGAAACTTACCACTAAAACAATCCACTTACGGTTACCAAGAATCTTCTTCATGAAGACCCTACCAGGAATATCAAGTTTAAAATGTTTGTTTCAAGTTGAAATCATTTCTATTTTCTGTGTAGAAATCCTTCTCCAACAACAAGACTCTCCGCCATTACATTTTTAACATAAAAGTGCATTAGGCCATTTATGAAGTGCTTATTGGATTTTTCTCAATTACACAGAAGTGTTTGGAGAATATTTTCTCTATTGCTCATTGCCTCTGTGCCTTTCCCACTGAAATGAATAATCACAATGGGAACAGACTAACTTGGTTGGGAATTTGCAAGACTACTTATTACCCCAAATATAAATATATGACGGCAGTTACACCTTCCTCAAATTTAATAGCAAGAACCACAAATAGGCAACCAGATTGTTCATAGCAAACACTGGTGTGAATCTAGCAGGAGGTTTTGATTCAACTTAATATAAAATGGATGGTTCACAAATATAGAAACAAGTGTGCAGAACAAAAATGACATCATATTTTGAATGATAACGCCCCAAAACAGCTGGGACTTTCCGGTATTATTTCACTGACGCAACTTACCCATTAAAATGCTCAACAATTTCTGGACTCTGGAGTTCACACCAGCAATGCGGTAGAGGCCTTGCTCATTGATCCCTGTTGCAAAACAGATTAAATATGAGAAATGATGAAAGCCAAAGTATTTCTCCCAACACTTTATTAGGCTTCCCTGATAGTGTTAGTAATTAAAAATTCCATGAGTGACAGATGGTCTTACAAATTTTTAATCTTTAACCCTCTAATTATTTATTTAGAATTTATAACCATAAACCATAGGACAAATTCCTAATTAAATTGTAATTAAAGTCTCACACACACTAAAAAGCATTGCAGTCACTCCATCACTTAAAATAATCCAGCCATGTATAAGGCCCTCCTCCAAAAAAAATAGAACTATGACAGCAAAACACAAACATGCAATTGGTTCTTTTTTGCATGTGAATCACGATTTATCTATGCCAGAAGACAAGGACATCAATATGTAGGAGGTATCTTAACACCCTTTGTCACCATAGTAACGTCATCCATACATTTAATAGACTACTCCGATTTTCCCCTTAAAGTCCAGGAAAAACCTCCAGCACATTACTTTGCAACCAACATTACAGGACAGCGTGTTGGTCACCAAGTATTATCCTTCTGTGAATGTAGCAGGGAAACTTAGTGGTACCTGTCCTGACGATACTATTAATTTGACAGTCAGGTTGTGTCTAATGCCAGCATTATTCACCATAGGCAGCAATTTCTAAATGTCAATACATTTAACAGTTGTACCGCTTGGTTAAATATTTTATCCCAATCGAACGCCTCGACCAATATAGTGTATTGTTTGACTAGGCAAAGATAAATGCTAAAATTTACCATGTGACCAATCATTTCCAACCGATTTTCTACAAAAAGCTGGGCAAGGCGCAATTACAGCTGTGAGCCGCAACTCAAACTGACAGTACCACTTTAAAAATGTAGGATATGTTTGTAACAAAAAATGCAATATATTAGGGCTGATGTCACTCTCAATAGGTGAAAAATGTACAATGCACTTTGTTTCTAGCCAAAGTTGCTTTTTCACTTTAGTTGCCCTTTAAATTAAATGGTAACTGTGGTCTCCATACAAGCACATTCTATTGTTCTATAAGAACTCACTCATAAGCCTAGGAAAATTCAGCTAGCTTCTCTGGATCTTAAGTTATAGGCTTGTAAAGTTACACTTCCTTGTCTGTTCTATCTGAGTCTGAGATGGGAACATGATGATCTGTGTAAAATGCCCCACCCCCCCAAAAATCAATATTTTCTGTAGCTAGTTACAGACCTGCAACCATTCTTTTTCCTTTAATCTACATATGGGCACCTTAGGGAGAGAAAAACATTTATTTTCAGGCTTGTGGCTTTTTTAAAAAAAAAAAATGATTACAATGTTCGAGGGCCCTGGGCATGCTCAAACATGAGAATTGGGGGCAGATCAGTGGTGCTGGTGATGTCACAGTAGTAGCAGGAAAAAACAACCTTTATACTATAGCCTAAATTTCTCTTAACAAACCAACCAGTTTACTACTACATTAAGCAGATAATGTAGTTGTAAACTTTGTGCAAGCATTTTGCACACATTTCGCCTTGGTTTCCAAAACACTGCTCTGCAAACAATAGCATAGTGATATATATGCAACCAGCTGGTTACCTTAATTAAATTCACTACATTAACCTAAGCAATATGCCATCTGTTCTTCAACCATCCTTACCTCTTGTTTCGATAGCCTGGATACACTTCCGGATAATGCTGAATCCAATGATGTCCAGTTGGGCAGCTAGACGAAAAAAATACAATACAATATTTTAGGCAGAATACAAGTAATATTTTTTACTGAATTGAGTAGTCTTAAACAGACATGTTCTCATTATTCCCTTTAATTTCTTATTGTGTGAGTGCGCTGATATATATAATCTGTACAGACAAAGCAAAAACGAATTAAGTGTGCCACACACAGTACCTTATTACCTTTATTAAGTAACCTGTTTTGTGTTTTTTATCTTAACCTCTGTGCACCAGGCTGAGTTGTGTGCACGTACACAGTGCACATCTTAGAAAGAGCGTTGCATGCTATTCTCATGTAACATGTTGAATGCCATATAAGAGCAGCTCAAACAAACAACCTAATAGTAGCCAATGGCTGGAAACAGGACTTTCAGCAAAATTTACCACTGCATATTATATTCATGCTGACCATGCAAAATATAGTAAAAGCCTCCTGGTGATTTTACCATAGCAGTAAAGAAGGCTTGGCCCTGGACATATCCGATATATGGCAATGTGGCTAAAAGAAAAAGACACCCCCCCCCCTGGATTTCTATTTATGGTGTTTTACTGCATATTAGGCACTTTACTAGTATTTATAGATGTGAGGGGTAATTTTGGGTGAGATCGTAAATAAACCTACCTACTTATTTTTGACTCTGTAGCGGATGTGCTCTTTTTATAGGGGTCTTAGGATCGGGGGTACCATTGGGTGTCCCCTGTCTGTTTTTCTTCTTGGAGTTAGTATGTATACTGGGCATCAACACCCTAGAAGCAGAAGATAGCTACAAACTGACCTTTCTACGCAAGACCCTGTTCATGGCAAGAAAAACAATAGTACTCAAGTGGATGGCCCTAGATGCCCCCAAACTGAAAACTTGGCAAGAATTAATTAATAACGTCCTCCCTTACCACAATCTTATTTATAAACACAGACACTTCCCCGCAAAGTTTAATAAAATTTGGTCAGTGTGGACTGAAGCCTCAACAACTGTATGAACGAATGACAGACAGAGAAATACTGAAATACCTATAAACACCGGAGGCCCCGGAAAGCTGATGTGAGGTGTTATCCCTAACCCTACGCTCCACCCCCGACCCTATCTTAATGCAGGCCAAATCAAGGAAATCAAGCAATAATTTACAAACAGCATTCAGAAATGTACTCTATATATATGTCTAGTTAAACCTTTGAGATGTAATCAAAGACTCTAGATGTAATGAACTTGAAAAACACTGGACATGTAAAATATAACTAATACATAACAGATATGTTGTAAATAGTTTATTAAAAAATAAAACTGAGTTTAATAAAAGAAGGCTTGGCCACTAACAGAACCTAGCCTAGCTTAACTTTGAACAAACGTAAAAATGAGTCTTAAGCTGGCTACATACATTGGCAATATAGGGCTGTGTGTGTTCGTCCGTAACGATTCCAAAGCAGATCAATTTTCAGCGTCGGCATCGGAACTGCTTGATACAATTGGGAAATCTGCGATCATTAGGTGTATGGCAGTCACAAGCACTTTCCCTATAATTTGTATAGGGGGAACACTTGTGACTGTCTGTAGCCACATCTTTCAAAGATTTTGGAAGACTGGTACAATGACCTCAGCCGTGTTAGCCCCCCCTTATCAAAATTGTTGAGCAAAACATATACAGTTGGTTAGATCTTTGTTAGATCAGGTAAGATCAATTGTTGTTTGCGTTAGATCTCAGGGGGGGCTAACCTGTCATCAGCCCCCCCTTATCAAAAAATGTATCAAACAGTTAGCTATTTTGGAAGATATTTGTTAGATCCGGTATGATCAACTAGTTGTTTTGTTAGATCTCACATAATTTCAGAGTTATTAAGTGATTAATGAGGGGGGATAGCCCCCCCCTCCCCCACATGCAATTTTCAGATCAAATTTGATGCAGACTAATAAGCCTTCATTAGATCCGGTAAGATCAAGTGGTTTCAAGGTTAGATCTCATATAATTACAGAGATATTATGGATTTTCGGGATTACATAAGGGGGGGCTACCAGAGTATACTTACATGCTCCGGATGGTCCCGCAGCCTCCGGGCCATCTCTTGCTGATGACATCACACAGGTCTGTGAAAGGGGCCTAACTAAGTAAAGTTATAATTAAACAGAACACAGAATACTTAGGTGCTAACATATAGGAGCAATATAGGGGTTCTTACAGAGCAGATTCCAAAGTATATGGGGGGGGGGGGTAGGTGAAACATAAACAAATTGAAATGGCACAGACATACAGATTTTTTTGGTACTACTCACTTAGGAAAATTTCTGGATTATGAAGCACTGAGCAGTATTATGTAATCAGAGTTACTTAGACTTTAACATATATAACAACCTCTGCAGAGTTACTTAGACTTTAACATATATAACAACCTCTGATAGTCCACATACTTTGTTGGGGTCAACAGTTTTTACAGCGTGGTTCATATCATTGTATTCTTCCCACGTGTTGTTTTCTTCTTTTACAGTAGGACACATAGTGGCATCCTTGAACATGTAGTATAACTGCTCCTAGTGCATAAAGTGTATTGGATATTGTTATTTCACTTGGAAATTCAGAGAGAAAATATTTTGTTACAGGTAAACCAACACGTGGCTCAATTATAAGATGTGGGCCTGGCTTACTGATGTTTGTAGCACGTTGGCCGCAGGTGGGTGAACATGGTCTATTGATAATCTTAGACGAACTTTGCATTGCATAGGCAAAGCCATGTTTGGGGTCATTTGTGTTTATCGGCCAAAATATACAACAGCGTTCACTATTATTTTTACATGTTGCATTTGGACAAACTGAAGTTTTGACTGCACTTGGAACATTTTTCAAATACAATTGGATAGTATTGCCGATTTAATCTTCTGCATTTAAGTTTACAATTCCACCAGGAATTTGGACACATGGGTAAATCTCCAGTAAAAATTGAGCTCTCTGTTTGTAGACAGAGAGATTAGGACCATTTTCAACAAAATACTTAAAATTGAGAAAAGGGTTTTGGCAACTAACTACAAAGTTTCTGTATAACTCATAATCAACGTAGATGCAAGACAAACTGTGCAGCAGAGAATCAAATGGACAAGTGTTATTTAGCATATATATATCCTTGTTTAATTTAATGGGGTTTAAAAGACTTTCATTCCTCAGTATGCCTAATGGCCTTCTTGAGCAAGGTTTGGCAATTATTTGAGTTATGTTTGGAAATGGTGTTAAATATGTCTGTCTTTTCTTAAAGGGTTTATTTAATGGTTGAACAGAATTCTTGGACTTCTGAATCTTTGAAGTGATATTTTTCCTTGAGAATTACATTCATCTTTGTAAGGCTTTTTGTTTTTTCCCCGCCAGGACTCTTCTTCTAGAAAGCTCTAGGACATTCTCCTCCATGTGCTTGATTTCTTCTGTAGGCTCCAGGATATTTCCCTCCATATACTTGTTTTCTTCTATTAGCTCCAGGATATTCTCCTTCATGTGCTTATTTTCTTCAATAGGCTCCGCAATTTTCTCCTCTATATGTGTGTTTTCTTCTATGAGCTTCAGGGAATTGGCCTTTATGCGCGTGGCCGCTGAAGTAGGTTCTTTGAGAAGTTGAGTAGAGTCCTTCAACACGTGTAACTGTGGACTAACCTCTTTTTCTTCTTCCAGAGGTTTGCTTTGTCCAAACTCATTTATGACATCTCCCATAAACGCTTTGGCACTGATTATTGTATGAATGGGCACTGCAGCTGCTATTTTAGGTTTTCCAGAAAGAGCTGTTAAGTGGCATGCAACAAACTTGTCAACAATTGTGCAGAAGAAGAGCATTCTTCAGAAGGCCAAAATCACCCTCAACTGATGTAGAAGAGGCTGTTTTCTTAGGGGATTGAACTGCTGGTTGCATGACTGATGTCCAGATAGGGAAATACTTGATCAAATGCAGTAGTTTCTTAGAAAAGCCAACACAGAAATAAGGGTTTGGCTGATCACCCTGTTCTGTACTTGGTTCATCTGCTTCCTGAACTATGTCACTTAACCACTCTGGTAGTGGCTGAGAATTTATTTTCTTTTCATCGAGTTCTTCATTATCATCTTCTTTAGCAACATAGGCATCAATAATTTCTAAATCTCCCATCTCAATGCAATGACAAAGGTATGACTTTGATGTTTCGTATTTAGAGATTTTGTTTTTTGCTATTTCACCAGTTGTCTCGCACTTGGAAAGGATAAGTGTACCGAAAACCAGATGTTTTAGAACCTGAAATGATGTGCAGTTGATCATTAGTCCAACACATCGAATATAAAATTTTCGAACAAGTTGTGCCTTTATGGGGTAGCATTTCCATCGGCAAACTGTTTTAATTAGATGGGCAACATCTATTCGAATAAAGCATGCTAGTTTTTCAGTATTAAGGCCCTGTAAGATTGATGAACACTTTTTGAGATAGCTGTTAAGACTGCAGTTATTTAAGGCTCGGCATATTGCACCAAGTAAGGCCAATGAGAAGTCACAGACACATACTTTAGGTGATTTACGCACATCTTTGAGCCATTTTTCCAACCAAAAAGTTATAGTTGGAGTATCCTGACATTCACTCAACATTTGAGAAACACTTAATTGAGTATTTGTAAAGTTGATCACAATCTCATATAAGAATATATGAGCTGACATTCCATTTGCTCTTTTTGGTTTTTGAACCAAACTCCCAGTGGCATCTACTTAAATTTTTGAGAGAGTGTTTTGAGCAATACCTTTTGTAAATGTATGTTTGTTCCTTTGACCAATATTGCACAAAAAAATGATCACCTGCATATTTTGGACACAAAAACGTTTTTTTTTAACTTCGGGGTACCAAACTTCCTGTGGACAGTTTCCTGTCTGGCATCTCTACAAATTCTTAAAGAGGGTATGTTGGGTGGCTCTTTTTCTCCAAATGTAATCTCCTTATTAAGTTTTTCTCTTCTCCAGTTGCAGGGTAGTGTTTTTAAAATCTCCTCACCAACTTTCCTTCTTTTCTCACCTCTCAATTGACATTTCTTTAAATGAACTATGGATCTTGTGTCAGGAGTACGAATATGAAGGATTAGAGGGTTTCCAACACAAGGCACCTCTTCTGCATAAACATAAACTGCTGCTTTGCACTCTTTATACTGTCCAGTTGCAGTTATACATTTTCTTGTCTGATCATTGCTGATACAAACTTTTTTTCTCTTAAAAAAATATTGCACAAGGAATCCCATGTTGTTTATAAAATAATTCTGAAATTGTAGTACTCCATGCCTTTTTTTTTTAAAGTATTCTCCGTCTCTTCTAGCAACTACCCTCATTATAGATTACTGTATTACTGTATTCTCTGGATTTCTAAATATTGCTCATAAGGTATTGATAGCTGCCATAACACTGTTGGTTGCCTTCACTGTGACTCTGCCAAGCTGTTCGCCCGAAGAGTCTACATCTATAGAGCTTGATATAGATGAGGACTCTTGCACTGTATATACATTTAATAGTTCAAACTTTCAAAAAGATACATGCTAAAGAGATAGAAATTGAACTTTAAAACTGTGAGTGAGGTCACATAGAGCAGAAGCAGAAAGTGTAGAGTTCTGTTCTCAATGGAAGGAAAATAACGGAGAGGATACTTTATTTAGGTTCACACCTAAGGCCCCTTTCACACTAACGTTTTGTTTTCCGCCATAGAGTTCTGTCGTCAGGGCTCTATGCCGGAAAACATACTGATCAGCATGCTGCGGTATTTTCTGAGGTGAAAAATCCGGACCACAATCCTGAAGGCCAGATATGGAATTAATGGGTTACCATAGCAGCCAGGGCACTATTAAAGTCCTGGCTTTAATGGTGGCAGAGAGCGGGCTATACTTACATGCTCCCGTCACACTGGTCTTTGCGACGCATTGCTATTTGCAACGCCCCATGCCCAATAACAAACCTAACAATTATCTATTAGCTTGAATGGCTTTTTGCCAGAAAATTGCCTGTGGGGAGGGGCTAGCCCCACCTTATGTAATCCCGAAAATCCATAATATCTCTGCAATTATATGAGATCTAACGTTGAGACCACTTGATCTTACCGGATCTAACGAAGGCTTATTAGTCTGCCCCCCCTCATTAATCACTTAATAACTCTGAAATTATGTGAGATCTAACAAAACAACTAGTTGATCATACCGGATCTAACAAATATCTTCCAAAATAGCTAATTGTTTTATCAATTTTTTGATAAGGGGGGACTGATGACAGGTTAGCCCCCCCCTGCAAATAACTGTTAATATCTCCAATTTCATATGAGATCTAACGCAAACAACAATTGATCTTACCTGATCTAACAAAGATCTAACAAACTGCATATGTTTTGCTCTAAAATTTTGATAAGGGGGGGCTAACACGGCTGAGGTAGTTTGCAATAGCCTCTCTGGTTAGCTGCTCACCAACAGATCTTCCCTGAAGATACAAGGGTATCCATTGAAAATAAAAAATATTAGGCCTGGATGCTTTGTAGGATCAGATAAATATAATTGCTAATGTCATTAAAAGACACATGTTTTTGTTCATCTAGGAATTCACCTGAATAAAAACAAGAGTTTGAAGCATTTTTTCCCTTATGGATGTGCTTATGTACCCTGAAAACTATGTAACCGTGTATTTATTTTGCACATTTTACAGAACTGGTTGAATAACCACATTGTAGGTATTATACTGTAATGTACAGCAATGTATATAGACATTATGTGGTGTTAAAGTGTTTGCACCTAGTTATGTCTAGGTATGTAGCTTTGCATCCTTTGTATACAGCATGTTCCTTTCACATGTACATTATAGCAAGGATAAAATAGTAATTCATTTAAAATATTGTTTCTGCAAGCTGCCCCGTGGCCAGATTCTCAAAAGCTATTAAAACCCTTAAGTCTGCTGGGATATAAATATCTAAATGAAAAAAGAAATTGAAGAGCTGAAATAAATTATTTATTCCCTAAGTGAGGGCAACTTCCAATTGCTTTGGATGAAATAGGTCCAATATTAAAGTAACGGATGTCAGCTAAAACTAATTTTATTCTTATTCTATAGTTACGTAATGTTCAAAAGCAACTACTGTATCTGAAAAATGAAATGAAGTGACATTAAAACAGGGCCATGCCAATTCAGTCTAAAGGCCAACTAAACAGAAAAAAACACTTTTACCCTTCTCAATCTATTCTTAAATTGTTATAGCCTTTACTCAGTGGTGTGTATGCTTCTGCATGCCTTCAATTAAGTACTTGTTTAGCTCAGGCTAAGTATCCTATCCCACTCTTAACAGACTCCTCCTTCCATCTGACTTGACTTTCTGCGAATTAAGCATGCTCAATTATCCTAAAAGCCAGAAATGGTAAAGGAATTTTCTACCATGCAATTTCAAGCCTGGAAGGGTTTTATCAACGTGAGAATGGTAAAACTATGGAACTGTCTTTCATTGGATGTGGTGATGGCAGGTTCACCACATCCCAAAAAAAAGTCCACCCCACGAGATCTTCAGGGAACCCCATCTCCGGATGGTCTGAGCTGGTAAGGCGTGTGTGTAGTGTCCCGATGTCATGGCGCACCCCTTGTGACGTTATTGCGAGCGCGTCCCAGCACCGTTCCCGTGATTATGTGTGCACATGTTCTGCATCTCGGCAGCGCAATGACGTTAGACACACGTTCCCGGGAACACCACAGGAACCACTCGTGCAATGATGTCACGTAGCGTGCACCCTGACGTCAGCTGCATACACGCTACACACAAGCCTTACCTGCTGGACCACCTGGAGATGGATTCCCTGAAAATCTCATCGGGGTGGAGCTCCAGCAGCCATATGCAAAAGAAGGAAGCCAGCAACAGTCAAGTAGGAAATGTAGGTTATGGGGGGGGGTAGAGAAAAAAAATTACACATATTTACTTATACTTTACTTAAAGCCACTTACTTAAGTACTTTACTTAAAGCCACAGCTATCTGCTCAACTAAGGCATATTTAAAAATGATCAATCTTTTTGCCATTTTACTTTCGCAGCACATTGCAATGGCAAAAGTTATTTTCCATATATTTATAAAGCCTACCGGTTTCGTCACACAAAGTTTCATTTGATAATAGTATAAGTGATGTGTGCCATTGTCATTGGCGTATTCATTGCGTTTAGTCCGGCATTGGGGCAAAATGAGAAAATGGCTGCCAGCAAATGTAAAAAAAAGTAAGTGATCTTGGTAACACGGAAAATAAACAATCGTATTAGAGTAAATGTTGGAAAATAGTCTAACACACCCATGATCCTTATTAGTATTGAGAAACACTCCACAAAGTACTGACACCTTCCAAGGACCCACTGGCAGGCTACATATATGGACACTTATGTGTTTTCGCCACCTCAGACATGGCGAGTTTAAATTGTTGTACATAACGCAATAACACACTTATCGCCATTTTATAATTCCAATCAAGTAGTTACTGAGGCAATCAATGCATGATATTGGTGCTTCATAAATTGCATTAAGTCCGAATTTGATGATAACGACAGCGAAAAGTTAACAAACCTTTATAAATAAGCCCCATAGAGTTAATATTCCCTACAGATGGAAAGGATGAGTGTAATTTCCACAAGCAGGTGATTCATCTGTTTAGCTTCCTGCTAAGCTCAGATCACTAAAGGTCACAGATTCATCAGCAGTATTTTCACCCTTTAGTAGCCAGAAATATTTAATTATATATCCTAGCAAATTTTATAAGCCCTTAAATTGATTTTTAATGAGGTACTATGCTGACAACAGGTTTTTTTTTAATTTAAGCACATGTTTTGCTTACTCTGTTACAAAAAGGTTTGCCTTTATCTTGTGTCCGAATTTAATTAATTCAAAGACTTCTGCATTGAGATTAGCAAACCATAATTGTCAAAGTTGGAAAAAAGAGGATATAAAAAAAGTAATTCCAAAACAAATCTTTTTTTGAAGATTTTGGAGGCTGCAAGATGTCTTGTTTACAGGTGTTTTATTTCCAGACTACATACTTTTTGTTTAAATATCACTTTTATTCTTAACCAACAGAATATTGATATAGTATATTGATAGGTTAAAGGCTGTCACCACAAAACTATAATCCCCCCAACTACTGGCCCCACCATGTAGTGTAGTTTAATCCTTACCTCACATCCCAACTCCATCGGTTCTCCTGTAGTCCCCCCCCAAAGTTCAAAAAACTGACCACCAGGAGGCTAGCAGGTCCATATAGGAACTGCCTGCTACCTGGCCTCCCGGAGATTCCTGCCATGCGTGCTGCAGCCCTTTCCCCCATCCCTCCCCTCCGTTCTTACTATCCTCCCCCTAGCATTAAACCCCCTTAATATTCTGCTCCCCCATGTCCCCAGCCCCAACCGCATGTTTTTTTTTAAAAAAGCTCCCCAAACTCTTACTTACCTCTCCGCTTTCCTCGCCTGCAACTGACCATGACGGCAGCCGCGTCCGTGATTGGCGGCCGCTCAGCCAATCACAGACGCGACTGCCGGTCCCGCCCCTCTGCTTGCATTCTCGCGCAGTGCGGCGGAGGATCGAGGGGAGGTAAGTAAGAGTTTGGGGAGCTTTTTGAAAAAAAAAAACATGCGGTTGGGGCTGGGGGACATGGGGGAGCAGAATATTAAAAATATTAGGGGTGGACATACCCTTTAAGAATATCAGGCCAAAAGGTCTGTGTGTACCAGGCCCTTAGTCTGTATAAATAACCGGGTTTAGTCTGTATACTGTGGGTATGTACAGTATATGTTTAGTTTATTTTTAAAGCGCCACTTGAGGACACAGCGCTGTACAGTAACAAAATACAATAAAGTCATATAAGGGGAACAAATACATAGATAGTGCTGTACATAAATATATAAATTATATAAATAGATGGGTATCAGTCTTGTTCCCATCTGACTGCAGGGGTCTGATACTTTTCCTCAGACCAAAGAAAACAGGCTCTGCCATTTGGCCTGCCAGAGGGGGGCATGCATACAAATGAATGTCCCCTATGCACCTTGACCCACAAAGGAACCAATACCACAGCTCTTTCTACAAATTAGTAGGAAACATTTATATTTTAAAGTGGTGGTACACACCAGCTGGATTAGTAAACTGGATCGGTTGTCTATCTGATAGGAATAAAGCTGTTAATTTGGCATGACTGGTTGCATGGGCCAATTAAAATCACTCATATATATCGGCTCCGTTCCTCCACCAACTACCTCTCTCTTGTTACCAGGCAATATTAGTTTTCGTGGGCAGATTTTCTATTCGAGTTTGGTGAGGAACAAAATCAGATAAAATATAGTAGGTGTGGACAAGATTGCTTAAACAAAGTGTATGTTCTGTAATACATTGCACGGTGTCCCTGAGTTTTGGAGCGGTCCGCCAACATGTTTGCATAATCATCAGAGAGAGCAGCAAATATAATTATCTGATTTGGGGAATATTCTCAAGCAGAGTGAGGGGAAGCTGTTAATCCTTTGTATTAGTATGTTTACACTTTATATTTTTCCAGGCTTCTTTTCACTAACAGAGGTAAGGGCAATGAATGAAATTCTCGTTTTTGGTTTTTTTGTTGAGGTAGAGGGGAAGTGTACAATTTAGTAGTAATATTTAATAGGTATACTTATGGGGACCATAGACACAAAGATCCTGGTCATACAATATCGTGTATGTCGATTGTTCAATAATTCCCACCATTGGGCTAGTTGAAAAATCTTTGCCCGACCAGCAATCCAATCGAATGACCCGTGGATCGTACAATCTGATTGTGGCATCTATGGCCACCATAAGAGAAACAACCTATTTCAGAGCTGCAGGTGGGGCATAATGAAGTTAACATGATCTTACCACAGCTCTGCGCAATGCTTACCGTATATACTCGAGTATAAGTCGATCAGAGTACAAGTTGAGGTACCTATTTTTACCTGAAAAATTTGTAAAAACTCATTGACTCGAGTATAAGCCGAGGGTAGAAATTATGACCAATACTGCCTTCTGATTTAGTATTGTTTTGTGGCTTAAGTTGCCCTTTAAATGGACAGCAGAATTCCCATACAGGAATCCCATACAGTAATAGCCAAATCCAGTACCAGTAACCCCCAATTCCTAGGCACTCCAGATGTTTGGAAACTACAACTCCCAGCATGCTTTGGAGTGGCAAGGTTCAATAAACTTTTAATTAAGCTTATCATAATTTACAATTCTCCTGAACCCAATATAGTAAAGGGCACTCTGACCCCCCATATAGTAAAGGGCACTCTGACCCCCCATATAGTAAAGGGCACTCTGACCCCCCATATAGTAAAGGGCACTCTGACCCCCCATATAGTAAAAGGGCATTCTGAACCCCCATATAGTGTAAAGGGCACTCTGACCCCCCATATAGTAAAGGGCACTCTGACCCCCATATAGTAAAGGGCACTCGACCCCATTATAGTAAAGGGCACTCTGACCCCCATTTAGTAAAGGGCTCTGACCCCCATATAGTAAAGGGCACTCTGACCCCATATAGTAAAGGGCACTCTGACCCCCATATAGTAAAGGGCACTCTGACCCCCATATAGTAAAGGGCACTCTGACCCCCATATAGTAAAGGGCACTCTGACCCCCATATAGTAAAGGGCACTCTGACCCCCATATAGTAAAGGGCACTGACCCCCATATAGTAAAGGGCACTCTGACCCCCATATAGTAAAGGGCACTCTGACCCCCATAAAGTAAAGGGCACACTGACCCCTTATAATAAAGGGCACTCTGACCCCAATAGTTAAAAGTGTCACCTGAGAGTTGTAGTTCCAAGCTGTCACTTGCATTGAGCTAGCAGCCATTTTGCCCAAAACTGAGAAGACCCATCAGATTTACAGCATCCAGATAAGCAGTGACAGTGCTTAGTGAGTCCAGCAGCCAGACTACAGGAAGCAGGAAGGAATGTAAAGGAAGATTAGCTCCTGTAACTTTCTATGCAGGTGAAGGATTTTTTAACACAGCCACCTACTGGTTACTATCCGCAATTGCAACATTTGGATCTAAATTAGGACTTGACCCGGGTATAAGCCGAGGTTAGGTTTTCAGGCTAATTTTAAAGAATGAAAATCATGATTTATACTCAAGTATATAAGTATTCTGCAATTTGAATATTTTTGATTTTATATATTTACACATCATAGGGGTTAAAAAGGTGGGGCAGAGATCACACATGTGCAGAAAATGTAATGGCAGGGAGCAAATTTCCACTGCAGCATCGGTGAACAAACAGAAATTTAAGTTATCTTATGGAGGAAAAGGAAAGGCACCTTACATGCAGAGAATGTAGCTGGGACAAGTGCTTTCTTTCTCAAACCATACTAATACATTAAATAGGATAGGGAGAGAATTCAGGCTTTGAAACTCCTTTTTCAGCAATATGCAAATAAGGAACAAAGAATTCTGGGAATTTACCATGTTTATACATGGAAGCTCTTAGGAACACTATCAGGGTTATTCAATAAATGTTCTTCTGCTAATTTTGCCCCAATCAATCGGGTGTTAGCTTTCAAATGTTAAGATCTGATTGGTTGGGGCAAAATTAGCACCATTTTAAACGATAATAACTTTTATTGAATCTCCCTGAATGTCTTTAAAAAGACTTTTACAGCATTGCACAAGCTAAATGCAAAACCAGAGTTCCAACTACAGACCGGTTTCGGCTTTATTGAGTCATCATCAGTGCAGTGCAGGCCTCTGGTTTTGCAGTGTGAAGCGCCTAGGGACAGATGTCCCTAATACATTAAAGGGAATGTTCAGTGGAAAAAATCAATATTTTAAAAAGTTTTAGTTTATATTATACATACCTAGTTATTCTACATATACTCTACCCCTTGCTATCCCCTGCTGTTGACATTAGTGAGCTGTCAACAGGACGCACCACTTTGGAATGTTCCTAACAGTAATTTCTACTGATTGGCTGTTGGATGGGTCAAACATGCTCAGATCTCTACTGAATCAACCCAAGCACTGGGTCAAGGGCAAAACCAAAATGGTCATTATTAGGGGCCCTGCAAACAGGAAGTTAGTATTTCTGAAGTATTATTTATACACAGACAAAATGCTAAATGGGCCGGTTAAGGTCATTGGGATGGAAAAATACTGCTATTTTTTCTTAAAAGCATATGTACTTGCACTGACCTTCCCCTTTAAATAGGAATTTCTCAAACCTTGGAAGGGTTCTTTGGGCTTCATTCTCCTTTCAGTGAGTGTAAGTTCTACAGTGAGCTGCTAGTTATAATCTTAACTCTGCTTTTCCAAATTCTATTTATTTGTTTTATGGATTCTAAATTCGCTTTGCTTTTAAAGATTTTTATTATAACTTTCTCACCAACTATAGGCGAACAGGAAGGCTGAAAAATGGAGGAGCAAAAAAAGAGAAATGTTGCCAGAAACTAAACCGAGCTTTAAAAAACTGGAAGACATTAATAGGCACAGCACACCTAAATACCAGAGAAGTATCTGACTCTGTAGTTAAAGTGATATGGCACAGGGAAAGGAAAATGGCCTAGTACTGTATGTATGACTTGATGACAGAAAGGAAACAGGTATAGAGATAAGAGAGCAATCTGTCATCTCCATAACAGGCAACAGACACAATCACTGAAATGAGAGACTATTAACAGTATCTTATCAAACACAGTAACTCCCATTGTTGACGAATAACCAGCAAACAGACTGACATCTTTTGGTACAATTACACTTCTACGTAGCACAATTTAACAGTGTTGCCTGTTTTTATTTTTTTATAAAGGCCTTAAAGGCCTTTAGTTAATATTAGTTAATAGTTAATATTGCTAAAATACATGCTGAAAAATATGTTTCATTGTTACCCTTAGATTAATGCAGCCTGTACACAAGACTTAAAGGGCATGTCCACCCTTCAAAATTTTTTTGATATACATTCCACCGTCCCCCCAGCCACAACCGCTATATTTTTATTATTAGAAAGTGCCCCAAACTTTACTTACCTTCCCTCTTTCCTCCGCCGCACTGCCAGGCAGAGGGGCAGGACCGGCAGTCAATCACGGACGCGGCTGCCGAGAGTTCAGTGCGGCGGAGGAAAGAGGGAAGGTAAGTAATGTTTGGGGCACTTTCTAATAATAAAAATAGTAGTTGGGGCTGGGGGGACAGGGGTAATATTATATGGAAAGGTTTTTACGTAGGGGGAGGGAATCCTAATCGGGAGGGAGAGGGGGAGAAGGGCTGCAGTACGCATGCCAAACTTCTCCCGGAGGCAGGGAGGCAGAGTCCTATATGGACTCTGCTAACCTCCTGGTGGGCAGTTTTTTTTTTTGGGGGGGGACGGACTACAGGTGAACCATTTGGAGCTGGGATGTGAGGTAAGGATTTTATTACACTACATGATAGGGCCATTACTGGGGGGGATTATAGTTTTGGGGGTGGACATGCCCTTTAACTACCTGAAGCCGCAGCACTGCAGGCACGGTTTAAAGTTACGCTAACCGATTCCCAATCTAACTGATTCACGCA
Organism: Hymenochirus boettgeri; assembly: GCA_019447015.1. Taxonomy (NCBI): domain Eukaryota; kingdom Metazoa; phylum Chordata; class Amphibia; order Anura; family Pipidae; genus Hymenochirus; species Hymenochirus boettgeri. The sequence continues at coordinate 72,604,962 of CM033471.1, read as the reverse complement.
AGCTACCTATTCACCAGCGGCTGTAATTACGTGACAATTAGCTAATTGCTGGCATTAAATGTCATGTATGGGAAAATTACTTCCGTGAGTAGCCCAGACCCGCACAGCCTCTGGTGAATCTCCATTTGGGAGATATACACAGAGCAGCTATAATGTAATTTCTACACAAAGCGCACAATGTATACCATATTAAAATGTTTTTTGGTTAACATTATCTCTCTTTTTTTAATAGCTGCATTGAAATTTTAATAGAAATGTTATGAGCAGAAGAACATTTTCTTTCCATGATTTTTTTCATTCTAATAGAGAACCTAATGGGAGTTAAACTTAAGAATTGTTGACAGTAAGGTTACAAACTTTTCAAGCTTACAACTCAACTTACAGTACTGCCCATGCTACACATAGCCACAGCAGTTTCTATTTCATAGGCTCTACTGAGCCAGAACACTACGGAATTTTTAAAAATGTTAAGTTTTTTGACCAAGCTAATACAATGCTAAACCTCTGCACTTTGTCATTATGTTTCTAGTTTGTTCATCTTAAAATGGGCAGCAGGTGATTCAACCTTGAAATTTTACCACCTCTAGTGAGATCCAATGGAAATATGTGGTGAAAAACAAAAAGGCTTGAATTGCGATATTGATATCTTATTGGTATATTCATGTATAATGGGAAACACTGCATGTCTTTTGTTTTACTCATTTTGAATTATCTTAAAAAATGTCTATAGAGAGCAATACTTGATAAAGTTTTGACTGGATGTGTACACGCGGACTGCTATTTCGGCATTTTGGACTGATTCCCTCCCGGCCACTCCAAATCAGTCACATCATGTATTGGACATAGAAGCTGTGGGTTTACTTGGACCACACGCTCAATACTGATTTAGCACTCTTTAGATCAGTGTTTCTCAACCAGGGGTCCGTGTACTGGTGTTTTTATGTAAGGGACCCCCCTGGGTGGCATTTATTTAAATAGAGATATATTTATAGATCTATCATTTATATTTGTATAAATTTAGTATTTTGATGACTGAAATAGAAAAATAATAATAGATAATCATTTTATGTAGGGGTTCCCCGAGACAATAAAATACTTTAAGGGGTCCCCACAGATAAAAAGATTGAAAAACATTGATTTAGACAGGCTGCCTCTGCCTGAAGGTTATATTGGCTGGAATTTGCAGAATATTGGGGCAATAACTATTGTAGCCATTGGAATTTATCGGTACAGATGGAAAATTTACTTTGCATCAACATTGGCTCCCTTTACTAAAATAAAGGGAGATTATAACAGCACAAATATTGTGGCCATGTGAATGAATACAAAGGGAATGAGTAAAATCAATGCAAATTTATCATCTGATTCCAGGAGAATGATACATTTTCAATGGACTCGCATGTGTATCGCTTCCTTTAGTAATTTGAACCTGTCCCTTTATTCTTCCAGCTATGCTCAAATCCTGCTGTAATATATATTTACTTTTGTTTTTTTGCCTTAATCCTGCATCTGCCAAACCACAGGGTAAACAGTTTGTAAACCAACCAATATGCTTAAAATGGCTGAAAGATAATGATCCTGTAAAAGTTTAAAGTTGGCAAAAAGAATTGTCTTTAATGAGCTAAACAAGCTCTTTGTATTAAAAATCACTACAAAGCTAAATAACTGGCAGATATAAAAAGGTATGTTACATAGCATTCTGGTCTGAATGATGCCAGCCTTTTCTGCCAATAAAATTGTTTTCCCACATCTTGTGTTGCATAAGACTAATTATATAACATATTTGAACAGTTCACAAGGGGAGAAATGTTTAAAAAGAACAGTCAGGGTTATTCAATAAAAGTTCTTATCGTTAAACATGGTGCAAAATTTTGTCCCAACCAATCAGATGTTATTTAACATTTGAAAGCTAACATCTAATTAGTTGAGGCTAAATTAGCACAATTTTTAATGATAAGAACTTTTATTGAATAACCCATAGTTTTTATTAAAGCTGCTAAACACACAGATCTATGCCATACCTTGCCCATGGTCTGGGTATAAATATACACGTAGAGGGGTAATTTCAGAAAACCAAAAAGATATCAGCAATAGAGATGTCCGAACTTCGCAAAATCCGGTCCGATCGACGATCCACAAATTTTCTAAAAAATTAGCAAATTCGAAAATCCGCGAGCGGACCTATTAAATTGCATTAAAACGAAAAAATCCTCGTATTTTCGAAAATTTGTATTTCACGCATTTTTGAAAATACGAGAATTCCTTGTAATTTCGACAATTTTCGAAAATACGTATTTCACGCATTTTCGAAAATACGTGAAATCCTCGTAATTTCGAAAATTTTCGAAAATACGTATTTTCATGCATTTTTCGAAAATACGACAAATCCACGTAATTTTGAAAATTTTCGAAAATGCGGTTCCAAAAAGTTCGGAAGGCAGAAAATCCACGATATGATATCCGCCGTTCGTGAACGCGGTAAATCCACCGCGGATCCGGGTTCGCATCAGCGAACTGGGCCATCACTAATCAGCAATAAGGAAGAAGTCATTTTCATTCAAATGACTTCAGACATCCAAATGTATTTACTTAAAATTACTTTTTACTTTACTAAAATAAAACTACCTCAGCTAAAAATAAATTTGCCCCATCGTTGCCTTAAAGGGACACTAAACTGAAAAAATTACTTGCCTTTATACATTTTTCTATATTTTTACAAATGTATTTTTTGCTGTCAGGAACTTGATCCCTTTTTGCTCAGTGCTCCCTGTCACTAGATCTCATGTCATGTTCAGCTCACTCCTAATTAGTATGCATGAATCCTCTCTATGCATCCACCCCCTCCCAAAACTGAAGCACAAATTGAGTGTGGAGCATGTGCAGTGGAAGTGATCTGTGCTCCACTACAGCCAATAGCATTCACCTAGTGATTTTGTGTTATAGTGAAAGTGAAAGTAAAACTGCTTTGCTATGGGAAGGTAAGCAGCACTGGGAGATGTAATTACTCTATGGGGCTGCTGGGGCCAGAACCTATATAGCAGCGATGGAAAACCTTGTAACTTCCCATGTTAAGAAACTACAACTCCCAGCATGCCTTGTTTGCATTCTGCTACTAAGGCATGCACTGCACATGGGGTAGGTAATAGCCTAATAGGGCTTCTGGGCTATATTACCTACCCCATGGGGGCAGCATGGCAGCTCCACAGCATCTCTATCCTTCCTATATACATATCTCCATCTCTGTCACATAGCACTATGGCAGCTCCACACTGAGATGGAGTTATGGATATAAGCAGGATAGAGATTGTGTCTTATATAGCAGTATGGCAACTTCACACCATCCCTATCCTGCCGATATCCAAATTTCTATATCTGTGTCTGTCAGGATATAGACAGGATAGAGATGGGGTGTGGAGCTGCAATCTGAGATAGAAATATGTATATAGGCAGGACAGAGTGAGGAGCTGCCATGCTGTGTGGCAATAGTGGCAGCCTTTTACCAGACAGTGCACAAGTGGGTAGGTGTAAGGATTTGAGCATGGAGAAAGGGGTGAACATATCAATAGAAATACGTTTAAAGCAACACTAATGTAGAATATAATATGGGGTCTAATATGGGATCCAGTCTGTGTGGGCTTGGCTTAAAAGTACTGTATATACTCAAGTATAAACCGAGATTTTCAGGCTAAAAAAATATCCTAAAAAAGAGTCTTGGTTTATACTCGAGTCAAACACTTACCTGCTCCCGCGGCCACGCGCTCCGCATCCTCTGCTGGCTGACGTCACTACTCGGCGCCGGGAAGTGAGGCCGGCAGTTGTGGTCCTATTTTCTACCCTTGGTTTATACTCAAATCACTTTTACGCCTTTTTAGAGGTAAAAAGTAGGTGCCTCGGTTTTGCTCGGGTTGGTTTATACTCAAGTATATATGGGTATGTTATATTAACCAGTCTGTGCCCATTGGGCATGAGGGCATCTTAAGTGTGTGTGCGGGACACGGGTACATTTTATATTTACCGGTGTGTGTGTGCGTCGGGGAGGTAGAGCATGTCTCGCGCCTGTTAATTTAACGGGCTTAATGTCTAGTTGACATATAATATTGCAGGCAACAATGTAAAACGAGAATAATGGTCTTTAAATGTGTGTAACCTTAACAAAGTGGGAGTGGTCTTAAAGTGATTGTGGGGAAAAAATCCGCATTTGCCGCTTCTCTTCTCCCCATGGGTCCCTCTTTTGCGTTTTAAAATATTGGGAGGTATGGACTGTCTGAATTGGTTCGTGCTATGGGGGGCCCAGAAATGTACCCAGTATGGGGCCCAGGAAAGTCTGATGGCGGCCCTGTTTTCAGCTGTAGGAGTTTGAAGGTGTGTGTGGGTGGGGGGGGTTGTAATTGATTTCTTTAGGTACAGTGCTAGATTGGGACTTAAGTAACACAGACAGAAGCTAACTGCAGGATTGGGGTTATCGGCACAGAAAGAGCACAGAGTAACATATAATGCTTATTGCTTTTCTTAATGCTGAATCAATTAGCCATACAGTGACAAAGAAATAAGCTTTACTTTTATAGAATGGATAGTTTTACATGTAGTATGCCAGGGGGAGGGGCTGGGTGATTGATAATTCTTTACTGACTAGCTGTGCCCCGCCCTCTTTAAAAAGTAAAACTCCCAGAGCTAAAAACAAATGACAGGAAGGTCAGAGAAGAAAAAAAAAGCCAATTTAAGGTTGGTGCTAGTTAATCCTAATTGCTGTGTGATTAGAAAAAAATGATTTGCCCCAGTTTACATGTCCTTTAATCTGTAGCACTTTTCTGTAGTATAATTGCAAATAAAAAGCAGCGCTCAACAGTGAACGGGATTGTCAACTGTAAACATGAAAGATACTACATAGATTCATTAGCAATTTTATATTCAAATCCTACTTACTTCCTTCACTCTGGTTATCTTTATTTGAATTATAGACCTGCGAGAAACAGAAAAATAGACATTTTAAATAAAACACAATATGGTACATTCCAACTCATCTTAAGAGTAAAAGAGCCTATTTTTGTTGCAATTACAATACAATATTATACAATATTCCATTACATATCATTAATATTACTGCTTTATTAAAAAAAAGGGTGTGTTACACTTCAGTTTTGTGCATATTATGTTTTATAGCCATTATTTTAAGACGCAAAAGGCAAGTAAATTAATGTGCCCCAAAGAGAGCTTAAATTAGAATTAGTTTTCTGTAAGCTATTATATTTTGCAGTATTAAATACAGAATATGTTTTATACATGGTCCACACTATACTGTGTGTCTATAGTTAGTCCTGTTTTCCTGTTAGATGTTTAACTGACAAAATATTTTTCCCCTAAGATCAATCATTTAGGATATAAGAGCTCTGCTGAAATATATTACACATAACCTATTATTAGATACTATAGTAACAAACCACCATGCAAACAAAACTGTTTAAAGTATCTTGAAATTGTCATAAGGGCTTTTGTCTGCCTTGTAGCATTATGGCACTCTATTGCTGTAAACACCAACGTAATATATGTATTTTGTAGGAAATGTCTCTATTGAATTTCAAATGCTGACAACAAACAGGTCTACAATCAGGTTTTTCAGGAGTGGGCAAACATAGAACTAATGCATGTGTATTCCATTATGAATATATAGAATTGTACCACATCATGCTAAACACAGAACCGATGCTTTCATTAAAATAAACTTATTTTTCTTCTGCCTGGTGTTGTGTTACATTTATCAGTTAACAGACCAGTGTAGTCAGACTTCTTAAATGGATAATAAACTAGGCAGCCACAATCTTTTTTTGTTTATTGAACGGGTGCTAAATAAAGATAGGAAGTGAAATTGGAAGGTTTCAGGAATAAAGCAAAAGGAATAAAAACCAAGAGCTCAAAACTAATTAGATATGCAGTAATCCCTAACATGCATATAGGGCATGCTCACACACCCAAGCCCCAATTATAATTATGTTAAGGACCTCTAAACCCCAAGAGAATGATGCTCCCCTTTATTCCCAGGGTCCCTGAAGTGCATTATTCCTTTCGATCTTTGTTGGCAGTTTCACACCACCTGTTTTATCTCTTTAAATGTAGCCACGACTGATGGCTGCTACCTGAGAGAGGACACCGGCACACTGAGGGTAATATAGCACTTTAGGGACCCCGGGAAAAAGGTAAATGTATAAGTAGTTGTGGCAAAAACACTTGCTTGGACCTCTTTGTTTACATGCTCTATCCCTGAAACCTTCAAATTGTATTATATGATTTACATTGGACAGGAATTCAACAGGGACTGCAAGAACATAGATTTGGCAAGCTCGGTCAACCTCTTTCTATTATCGAGGTGGGAAAAGGCAGTAGATAGGTGCCTAAGGTCACTTTAATTTAGCATAACCTAAGGCCACTTTAATTCCCTGTTGGACAAGGGGTGTTTAATTGGGAGTTTCATTCTACTGTGAACAAAATTTATGAAAACTGGATAAACATGTTTGATTATCATTTTTTTTGTATTCCAATGAATAAATTAAATTGGAAAATTACATTTATAACCTACCCCTGTAGTGGATTTCTATGGGAGGAACTGTAAGATTATAGCCTTCTAATCTTACAGTTCCAGAAGGAGAATTAAACCAGAAGCCACAAAGGGGTATCTTTTAATAAATAATGCACCCCGAACTGTAAATTAAAGGGATAGTAGAAGTCACCTTGGAGTTCCGTGCCCTGTATAAAAGGCACTCGGCCTGCAGCCTTGTCCTTTTATATGGTCACGGAACTCCGTTGGGGGTGCATTATCAACTATATAAACAACTTAAACTGAAAAGCTTATACAATGTAATGAAAAGTTAGTTCAGCTACACTGTCCTTTATGTGCATGCACCCTGGCTGCAAATAGAACTGAATCATTGAAACTTTTTTTGAAAGGTAGATCAAAAATATAAATTCTCCTTTAATTTTATGGCTTTTGGTGGCCCGAAAATGTGTTGAAATTACAAACTGTACATCAATAGTACCAAGAATAGTTCTGTTAAAGCATTTATACGATACCTCTTGACATAAGATCGTTAAATCTATTTGTTCTAAATCCCCATTTAGATAGATGCAGCATGAGCTGAAGTAAGTTTTTTATGGTGTGTGTGCATATACCAGATTCCTCATTAAAGCAGAACTTAAGTCTAATCATAGGATAATATGTTCATAGAATTATATGTAATGAAGATTTGATCTACAATTCCATTGTATATTATACTTACGGTATTAGACTTTAGTTCTATTTTAAAATGGGATCATGTAAAACATTAAAATTGAATGAAATTGCATTTTAGTTCTCAGAAATCTATCCATTGCACTCAGTGTTTACATACAGAAATCCTAACAGAGGCATACTACTACTGTAACTATAGTAGCTCTTATTACTATAAGGAAACAAGATCTCCTCCATGGAGCATAGAATATTAAACATTCTCCTAGGGACATTATGCCTGATTTTCCTGTACCGATTCACATAAAACTGACCACTGTGAAATGTGCATAGCTTTGGCAGGCACAGCATAAAAACATTTATTAGTACTTTTCCAGACACTATTTCCTGCCAACAGCAAGTGTAAGAGAAAATCAGAAAAGTGGCCAAATATCAAAGTCATAAATAGTTTCTCATGAATGTTTAGATGCTTTAGTTAGTAATCACTAATTGCAATACAAATACTTTCTGTTCTTTATGTAGAATTTGCATCAAGCTAATGCCGGACATACATTTATTAGATAGATCCAGGCGGCATTACCTCCTGATATTCCTGCAACATTCCCCGTACTAGCCCATTCACTTTGCAGTTTTCCAAACTGTGTAAGGCTGGTAAACACAGGACAAGGGTTTGGCCTGATTGAGTGCAATATTCAGAAAGGTTGATTCAAAATACAAAAATGTGAGCTTCATAGTGAATTTGAGCTGATCTTCAATAGGCTGTGCGCTCGTTTACGACATCAGCAGTACTACATTATTTTCTATTTGAAAATTATAATGAAAAATAGTATGGATCACAGACAAGATATGTAATTTCACATGTTGAGTGATTTCCATAGCCTTCTCAGTACACCACAAACACACCTTGCAAAAGATGTAATAACTTGTTGACCTGCCCATGACATCTCTCTAAGGAAAGCCAAGTGGTAAGAACATTCATTTTCACTAGGAAGGAGGGCTTCAGAGCTCAGGAAAACCCAGAAAAATAAAGAATTTCATAACATGTATTTCCAACGCTGCAGATATCAGAGGTGAAAGCTATAGCTACTGCTAGTTAAGAATTTGACCAATTACAAGGCATTATAATTTACATTTATATATTAGGTTTTCATTGGGAAGCAAAGCGTATGGTATAAGGTGATTAAAAAACATAGAAGAAAATGAAGGAAAGCACAGTTCATATAAGTGACGTTGACCGACCACAGCTTTGATTGGCGAAAAAAACACAATCAGGGAGATTCAATAAAAGTTCTTATTGTTAAAAATGATGCTAATTTTGCCCCAACCAATCAGATATTATTTAAAGGGCATGTCCACCCCCAAGACTAAAATGTAACCCACTACTGGCCCACTGTGTAGTTTTAAAATAATCCTTACCTTACATCCCTGGTCGTTATGGTTCTCCTGCAGTGTCTGTGCAAAATCCAGGAAACTGAAGAGTAGGACCTGTCTTCCTGTCAAAAGGTATCTGCCTCTCTTGCCTCCGGGAGGGATGGTGACATGCACAGGGGAGCCCTTCCCTCCCCCGTTCGGATCCCTCTATGGCTGCCCTTCCACCTTCCTTAAAATACTTTTAATATCTTGTAGGCCAACCCTGCTAACCAACCACCGAGTTACATTTCTAAAAAAAAAAAAGAATCAGAGACATACTTTACAGCTGGTAAAGCTGTTAGCCCTGTCTGTTATTGGCTGCCTCTCAGTTCCGGCAAACAGGGAGCTGGGGAAGACAGCCGGGAGAGTGAAGGGCAGTAAGTATGTCTCTGATTCATTGTTTTTAGAAATGTGACTCAGTGGTTACGGGTGGGCAGGGATGGCCAACAAGATATTAAAAGTTTTTATTTAAGGTTGACATAACCCTGAATGTTTCTTAAAGGGCATCTATAGTGAAAAAAACACATTACCCCTTTGCAAAGTTAAATTCATGTACTCTGTGCTGCCTTTATCCTATCTATGTCAGTGACTCTGTTTAACCATGGTGCCAGATCTGTGTGCAGCACTCCCCCCCTTCCCCACCCCTCTGTTACCTCCTCCATGTCTCAACTTCGGCTAACCGACAAGCTTTTCATGTGCAGCAGGAGTTAAAAGTTCAACATCCTGAAAAACACACCCACGCACAGTGGCCAATAGAAAGCAAGCTGTCATGGAGACACGGAAGAAGAAGGAGAACAGTACAGTTTACGATCTCTCTCTTTGTGACCCATCATAAATCAGTGAAGTCTATCAAGAAGGGGGGTCAAGTGCAGCCTTATATATACCATGAAAGCTACCTCTCTCCCCCTGCTAATGCTGTTATCTCTATGTTTATTACAGAGCAGGGAGGGGGGATCACGTCACAGGGATTTGATTGACAGTCCAAGTAGGAGTAGAGGAATGCAATCACGTATTTTTCTAACTGGTGTATCTCAGGACAGAGAGGGAATCTGAACAAAGTGATGACACTCTGGGGGTTGTGGGGAATTATAGAACACATGAAAAGAAAGAAAAAAAAGTTCATTTTCCCACCCATTACCCTTTAAAGTAATAACCCAACTTGCATGAATAAGCTTATAAAGCTATGTTTTCCAAATAAAATCATGTTTCATGGGCACTCACGGCCTCAAAAGCAAATTTAAAGGAACACTAAACCCCGAAAATTAACTATGTCCCATTCGTTTCTATTATTCACAGGGAGGTGAGAACGCTTATATTCCTCACCTCCCTGTGAATAATAGGACGATCGGGGGACCTGGACTTACCTTACCTGCCACCACTCGCAGCCGCTCCTGCACAGAACAGCTGTTCTGTCCCGATCGCGCGCCCTATCTTTTGAATTGGCGCGCATGCGCATAAGATAGGCGCGTGGTCGGGACAGAGCCTTTCCGTGCAGGAGCGGCTGCGAGTGGAGTGGCAGGTAAGGTAAGTTCCAGGTCCCCCGATCGTCCTATTATTCACAGGGAGTGAGATAAGCGTTCCACCTCCCTGTGAATAATAGAAACGAACGGGACATAGTTATTTTGGGGGCTTAAGGGGGGTTTACAGGTCCTTTAAATTTAAAAAGTGGAAGCCAACAATTCTGGTTACACAAGCAGATGCTCAGGGCATAGACTAGAAAGAAGAAAGAAGATTTCCAGGGGGAAATATTTTTGAAACCACCAACATGTTGAAGTCATCACTTTCATTTTAAAATATGTTTAAAATATAGCAGAATAATATATCAAGATATTTAGCATTGTCCTTTTTCAACATTTTGTTGGATAGAGATGAAAAAACGGCACCAAGGGCTAGGCCACGATACCTCGTTCTAACATGCAATCCTATTGTGCCTTAAAAATCGCACACTAGTCTTGGCCAATTGGTCTGGCCACAATAGATGCTCTGCTGATAGGGCAACATCACAGAGCAAATGCGACAACGTACAAGATCGCACCGGAAAAGTGCACGCAATTGTGTGCGTGTTCTGGTGCATTATAGTGTGTCCTCAGCCTAATGCCTAATATCATGGGTTCAGGAGCCTAGTCTATATATAGAGGGACTGAATAATTCCCCTGGTTATGCAAGTTTTCCTCTGAGTACTTCTCCTACAATATAAAAGCCATACTAACACTGTAGGTGGAGATTGTGCAGATTGACAAGTGCTTCATTGGGTTGTAACTGTTATCCTGCATGTGTTTCTACTTTAGAGAATTTATCATTTTACAAAATTGGGTTCCAGAGACATAAAAAACGTAAATCTTGCATTAGGATGGGGAAGGTTAAAGGTTGTTTTTTGCAAAAAAGAATTCCATTTTACAGCATTCTATGATGTATGCGTGCCTCAAAAATACTGCAGCTTTAACCATTCCAAAACATCCATATTAACTATACAACACAATGTTATATAAAATGAACCATCCAACACACACTTTTAAATAATAACCCTCATTAAATCTTTTGGAACATATCAGCACTTTAGGAATCTTTAAAGCTTTATATGAAAAAGAATACAATATGAAAGGATCCAATAAGTGTGGTCAACATCTGTTTATTCCAAATATTCCGTTAAAATATTGGCCAGCACATTCCTACCTTTCCTTCTCTGTGGCTTTCTCCCCCACCCTTTTGTTCAGTTTTTCCCTTTTACAAAATTGGGCAATCTTTTCAAACAGATCATTTTAACATAAAATATCTTAAGCTACAGATCCTCAGTTCAAACCAAGAGATTTAACCTGTTTAGTGGATAGTTGGCTAAAATTGTGGGAAAAGTAGAGCTGTGATACCTTTTATTGGCTACCTAGATAAAAAAATTAAGCAAGCTTTCGGGAGTCCTAAGCCCCCTTCATCAGGCTTATGTATCTGCTATAATATAGTTTCTGCAGAATGTTTAAATAACATTATTAATAGATACAGTGCTAAATCTTTATAATTGTCTATTTTTCGTCACCAAGTAGTCACTGGTCTTGACCAGTTGAGTTATACTTATCAAACTGAGGCTAAACTTGCATACACTGCTTTGTCTCATTGTCCTCAAGTTTATTGGGACACTGTATAAGGGTGATTTATGGGAGGCTCAAGGATTTACATGAGGGGATTTACACATGTGTGTTGCCGGTATATTAAACATGGTATGCAATTTACCGTTTAGTCATGTGGTATTATTTTAGTGTTTGTGCCTGTTTAGATACTTGTTATCATCCCTTTTCTCTAAGGGCTGGGGAGGTTTTGGTATATTTTTCCCTTTGGCACCTTATATTTAAGAAAATACACTAACCACAGTAGCAATAAGGGAGGAGGGCTACGCTCCATGGTGGCCTGGCATTCCTTTTTGGATCTTACAGGTAGAAAACCAGAGCAGGTTTCCACTATTTATGCCATACCAAAATTGACAAGAGTTCTCGGAAAAAGCAGCAGTTAATTGGTGGCAACTAAGATGAAGGCAACAGCTTGTGTGCCAGGAACAATTCCATTTCCCACCAGTCAAATAAAGAGCAAACACCAAAACCTTATTCATTCCCAATGAAAAGTGGAAAAAAAAACACTGAGAGATAAAAAACTTGAGGTATAGAAAGCCAAACACTTGATACCGCCATCCTGTACCAGTGACATCCATTCCATGGCACCCATTCGTTCTTGCAATCCCCATCAGCAAAATGAAAAACCTAGAAACTTTTTGAAGTTTCCTTGTATGAAATATTCCCAGTGAAAGGAAGAGCCGCAAGTAACATCAAAAAGAAGTGAGATGCCAAACATTCCTTATATGTTCCTTCCTGCAAACCTAATCACACAATTTGTTTTACATACTAATTCTGTCTTTCAGGCATCCTGCATCCCTGTGGTATTAAAGAAACAACTGTTCTGGTGGCAACTGTTTTTTTATGCTGGATAATGGTGCAACTGAAGATTTGCACCCACATGTTGTTTTATAACCCAGGGGGCAACATTTCAAAAGGCAAGTAGGGGGAGAGGGTCACAGATATTTAAAATACATTCTAAGCTAGGAACAGGTTTATACAGCAGGAAGCTGTAAAATTAGGCTTGTATGCAAAGGGATATCTTATTAGTGGACACACTTTACTGGTCCTTGGGGAGGTCATTCATTTTGATACTGCTGCAAAGGAAACCTTTGATATTTTCAGTATTTAGAGAAATCTTTCTATTAGGCTTTATTTGTTATTTTGTTTCATTTTATTTAAACATAAATTTCAACCAGCTCACAAAAAAAAGGGATAAAAGATTTATTCTCAGGTTTGCAGCAATTAGGAATCCATCCAATTCATGTTACACATGTGAACTAGGCACACTGTGCAAATTGCTCTTTACAATGCCTTATTTCTTTTAAATCCATTCCCTGTAGGGCAACTACAAAACAGAACTGCAATGTGTCCATCCATTTAGCGCTGAATAATTCCTTTAAGTTTAATGTGATACACCAACTGTCAATGCCTCACAGGCTCGTTTCTGCTATTTTTTCTCCACCGTTTAAAAAGGGATGTAACAGTCTTTGTGGCGTCCATGAATCTCAGTGTGTGGTTTACTTAAAGTCACGCACACTATAATGTTTAACAATGGTTAAAAAAAAATTAGAAAAAAGTCTTTTGTTCTGAATTTACAGGCCTGAGGTAAGCAGGAACTTGAAAGTATTTTAAAATACATTTCCATACAAGCCACATTGCACGCTTATTCCAACCGACTGCTTACACAGTATATTTAAGCCTGAATAAACAGTTATAAAGGGCAAAATCGGTGCACAATACAAGTAAGATGGATACCATGAAGAGCAAACAAACTGCTTTTACATATAGCATAACATGCTAAAATGACATACATGCTATCACCGTTTTTGTTAAAATTGCACTTAAAAGGAACACTAAACAGATTTTGTGTACTTTGTTAAGTACATAAAATCTGTTTCTATTATTCACAGGGAGGTGAGAACGCTTATTCCCACCTCCCTGTAAATAATAGAACACCCAGGAGACAATGGAACTTACCTTACCGGTGCTCCACTCGCAGCTGCTTCTGAGCTGACAAAGATAGGCGCGCGATCGAGACGCACACACTTTAATAATAGTGCTATTATTAGTGTGTGCGTCTCTCCCCCATTGTGTTATGTGCACTTAAAGATACAGTTTTGGAGATTCAGCACCAGAGCAGCTATATATAAAGTAGAGGAAAATAAAACAAACCAAAGTTATACTCAAGGGTGTATCTCTAAAGTTGCAAGGTGAAACATTTGTCTCAGGGCAGCAGGTACCCTGGTACACGAGAGGGGCAGTAGGCTGACCGGAAAAATAATAGATTGTCTCTATCTGTCATATAACATAAAAAGTTCAGAGTTTTTAAAATAACTTTGTGTACTAATTTTCCTTTACACTCTATTAAAATTTACTGCTACGTCAGGTTAGTGTGCTTCACATATACACCCCTGTCACTTCTGGGGTCACTTCTGTTTTGTTCCTTGTTGGGCGGGGCATCTTTTTAATCTTTGTATCATGTGGCAAGAAGTCTAGAAACACCCCTGATTTCAATTATGTTGATCCCTGTAATATCTGATATTACTCCTTTATTAATACAGCCCTTAATTCTCTGAGCCTCCTCTCCAATAAGAAAACAACCTTTTCATAAGAGAATCAGGTCTCTCCATGAATCTCCATAAATATCTTGGCTGGCCTGGGCTGCTTAATCACCATCAAACAAATTCTATGGTGCTACACAACACTGCAAGCTGGGGGCCTCAGTGTTTTAAAGCTTAACAAAACCACAGCCCTAATTAGAACCAAGCCCACGTTTTATTATAAGAACAGGAAACCCTCAGAGCATCCAAAAGCAGAGGTTGCCTGGGATACCTGCCAGCCATCTGGTGTTCACTCTTAGCAAAGTTACATAACAAATATCGGATAACTGTAGCTTATTGTCTTTTTTTTAATGACATTTAAATTAGACAGAGCTTGTTAATTCCTATCACAAAATAAAAGTTTATTTTACCGCATACTGCAGCAAGGGAATGCTGGGAGTTGTAGTTATCAAACATCTGGAGGGCCTCAAGTTCGACATCCCTGACTTAAGTGAAGATGGAAATAAAAATTCAGTCTAAGCCAGACAGTTAATAATTTAATAATTTACTCTAACTAAAGGTCAGCGTGTCTGGAAAAAATGATTTTTTGTCCTCTAGTATCAAACAAAATGAAAGCTTTCCAGTCTGTTTCCATTTGAATATTGTGCACCAGAATTTGACAACAGGCAGAGAAGCTCGAGAAACAACTAAATATGCAAGGTTTCAACTCCAACCTGTGATGCTGGCAACTGTTCAAATAAAGTCAAGGGAAAAAATGAAAGAAAAAAGTAATAATAAAAAAAAAAAAAACACCCTCCTCCTCTGAGCGTGTGCCACATAAGCACAGATGTCGATTGCTTACTGTAAATTTGCCAGATACGAAAGCTGAAGTCTAACCTCATTTTAGAAAATAATATATATATGCAATCAAGGCTGCCCCTAATGCTGCTTTCTCTGTCACTTACTAATTTAATCTTGATCATTAACTGAAAAATTAGATAAATCCAAGAAAATGAGTGTGTGTCAGATTAAGGCTTCCAGCAACTGCCAACCTAGAAAACAAGTCCCTACACAAGTAAACTCTTTGACTTAGGTTCGTACAGACGTACAATGTGCGCACCAAGCCACGCCCCCCGACCACAACGCATTTGTGCGACGAACAACCATTTCAGCCAAGAATCACACGTGTGTACGCGTTCGGTCGGGGGTCGTTCGGCGATCCGCCAGGTGGATCCCTTTATCCGCTATTTACAGGTAGCAGTCAAGTAGTTGCGTACAACAATCTAAGAGACATTTGCATGTACTAAAGTTGCTGTACTAACCCAAATATTTTAATTAAAAAAGAAACATTACAAAATAGAAAGGGAAAGTTTAAGTATAAACTTTGAAATTGGCTTGAAAGGCCACATTTTGGAAGGGAATGTGTGTGTGTGTGCTGCAGATGTTAAAACACAATAATGGCAATGATGAGGACATTGTTTTTTTTACTTACCCTTTAAATATGGCTGTGACATGAATGAATAGGTAGGTCAGTTGATGTGTGTACTCGTGTCAGGTTGGGGGATAAAGGACTATTTTAATAATTGGTCAAAATGTTTTTTGACTACTTACCCTTTAAATATGGTTGCCACATGAATGAATGGGTAGTTCAGTTGGTGTGTGTACCCGTGTCAAATTGGAAGTTAAAAATTTTTTTTTTGATTATTGATCAAAATTTGTTCTTTGATAATAGTTATCCTTTAAGTATGGCTGCCACGGAAATGGAAAGGTAGGTCATTAGGTGTATGTACCTGTGTCAGGTTGGGGGGTTACAAGAAAAACAAACTTTTTGTATGATTAGTCAAAATAGTTTTTTTTAACTTAACTTTAACTTTCGGGTTATTCAATAAAATTCTTATCGTTAAACTGGGGCAACATTTTGTCCCAACCATACGATGTTATTTAACATTTGAAAGCTAATCTAATTGTAGGCTAAATTACACAATTAATGATAAGAACTTTTATTGAATAACCCATAGTTTTTTTAAAGCTGCTAAACACACAGATCTATGCCATACCTGCCCATGTCTGGGTATAATATACACGAGGGGTAATTTCAGAAAACCAAAGATATCAGCAATAGAGATGTCCGAACTTCGCAAAATCCGGTCCGATCGACGATCCACAAATTTTCTAACAAATTAGCCAAATTCGAAAATCCGCGAGCGGACCTATTAAATTGCATTAAAACGAAAAAATCTCGTATTTTCGAAAATTTGTATTTCACGCATTTTTGAAAATACGAGAATTCCTTGTAATTCGACAATTTTCGAAAATACGTATTTCACGCATTTTCGAAAATACGTGAAATCCTCGTAATTTCGAAAATTTTCGAAAATACGTTTTTCAGCATTTTTCAAATACGACAATCCACGTAATTTGAAAATTTTCGAAAATGCGGTTCCAAAAAGTTCGGAAGGCAGAAAATCCACGATATGATATCCGCCGTTCGTGAACGCGGTAAATCCACCGCGGATCCGGGTTCGCATCAGCGAACTGGCCATCACTAATCAGCAATAAGGAAGAAGTCATTTCATTCAAATGACTTCAGACATTCCAAATGTATTTACTTAAAATTACTTTACTTTCACTAAAAAAACTACCTCAGCTAAAAATAATTTGCCCCATCGTTGCCTTAAAGGGACACTAAACTGAAAATTACTTGCCTTATACAATTTTTTCTATATTTTTACAAATGTATTTTTTGCTGTCAGGAACTTGATCCCTTTTTGCCAGTGCTCCCTGTCACTAGATCTCATGTATGTTCAGCTCACCTCCTAATTAGTATGCATGAATCCTCTCTATGCATCACCCCCTCCCAAAACTGAAGCACAAATTGAGTGTGGCGCATGTGCAGTGGAGTTATCTGCTCCCACTACAGCCAATAGCATTCACTAGTGATTGTTTATAGTGAAAGTGAAAGTAAAATGCTTGCTATGGGAAGGTAAGCAGCACTGGAGATGTAATTACTCTATGGGCTGCTGGGCCAGAACCTATATAGCAGCGATGGAAAACCTTGTACCTCCCATGTTAAGAAACTACAACTCCCAGCATGCCTTGTTTGCATTCTGTACTAAGGCATGCACGACATGGGGTAGTAATAGCCTAATAGGGCTTCTGGGCTATATTACCTACCCCATGGGGGAGCATGGAGCTCCACAGCATCTCTATCCTTCCTATATACATATCTCCATCTCTGTCACATAGCACTATGGCAGCTCCACACTGAGATGGAGTTATGGATATAAGCAGGATAGAGATTGTGTCTTATATAGCAGTATGGCAACTTCACACATCACCCTATCCTGCCGATATCCAAATTTCATATCTGTGTCTGTCAGGATATAGACAGGATAGAGATGGGGTGTGGAGCTGCAATCTGAGATAGAAATATGTATATAGGCAGGACAGAGGAGGAGCTGCCATGCTGTGTGGCAATAGTGGCAGCCTTTTACCAGACAGTGCACAAGGGGTAGGTGTAAGGATTTGAGCATGGAGAAAGGGGTGAACATATCAATAGAAAACGTTTAAAGCAACACTAATGTAGATATAAATGGGGTCTAATATGGGATCCAGTCTGTGTGGGCTTGGCTTAAAAGTACTGTATATACTCAAGTATAAACCGAGATTTTCAGGCTAAAAAATATCCTAAAAAAGAGTCTTGGTTATACTCGAGTCAAACACTTACCTGCTCCGGCGGCCACGCGCTCCGCATCCTCTGCTGGCTGACGTCACTACTCGGCGCCGGGAATGAGGCGGCTTGTGGTCCTATTTTCTACCCTTGGTGTATACTCAAATCACTTTTACGCCTTTTAGAGGAAAAGTAGGTGCCTCGTTTTGTTCGGGTTGGTTATACTCAAGTATATATGGGTATGTTATATTAACCAGTCTGTGCCCATTGGGCATGAGGCATCTTAAGGTGTGTGCGGGACACGGGTACATTTATATTTACCGTGTGTGTGGTGTGCGTCGGGGAGGTAGAGCATGTCTCGCGCCTGTAATAACGGGCTTAATGTCAGTTTACATATATTGCAGGCAACAATGTAAAACGAGATAATGGTCTTTAAATGTGTGTACCTTAACAAAGTGGGAGTGGTCTTAAAGTGATTGTGGGGAAAAAATCCGCATTGCCGCTTTTTCTCCCATGGGTCCATCTTTGCGTTTTAAATATTGGAGGAGGGACTGTCTGAATGGGTTCGTGCTATGGGGGGCCGAAATGTACCCAGTAGGGGCCCAGGAAAGTCTGATGGCGCCCTGTTTAACGCTGTAGGAGTTTGAAGGTGTGGTGGGTGGGGGGGTTGAATTGATTTCTTTAGGACGTGCTAGATTGGGACTTTGTCTTAATATGCTCCATCTAAGCAGGAGTCACGCGTGCAAAATAGAGTAAGACGAAGGCAGAAGAACGGTGGTATTTGTTTACCTTCAATCTCTTGCTTCCCCTCATTCTGCTGTTCCTGATTTTCGTTTATTGTCTCGTATTGATTGTCTCACCCCCGCCCCCCTTTTTTTTCAAGTTTTTTCTTTATTTTTTAGTTCCTGCTAACCTTAAGTAATAACACAGACAGAAGCTAATGCAGGATTGGGGTTATTGGCACAGAAAGGCACAGAGTAACATATAATGCTTATTGCTTTTTTAATGTGAATCAATTAGCCATACAGTGACAAAGAATAAGCTTTACTTTTATAGATGGATAGTTTTTACAGTAGTATGCCAGGGGAGGGGGCTGGGTGATTGATAATTCTTTACTGACTAGCTGGCCCCGCCCTCTTAAAAAGTAAAACTCCCAGAGCTAAAAACAAATGACAGGAAGGTCAGAGAAGAAAAAAAAAGCACTTAGGTTGTGCTAGTTAATCCTAATTGCTGTGTGATTAGAAAAAAATGATTTGCCCCAGTTTACATGGCCTTTAATCTGTAGCACTTTTCTGTAGTATAATTGCAAAAAAAAGCAGCGCTCAACAGTGAACGGGATTG
The DNA here is from genome assembly GCA_019447015.1 of Hymenochirus boettgeri. Lineage (NCBI taxonomy): Eukaryota > Metazoa > Chordata > Amphibia > Anura > Pipidae > Hymenochirus > Hymenochirus boettgeri. The sequence goes on along the minus strand of CM033471.1, from coordinate 72,585,687 downwards.
TCAACTAAACATGAAAGATACTACATAGATTCATTAGCAATTTATATTTCAAATCCTACTTACTTCCTTCACTCTGGTTATCTTTATTTGAATTATAGACCTGCGAGAAACAGAAAAATAGACATTTTAATAAAAAAACAATATGGTAACATTCCAACTCATCTAAGAGGAAAAGAGCCTATTTTTGTTGCAAATACAATACAATATATACAATATTCCATTACATTCATTAATATTACTGCTTTATTAAAAAAAAAGGGTGTGTTACACTTCAGTTTTGTGCATATTATGTTTTATAGCCATTATTTTAAGACGCAAAAGGCAAAAATTAATGTGCCCCAAAGAGAGCTAAATTAGAATTAGTTTTCTGTAAGCTATTATTTGCAGTATTAAATACAGAATATGTTTTATAATGGTCCACATATACGTGTGTCTAAGTTAGTCCTGTTTTCCTGTTAGATGTTAACTGACAAAATATTTTTCCCCTAAGATCAATCATTTAGGATATAAGAGCTGCTGAAAATATTACACATAACCTATTATAGATACTATAGTAACAAACCACCCTGCAAACAAAACTGTTTAAAGTATCTTGAAATTGTCATAGGGCTTTTGTTGCCTTGTAGCATTATGGCACTCTATTGCTGTAACACCAACGTAATATATGTATTTGTAGGAAATGTCTATTGAATTTCAAATGCTGACAACAAACAGGTCTACAATCAGGTTTTCAGGAGTGGGCAAACATAGAACTAATGCATGGTATTCCATTATGAATATATAGAATGTACCCATCATGCTAAACAAGAACGATGTTTCATTAAAATAAAAACTTATTTTTTTTCTGCCGGTGTTGTGTTACATTTATCAGTTAACAGACCAGTGGTAGTCAGACTTCTTAATGGATAATAAACTAGGCAGCCACAATCTTTTTTTGTTTATTGAACGGGGCTAAATAAAGATAGGAAGTGAAATTGGAAGGTTTCAGGAATAAAGCAAAGGAATAAAAACCAAGAGCTCAAAACTAATAGATAGCAGTAATCCCTAACATGCATATAGGGCATGTCACACACCCAAGCCCCAATTATAATTATGTTAAGGACCTCTAAACCCAAGAGAATGATGCTCCCCTTTATTCCCAGGGTCCTGAAGTGCATTATTCTTTCGATCTTTGTTGGCAGTTTCACACCACTGTTTTATCTCTTTAAATGTAGCCAGACTGATGGCTGCTAACTGAGAGAGGACCCGGCACACTGAGGGTAATATAGCACTTTAGGGACCCCGGGAAAAAGGGAAATGTATAAGTAGTTGTGGCAAAAACACTTGCTTGGACCTCTTTGTTTACATGCTTATCCCTGAAACCTTCAAATGTATTATATGATTTACATTGGCAGGAATTCAACAGGGACTGCAAGAACATAGATTTGGCAAGCTCGGTCAACCTTTCTTTATCGAGGTGGGAAAAGGCAGTAGATAGGTGCCTAAGGCCACTTTAATTTAGCATAAACCTAGGCCACTTTAATTCCCTGTTGGACAAGGGGTGTTTAATGGGAGTTTCATTCTACTGTGAACAAAATTTATGAAAACTGGATAAACATGTTTGATTATCATTTTTTTTTGTATTCCAATGAATAAATAAATTGGAAAATTACATTTATAACCTACCCCTGTAGTGGATTTCTATGGGAGGAACTGTAAGATTATAGCCTTCTAATCTTACAGTTCCAGAAGGAGAATTAACACAGAAGCCACAAAGGGGTATCTTTTATAAATAATGCACCCCGAACTGTAAATTAAAGGGATAGTAGAAGTCACCTTGGAGTTCGTGCCCTGATAAAAGGCACTCGGCCTGCAGCCTTGTCCTTTTATATGGTCACGGAACTCGTTGGGGTGCATTATCAACTATAAAAACTAAACTGAAAAGCTTATACAAGTAATGAAAAGTTAGTTCAGCTACACTGTCCTTTATGTGCAGCACCCTGGTGCAAATAGAACTGAATCATTGAAACTTTTTTGAAAGGTAGATCAAAAATATAAATTCTCCTTTAATTTTATGGCTTTTGGTGGCCCGAAATGTGTTGAAATTACAAACTGTACATCAATAGTACCAAGAATAGTTCTGGAAAGCATTTATACGATACCTCTTGACATAAGATCGTTAAATCTATTTGTTCAAATCCCCATTTAGATAGATGCAGCATGAGCTGAAGTAAGTTTTTATGGTGTGTGTGCATATACCAGATTCCTCATTAAAGCAGAACTTAAGTTAATATAGGATAATATGTTCAGAAATAAGTAATGAAGATTTGATCTCAATTCCATTGTATATTATACTTACGGTATTAGACTTAGTTCTATTTAAAATGGGATCATGTAAAACATTAAATTGAATGAAATTGCATTTTAGTTCTCAGAAATCTATCCATTGCACTCAGTGTTTACAATACAGAAATCCTAAACAAGGCATACTACTACTGTAACTATAGTAGCTCTATTACTATAAGGAAACAAGATCCCTCCATGGAGCATAGAATATTAACATTCTCCTAGGGACATTAGCCTGATTTTCCTGTACCGATTCACATAAAACTGACACCACTGTGGAAATGTGCATAGCTTTGGAGGCACAGCAAAAAAACATTTATAGTACTTTTCCAGACACTATTTCCTGCCAAAAGCAAGTGTAAGAGAAAATCAGAAAAGTGGCCAAATATCAAAGTCATAAATAGTTTCTCATGAATGTTTAGATGCTTTAGTTAGTAATCACTAATTGCAAACAAATACTTCTGTTCTTTATGTAGAATTTGCATCAAGTAATGCCGGACATACATTTATTAGATAGATCCAAGCGGCATTACCTCCTGATATTCCTGCAACATTCCCGTACTAGCCCATTCACTTTGCAGTTTTCCAAACTGTGGTAAGGCTGGTAAACACAGGACAAGGGTTGGCCTGATTGAGTGCAATATTCAGAAAGGTTGATTCAAAATACAAAAATGTGAGCTTCATAGTGGATTTGAGCTGATCTCAATAGGCTGTGCGCTCGTTTACGACATCAGCAGTACTACATTATTTTCTATTTGAAAATTATAATGAAAAATAGTATGGATCACAGACAAGATATGTAATTCACATGTTGAGTGATTTCCATAGCCTTCTCAGTACACCACAAACACACCTTGCAAAAGATGTAATAACTTGTTGACCTGCCATGACATCTCTCTAAGGAAAGCCAAGTGGTAAGAACATTCATTTTCACTAGGAAGGAGGGCTTCAGAGCTCAGGAAAACCCGAAAAAAGAATTTCATAACATGTATTTCCAACGCTGCAGATATCAGAGGTGAAAGCTATAGCTACTGCTAGTTAAGATTTGACAATTACAAGGCATTATAATTACATTTATATATTAGGTTTTCATGGGAAGCAAAACGTATGGTATAAGGTGATTAAAAAACATAGAAGAAAATGAAGGAAAGCACAGTTCATTAAGTGACGTTGACCGACCACAGCTTTGATTGGCGAAAAAAACACAATCAGGAGATTCAATAAAAGTTCTTATTGTTAAAAATGTGCTAATTTTGCCCCAACCAATCAGATATTATTTAAAGGGCATGTCCACCCCCAAGACTAAAATGTAACCCACTACTGGCCCACTGTGTAGTTTTAAAATAATCCTTACCTTACATCCCTGGTCGTTATGGTTCTCCTGCAGTGTCTGTGCAAATCCAGGAAACTGAAGAGTAGGACCTGTCTTCCTGTCAAAAGGTATCTGCCTCTCTTGCCTCGGAGGGATGGTGACATGCACAGGGAGCCCTTCCCTCCCCCGTTCGGATCCCTCTATGGCTGCCCTTCCACCTTCCTTAAAATACTTTTAATATCTTGTAGGCCAACCCTGCTAACCAACCACCGAGTACATTTCTAAAAAAAAAAAGAATCAGGACATACTTTACAGCTGGTAAAGCTGTTAGCCCTGTCTGTTATTGGCTGCCTCTCAGTTCCGGCAAACAGGAGCTGGGGAGGGGAGACAGCCGGAGAGTGAAGGGCAGTAAGTATGTCTCTGATATTGTTTTTAGAATGTGACTCAGTGGTTACGGGTGGGCAGGGATGGCCAACAAGATTAAAAGTTTTATTTAAGGTTGACATAACCCTGAATGTTTCTTAAAGGGCATCTATAGTGAAAAAAACACATACCCCTTGCAAAGTTAAATTCATGTACTCTGTGCTGCCTTATCCTATCTATGTCAGTGACTCTGTTTAACCATGGTGCAGATCTGTGTGCAGCACTCCCCCCTTCCCACCCCTCTGTTACCCTCCTCCATGTCTCAACTTCGGCTAACCGACAAGCTTTTCATGTGCAGCAGGAGTTAAAAGTTCAACATCCTGAAAAACACACCCACGCACAGTGGCCAATAGAAAGCAAGCTGTCATGGAGACACGGAAGAAGAGGAGAAACAGTACAGTTTACGATCTCTCTCTTTGTGACCCATCATAAATCAGTGAAGTCTATCAAGAAGGGGGGTCAAGTGCAGCCTTATATATACCATGAAAGCTACCTCTCTCCCCCTGCTAATGCTGTTATCTCTATGTTTATTACAGAGCAGGGGGGGGGATCACGTCACAGGGATTTGAGACAGTCCAAGTAGGAGTAGAGGAATGCAATCACGTATTTTTCTAACTGGTGTATCTCAGGACAGAGAGGGAATTGAACAAAGTGATGACACTCTGGGGGTTGTGGGGAATTATAGAACACATGAAAAGAAAGAAAAAAAAAGTTCATTTTCCCACCCATACCCTTTAAAGTAATAACCCAACTTGCATGAATAAGCTATAAAGCTATGTTTTCCAAATAAAATCATTTTCATGGGCACTCACGGCCTCAAAAGCAAATTTAAAGGAACACTAAACCCCGAAAATTAACTATGTCCCATTCGTTTCTATTTTCACAGGGAGGTGAGAACGCTTATTCTCACCTCCCTGTGAATAATAGGACGATGGAGACCTGGAACTTACCTTACCTGCCACTCCACTCGCAGCCGCTCCTGCACAGAACAGCTGTTCTGTCCCGATTGCGCGCCCCTATCTTTTGAATTGGCGCGCATGCGCATAAGATAGGGCGCGTGGTCGGGACAGAGCGGCTTCCGTGCAGGAGCGGCTGCGAGTGGAGTGGCAGGTAAGGTAAGTTCCAGGTCCCCCGATCGTCCTATTATTCACAGGAGGTGGGAATAAGCGTTTCACCTCCCTGTGATAATAGAAACGAACGGGACATAGTTATTTTGGGGCTTAAGGGGGGTTTACAGGTCCTTTAAATTTAAAAAGTGGAAGCCAACAATTTGGTTACACAAGCAGATGCTCAGGGCATAGACTAGAAAGAAGAAAGAAGATTTCCAGGGGGAAATATTTTTAAACCACCAACATGTTGAAGTCATCACTTTCATTTTAAAATATGTTTAAAATATAGCAGAATAATATAAAGATATTTTGCATTGTCCTTTTTCAACATTTGTTGGATAGAGATGAAAAAACGGCACCAAGGGCTAGGCCAGATACCTCGTTCTAACATGCAATCCTATTGTGCCTTAAAAATCGCACACTAGTCTTGGCCAATTGGTCTGGCCACAATAGAGCTCTGTGATAGGGCAACATCACAGAGCAATGCGACAACGTACAAGATCGCACCGGAAAAGTGCACGCAATTGTGTGCGTGTTCTGGTGCATTATAGTGTGTCCTCAGCCTAATGCCTAATATCATGGGTTCAGGAGCCTAGTCTATATATAGAGGGACTGAATAATTCCCCTGGTTATGCAAGTTTTCCTCTGAGTACTTCTCCTACAATATAAAAGCCATCTAACACTGTAGGTGGAGATTGTGCAGATTGACAAGTGCTTCATTGGGTTGTAACTGTTTATCCTGCATGTGTTTCTACTTTAGAGAATTTATCATTTTACAAAATTGGGTTCCAGAGACATAAAAAACGTAAATCTTGCATTAGGATGGGGAAGGTTAAAGGTTGTTTTTGCAAAAAAGAATTCCATTTTACAGCATTCTATGATGTATGCGTGCCTCAAAAATACTGCAGCTTTAACCATTCCAAAACATCCATATTAACTATACAACACAATGTTATATTAAAATGAACCATCCAACACACACTTTTAAATAATAACCCTCATTAAATCTTTTGGAACATATCAGCACTTTAGGAATCTTAAAGCTTATATGAAAAAGAATACAATAGAAAGGATCCAATAAGTGTGGTCAACATCTGTTTATTCCAAATATTCCGTTAAATATGGCCAGCACATTCCTACCTTTCCTTCTCTGTGGCTTTCTCCCCCACCCTTTGTTCAGTTTCCTTTTAACAAAATTGGGCAATCTTTTCAAACAGATCATTTTAACATAAAATATCTTAAGCTACAGATCTCAGTTCAAACCAAGAGATTTAACGTTTAGTGGATAGTTGGCTAAAATTGGGAAAAGTAGAGCTGTGATACCTTTTATTGGCTACCTAGATAAAAAAAAAATAAGCAAGCTTTGGGAGTCCTAAGCCCCCTTCATCAGGCTTGTATCTGCTATAATATAGTTTCTGCAGAATGTTTAAATAACATTAAATAGATACAGTGCTAAATCTTTATAATTGTCTATTTTTCGTCACCAAGTAGTCACTGGTCTTGACCAGTTGAGTATACTTATCAAACTGAGGCTAAACTTGCATACACTGCTTTGTCTCATTGTCCTCAAGTTATTTGGGACACTGTATAAGGGTGATTTATGGGAGGCTCAAGGATTTACATGAGGGGATTTACAAATGTGTGTTGCCGGTAATTAAAAATGGTATGCATTTACCGTTTAGTCATGTGGTATTATTTAGTGTTTGTGCCTGTTTAGATACTTGTTATCATCCCTTTTCTCTAAGGGCTGGGGAGGTTTTGGTATATTTTTCCCTTTGGCACCTTATATTAAGAAAATACACTAACCACAGTAGCAATAAGGGAGGAGGGCTACGCTCCATGGTGGCCTGGCATTCCTTTTGGATCTTACAGGTAGAAAACCAGAGCAGGTTTCCACCATTTATGCATACCAAAATTGACAAGAGTTCTCGGAAAAAGCAGCAGTTAATTGGTGGCAACTAAGATGAAGGCAACAGCTTGTGTGCCAGAAACAATTCCATTTCCCACCAGTCAAATAAGAGCAAACACCAAAACCTTATTCATTCCAATGAAAAGTGGAAAAAAAAACACTGAGAGATAAAAAACTTGAGGTATAGAAAGCCAAACATGATACCGCCATCCTGTACCAGTGACATCCATCCATGGCCCACGTTCTTTCAATCCCCATCAGCAAAATGAAAAACCAGAACTTTTTGAAGTTTCCTGTATGAAATATTCCAGTGAAAGGAGAGACCGCAAGTAACATCAAAAAGAAGTGAGATGCAAACATTCCTTATATGTTCTCCTCTGCAAACCTAATCACACAATTTGTTTTACATACTAATTCTGTCTTCAGGCATCCTGCATCCCTGTGGTATTAAAGAAACAACTGTTCTGGTGGCAACTGTTTTTTATGCTTGGATAATGGTGCAACTGAAGATTTGCACCCACATGTTGTTTTATAACCCAGGGGCAACATTTCAAAAGGCAAGTAGGGGGAGAGGGTCACAGATATTTAAAATACATTCTAAGCTAGGAACAGGTTTATACAGCAGGAAGCTGTAAAATTAGGCTTGTATGCAAAGGGATATCTTATTAGTGGACACACTTTACTGGTCCTTGGGGAGGTCATTCATTTTGATACTGCTGCAAAGGAAACCTTTGATATTTTCAGTATTTAGAGAAATCTTTCTATTAGGCTTTATTTGTTATTTTGTTTCATTTTTTAAACATAAATTTCAACCAGCTCACAAAAAAAAGGGATAAAAGATTTATTCTCAGGTTTGCAGCAATTGGAATCCATCCAATTCATGTTACACTGTGAACTAGGCACACTGTGCAAATTGTCTTTACAATGCCTTATTTCTTAAATCCATTCCCTGTAGGGCAACTACAAAACAGAACTGCAAGTGTCCATCCATTTAGCGCTGATAATTCCTTTAAGTTTAATGTGATACACCAAACTGTCAATGCCTACAGGCTCGTTTCTGCTATTTTTTCTCCACCGTTTAAAAAGGGATGAACAGTCTTGTGGCGTCCATGAATCTCAGTGTGTGGTTTACTTAAAGTCACGCACACTATAATGTTTAACAATGGTTAAAAAAAAATTAGAAAAGTCTTTTGTTCTGAATTTACAGGCCTGAGTAAGCAGGAACTTGAAAGTATTTTAAAATACATTTCCATACACAGCACATTGCACGCTTATTCCAACCGACTGCTTACACAAGTATATTTAAGCCTGAAAAAACAGTTATAAGGGCAAAATCGGTGCACAATACAAGTAAGATGGATACCATGAAGAGCAAACAAACTGCTTTTACAATAGCATAAACATGCTAAAATGACATACAGATACACCGTTTTGTTAAAATTGCACTTAAAAGGAACACTAAACAGATTTTGTGTACTTTGTTAAGTACATAAATCTGTTTCTATTATTCACAGGGAGGTGAGAACGCTATTCCACCTCCCTGTAAATAATAGAACACCCAGGAGACAATGGAACTTACCTTACCGGTGCCCACTCGCAGCTGCTTCTGAGCTGACAAAGATAGCGCGCGACGAGACGCCACACACTTTAATAAAGTGCTATTATTAGTGTGTGCGTCTCTCCCCCCTTGTGTTATGTGCACTTAAAGATACGTTTTGGAGATTCAGCACCAGAGCAGCTATATATAAAGTAGAGGAAAATAAAACAAACCAAAGTTATACTCAAGGGGTATTCTAAAGTTGCAAGGTGAAACATTTGTCTCAGGGCAGCAGGTACCCTGGTACACGAGAGGGCAGTAGGCTGACCGGAAAAATAATAGATTGTCTCTATCTGTCATAAACATAAAAAGTTCAGAGTTTTTAAAATAACTTTGTGTACTAATTTCCTTTACACTCTATTAAAATTTACTGCTACGTCAGGTTAGTGTGCTTCACATATACACCCCTGTCACTTCTGGGGTCACTTCTGTTGTTGTTCCTTGTTGGGGCGGGCATCTTTTTAATCTTTGTATCATGTGGCAAGAAGTCTAGAAACACCCCTGATTCAATTATGTTGATCTCTGTAATATCTGAATTTACTCCTTTATTAATACAGCCTAATTCTCTGAGCCTCCTCTCCAATAAGAAAACAACCTTTTATAAGAGAATCAGGTCTCCATGAATCTCCATAAATATCTTGGCTGGCCTGGGCTGCTTAATCACCATCAAACAAATTCTATGGTGCTACAACAACTGCAAGTGGGGGCTCAGTGTTTAAAGCTTAACAAACCACACGCCCTAATTAGAACCAAGCCCACGTTTTATTATAAGAACAGGAAACCCTCAGAGCATCCAAAAGCAGAGGTTGCCTGGGATACTGCCAGCCATCTGGTGTTCACTTAGCAAAGTTACATAACAAATATCGGATAACTGTAGCTTATGTTTTTTTTAATGACATTTAAATTAGACAGAGCTTGTTAATTCCTATCACAAAAATAAAAGTTTATTTTACCGCATACTGCAGCAAGGGAATGCTGGGGTTGTAGTTATCAAACATCTGGAGGGCCTCAAGTTCGACATCCCTGACTAAGTGAAGATGGAAATAAAATTCAGTCTAAGCCAGACAGTTATAATTTAATAATTTACCTAACTAAAGGTCAGCGTGTCTGGAAAAAATGATTTTTTGTCCTCTAGTATCAAACAAAATGAAAGCTTTCCAGTCTGTTTCCATTTGAATATGTGCACCAGAATTTGACAACAGGCAGAGAAGCTCGAGAAACAACTAAATATGCAAGGTTTCAAGCTCCAACCTGTGATGTGGCAACTGTTCAATAAAAAGTCAGGGGAAAAATGAAAGAAAAAAGTAATAATAATAAAAAAAAAACCACCCTCCCTCCTCTGAGCGTGTGCCACATAAGCACAGATGTCGATTGCTTACTGTAAATTTGCCAGATACGAAAGCTGAAGTCTAACCTCATTTTAGAAGATGAATATAATATAATGCAATCAAGGCTGCCCCTAATGCTGCTTTCTCTGTCACTTACTAATTTAATCTTGCATCATTAACTGAAAAATTAGATAAATCCAAGAAAATGAGTGTGTGTCAGATTAAGGCTTCCAGCAACTGCTCAACCTAGAAAACAAGTCTCCCCTACACAAGTAAACTCTTTGACTTAAGGTTCGTACAGACGTACAATGTGCGCACCAAGCCACGCCCCCCGACCACACGCATTTGTGCGACGAACAACCATTCAGCCAAGATCACACGTGTGTACGCGTTCGGTCGGGGGTCGTTCGGCGATCCGCCAGGGGATCTTTATCCGCTATTTACAGGTAGCGTCAAGTAGTTGCGTCACACATCTAAGAGACATTTGCCTGTACTAAAGTTGCTGTACTAACCAAATATTTTAATTAAAAAGAAACATTACATAGACAGGAAGTTAAGTATAACTTTGAAATTGGCTTGAAAGGCCACATTTTGGAAGGGAATGTGTGTGTGTGTGCTGCAGATGTTAAAAACACAATAATGCAATGATGAGGACATTGTTTTTTTACTTACCCTTTAAATATGGCTGTGACATGAATGAATGGTAGGTCAGTTGATGTGTGTACCGTGTCAGGTTGGGGGATAAAGGACTATTTAATAATGGTCAAAATGTTTTTTGACTACTTACCCTTTAAATATGGTTGCCACATGAAATGAAGGGGTAGTTCAGTTGGTGTGTGTACCCGTGTCAAATTGGAAGTTAAAATTTTTTTTGATTATTGATCAAATTGTTCTTTGATAATAGTTATCCTTAAGTATGGCTGCCACGGAAATGGAAATGGAAAGGTAGGTCATTAGGTGTATGTACTGTGTCAGGTTGGGGGGGTTACAAGAAAAACAAAATTTTGTATGATATTAGCAAACATAGTTTTTTTTAACTTAACTTTAACTTTAAATATGGCGCCATGGAAATGGATGGGTAGGTAGTAGGTGTGAGTACTTGGTTTAGGTGGAAATTAAAAATAACTTTTCGATTATTGATACATTTTTTTTCTTCACTTTAGTAACACTTTAAGCATGGCTGCCACAGTACTGGAGGGGGTAGCAGGGCATACCTGCAGGCGAGATTTGAGGCCAGGCACCTGACCCCTCCAAGCAGTTTTCCACGATTAGCCATTTTAAACAGCCGATCGTGTGCATGTTTCATTCATACACGATCAGCTAGTAATTTGTCTAAAAACTCCCCCAATCTATACTTACTTTGACTCTTTCCACCGACGTTCTGTACAGCCGTAAGCCGCGTCCGTGATTGGCTGCCTCTCAGCCAATTAGGACGCTGCTGCCAGTCCGCCCCCTGCTTGCATGAAACTGTCCGGGACTAAATGTGGGAGGAGAGAGGCAAAGTAAGCAGTGATCAGGGGAGTTTTTAGACACAACAACTATAGCGGTTGGGGGTGGGAGCCCTACACTACAGAATTTTTTTTTTTAAAAGGGTGGACATGCCCTTTAACCCTTTAACTGCCACAGATCGTATATTCATGATCTGTGCAGAGAATGCACAAATTGCCACAGATCGTGAATATACATCTGTGGCTGTCCCTTTAAAAAAAAAAATTGAGCCGTGCTAGGGGCGATCAGGGGCAGCATTCAACTGCCCCCCTAGCCCCCTCGATCCCCCCTCTTCGTCCAAATCCGAGGGGGGGTCGGGAGATATGAGATATTCTACCTTGGATTGCCGTGGGAACCCTATAGGAAGCGCAGACCCACATGGAGGAAGATGCAGAGCGGAAAGGGAGACCCCGGTGACGTCATGGACCTTCCTCCTTCACCGGGGTCTTCCCATATAGAGATACAATGCTGGTGGAGGTACTGCACTGCGATCTCCATTCAGATCACAGTACAGTATCTGGTATAGTAAAGCTGTCAGTGTGACAGCTTTACTATACTTTTTGTGAATGGAACTCAAAGTTCCATTCACAAATAGGATTTTTTTAGCAAAGACTTAGAAAAAAAAATGGGGACAGAGATCAAAATTTGGTGATCACTTCTGATCACCAAATTATTGATCTTTGCCATTGAATGAAAAATCACTTCCTGAAAAATTATTTCCGGGAATTGATTTTTCCGATCGGATTTCGTTATCATTCCCTAAGATGATTTGATGATCATCTTTGGGAATGATCCCCCCCAACAAAAAAAGGGGAAATGCACACAAAAAAAATCTTAAAGTGATACACACACTTTTTTTTTTATACCCTAAAACTATAAATTAGCAAAAAACTTTGTCTTCTCCAAGCTTCCCAATGTCCCCGATTATATCGGTAAAGTAAACGCATATACTTATTTGTACGATTTTAAGGGAAACTATGCCTATTTTATAAGAAAATTTTGCAAAGGGAACCGAAAAAAGACCGGACTGAATTTTTAGGATCAGTAAAGTGTGCAAAAACGTGTGTGACTCTGTACTAACCGGTTTTCACTAAAATACCACTAAAAAGGGGGAGAGTGTGCGTGTGGGGGGTGGGTTTTGGTGTTTAATTTTTTTCTTGTAACTGCACTTCTACATGCATCCCATTTGAGCTAGTTGGTGGCCTCGTCTCTGTTTGCACCCACGCAAATGGCACATCGTTTGATTAGGGAGATGTGGGAGATTGCTATTTAGTGGGGTTTTTTGCTTGTCAAGTGGGTTTAGGTAGTATTTTAACCTTTGAATCTCCTTATTTTATTTTTCACAAAATCTTCTAAAAGCACGGAGTTCTATGGATGACAGCGTCTGGAATTCTTCATGTATGTATAAAGCATGGCACCGTAATGTAGCTGAAGGTGCATAAATTCCAAAAATATATAGTTTGTGGGGGGTATTTCCAAGTTTAGGCTGTTTCCTTTGAAAAAGGGTGAGGCTGTTCAAAAAACAAAGCACTTAGATTTTTTTCTGTAATTGCATTTGTGCATGCGTCCAATTTGAGCTAGTTGGGGGCCACATCTCTGTGTCATCACGCAACGGCATGCCGTTGATTCAGGACATGTGGGAAATTGATATTTAGTGGGGGTTTTCATTTGTGGGGGGCATTTCCAAGTTTTGGGGCTGTTTGAAATTACAGAGCACTTTGATTTTTTTCTTGTAATTACACTTATGCATGCTTCCCATTTGAGTTAGTTGGTGGCCATGTCTCTGTGTGCACCCACACATAATAGCATACCGTTTGATGCAGGATATGTGGAGATTCTGCATTTAGTGGTTTGTTTGCTTGTCAAGTGGGTTTAGGTAGATTTTAACCCTTGAATCATCTTATTTTTTTTTCACAAACCTCCTAAAACACAGAGTTCTTTTTGGATCACTGGTCTGGAATTCTTCATGTATGTATGAAAGCATGGTACTGTAATGTAGCTGAAGTTAGTATTCCAAAAATATATAGTTTGTGGGGGAATTTCAAGTTTCGTGGCTGTTTCCTTAGATTTTTCTTTGATTTTTTTCTTGAATTGCATTTGTGCATGCGTCCATTTGAGCTGTTGGTGGCCATGTCTCTGTGTGCATCCACGCATATGGCATACCATTTGATTCAGGGCATTTGGGAGATTGATATTTGGTAACTTTTTTTCATTACTTGGGGGTTGGCAGGGTTATAAACTTTGAAACTGTTGTTTTTTTTTATTTTTTTTCAGAAAATATGCTAAAAGTGCAAAATTCTACGAAGATCTCCACACCAATATGGTAGAGAATGAAAAATGGCACATTGCTTAGCTGAAGGTATGTAGATCCTGAGATAATATATTTTTGGGGTATTTTTTGAGTTAAGGGGTGTTTAGATTGTAAAATCTTAAAGTTGCTGTTATTGGGCCACTACGCATTGGCTCACTTTGTGACTAGTGGCTTTCATGTCCATGTGTGTAACCATCATATGGAATACCGTTTGATTCAGGGCATTTGAAAGATTGATAATTGACGTTTTTTTTACAAGACATGGAAATTTGCCATGATTTTTAACTTTGAATTGTATTTTTATAAATTTTCCTGAAAATCTGTTAAAAAGTGAAATTTACATGAAACTGAAACTGCGCCCACACCATTGGTGGTATGCAAAAAGGAATCGCACCATTGAATAGCTGAAGGTGTGTAGATTCCAAGAATATATAGTTTTTGGGGGGTATTTTAATAATAAGAGGTGGTTTTAGTCTGACAAATCTGAAAGTTGCTGTAATTCGCCATTGCTCATTGGCTCACTTTGTGGCTAGTTTATTCCACGTTTGCGTGTGTAACCATACATAGCATACCGTTTGATTCAGGACTTTGGGAGATTGATATTTAGTAACTTTTTTTTACATTCCATGGGTTTTGGCATGATTTCTACTTTTGAATGTTGTGTGATGTTCATTTTTTGAAAATAATGGTAAAACGGCAAACTTTACGAAGAACTGCGCCTACACCATTGATGGTATGAATGAACGAACTACAGTGTTACATACTGAAGGTGTGTAGATTTCAGGAATATATAGTTTGTGGGGGGTGTTTTGTGGAAAAACTGCAGACTGTTCAAATACAAAACTGGCCAATTTTTTTTTTGCTGCTATTGACATTGGCACTGGTCACGCTCTGGGTTAGTTGGTAGCCATGTCTCTGGGTATACCCTGAAGATGTGGCATACCGTTTTATTCGGGAGGGGTTAGCTTTCATATTTGAAGATCGTTTGAACTTTCCTCCACAGGTTTTAGCTGAAATTCGCATTGATTTTGTCTCTATTTACAGATGAGGAAAAAAAGGAAAATGTGAGAAAATAACTTACAATTGGACGAAGAGCTGCGCCAGGTATCTGCATTTTGATCGAAACTTACCTACTCTTAAAATCTGCGGGTATGTAGTTTCTAAAAATATCTCACTTGTGGGGATATTTTAGTTAATTTGGAAGATATTCTATGTTACTGTCAGTAGTGGTTTATACATTTCAATTATGGTGGTAATATTCTTGAAGGTGCAGTTTTAGTTTGGGGGGTCTCCTGTACAGGAAAAGTGGGGTACCTACATATATCTCGTATCGTTGTACTCGGGAGTATCAGAGCTTTTAGAAACAGTAAGATTTTTGTGCGTTACCTTTTAATTTTTTTTTACATATTTTACCCATAATTCAAGTTAAATTTCCAGAAAAGTTACAAAATTTTGTTACCATGTTAAAGTAGACTTTGTGCTGAAAAAAACAATGTATAATATTCCTGATTTACTGCAAGGTTTCCTACTGTAATATTAGTCTAAAGCGATTAAGGGCAAAATCCTGAAAATTCACCTGGCAGTTAACGCAAAAAAACGAAATTCTCCTGGCAGTGAAAGGGTTAAACTTTCTTTTGACTTGTTTTGGTCGATTATTCATAAAACCATATCATAAAAATATTATTTCTTTCAGAAAAAGACTTATAAACTTTTTGGTTGCATTGGCGCATTGGCGCTATTGCTTTATTGCATTTCTAGTGGTGGCTGTGGTCGGTCACTGTTCTGTTGAAGGATAATAACTTTTATAAGATCTGTTACTATGTAACGTTTTCTTCCATTTTTATTTTAGCAATATATCTTAAATTCAAGAAGGCTAATTGCAGAACAATATTATGACCAATGTAAAATTTAATATAATTAAATATTTACACTGACTATATTAATTTATAGTATAATGTTCCTCTTTAAGTATAAACTTTTTTACTTACATTCCCTACCCCCCCCAGCTGGATCTTTCATGCAACCAAGTTAGCCCCATTATTTTTTGTTAACAATCTAAATATAGCAAACAGAAAAATAACATTCTATAAAGCATCGTTTTTAATCCAAAAATTCTGATGATCTGTGTGACAGATTTTCTCTGCAAATAAAATTTCTCCATTATTTTAGTGAAACATTCTGTGGACCATCTTCCAATCCGAGGAATGTAAGTAGCGTCTATTTTCTTTTCATAGATATAATAAGCGAATTGCAATAAGACTGTATGCATCATAAACATTACTTTTTATTTCTATTTATTTTACTTTTAGTGAGCGAAATCTTTAAAGGCCTCTTGAAAGATTATCAAAGATTAAGTGTAGATTTTGGGTAGTGTTATATTGCAAGGCTAAAGGTGAAATAAGATTGCTTAACTGTATAACAGTTTTCTTTTCTTAATACTTTTCTCGTTAACTGTTCTCTAATTATAGTATTTGAGGTTGAATAAAGACATATGTCCATCCAGTCCAACCCATCTAGCAATATCCTCATTTCCTGCCTAACTGTTGATCCAGAGAAAGGCAAAAAAAAACCCAAACCACCAAATTTATAAAAAATTCCTTCCTGACTACAAGTGGCAATCGGAAATTTCCCTGGATCAACTCTACTTTATATATCAATACCAGTAACTGGCAACATTCCTTGTTTGCAGAAACTCATCCAGCTTCTTTTTGAAACTGACCAATGAACCTGCCATAACAATATCCACTGGAAGAAAGTTCCATAGCTTTACCGTTCTCACAGTGAAAAACCCTTTCCGAACTTGCAGACTAAACCTTTTTTCTTCTAGTCTTAAGGGATGTCCACGTGTCCTCTGACATGCTCTATTGGTGAACAATGCCCCAGATAGTTTATTGTATGGCCCGTTAATGTATTTATACACAACTCATATCCTCACGCAAGCCCTTTTTTCCAGCTACATAATTTTAACTTTTCCAGTTCCTCTTCATATTCAAGCTCCCCCATCCCTTATTAATTTAGTTGCCCCTTCTCTGAACCCTTTCCATTTTAAAGATGTCCTTTTTGTACAAAGGATTCCAAAACTGCACTGCATATTCCAAATGAGGCCTTACCAATACTTTGTAAAGAGGAAGAATAACACTTTCCTCCCTTGAATCCATGCCTCTCTTTATATAAGACAATACCATGCTGTCTCTGGCTGTTGCCGCCTGGCACTGCTTGCTTCCTTTAAGTTTGTTATCCACCAAAACTCCAAGATCCCTTTCCAACAGGGATTCACTTAACACAGAGCCATTTATAGTATAAGACAAGGATTTAAGTCCAAATGCATCACCTTACATTTATCAACATTGAGTATCATCTGCCACTTAGCAGCCAATGTGGCAATCTATCTAGATCCCCCTGCACCGATTGCACATCCTCTTTTTAGGTCGACAAAGTTTTGTAACACAGAAACCTTGCTGACAATACCCACTTCCAAATCATTAATAAATAGATTAAATAGAAGCGGCCCCAACACAGAACCCTGTGGCACCCCACAAGTAGAATAAAATTCATTTGTGTAATAACTATAAAATGATTTCAGGAACTGAGAGCCAGTCAGATGTCGGCTCTACTGATTTTATCCAGTTTAAAATAATAATCAGGGTTCTACATTTTGATTATTTTTTATGCTTTATTATTAACACTAAATTATGTAATCCCTAAAGGGGGTTCACATCAGTATGTGTACATAAAAATCTTACCTTTAATTGGGTGTCACTATTTATTTACCCAGGCAGATAATGTCATGTGAACCGACATGTGACATAGAATAGTTTGTATTTAGACAGTGGTCGGCACACTACACCTAGAAGGCAGGACAGATAAACTTTTCACAAAGATTGTTAATTACGTTAGAAATGACTCTTTGAGGGCTAGGCAAACACGCCCACGATTTTCGCTAAAATGGAAATCACGGGAACGCGAATATTCCTGCGATTTCTGATGCGCATGCGATTGCACGTCCGTTCGTGTTTTGTTAACGCACGCGTTCACCATTTTTGGTGCGTTAACGCATGCGTTTCCATAATGGAAAACTACAAAATCACATGCGCAAACGCACAAGAATCGCGCTCACAATCGCGTGCGATAACGCTCGTGATTGTGTGCGCGATTCCTGTGCGTTGCAGTGTGGCCTCAGCCTAAAACCAATGAAATTGTGTAGAATATTTATTCCCCTTTTATTATATATATATGTAGAAAAGACAAACAGCAAACCACCTGGTCGTTTGTTACCTGATGCAGATCTAAGGAATATATCTGGATTTATTCCTAGTAGACAATTTCTAGAACGACACAGCACTCAGGATTAGCTTTGTTTCGGGGAAACAGACTCCCCTTCTTCAGGCAATAGATGATGACAGACAATGTCCATAATATGTACTCAACACAGAATATAAAGCCTACTACAGGAAGTGACATAATATAAATCCCTCCCCCTTCATTCAATTACCAATAGGCCATAGAGGCCGCCCTGAAACCTGTACATACCAAATACAGCAGTGTTCAGTTAACAAGAAAACAACCCTGGACTAGTGTCAAAGGAATAGATAGAGATCAAAGTCTCTATTTAATCCATTTGGATACAATGAATTCAATTTGTGGACCCACCACACCTCTCTTTGTCGCAATTTAAGGACTCTGTCCCCCCCTCTAACGGAGGGCTTGACCAACTCCAACACCATATACTTTAAATCGTTTTCATTATGCCCTGCTTCTCCATAATGTTTAGGTACCGGTAGCTTATCACTGAACACTGCTGTATTTGGTATGTACAGGTTTCAGTGCGGCCTCTATGGCCTATTGGTAATTGTGCTTGGGATTAAAGCTGTCAAAAGCCATATCTGTAGCCTTGGAAAAAAGTTCAGTTCAAAATCTGTTCCTCTTTTTTGATTCTTACGTCAAGGAAACAGATTTGGCTTAAATCAAAGCTAAGAGTATATTTTATATTGGGGTGGAGACCATTGATATATATATATATATATTTTTTTAAATTATTATTATTATTTTTTAATGTGGCCAATAAATCATTTATTACTGCAAGAGAAGCTAGAAGAGCAAATGTGCCATATATATTTGTACTACTATTTTAAGTATTAAGACTGAATACTAGAAATTAAAGGAGAAATATAGGCAGGTGATTTTTTTTTAAATGTCATTATTTATATTATAGGAAGCCAGAATTGATGTCCTCATTTGGATATTTTTCCATGAAACATTGATTGAGCGGGTTTACTAATGCCCCTCCCCTCTGTCTTCCTAAAGCAGAATTGTGACCAATCTTAAAGAGATATAGATATATATATATATATACTATATATATAATAATAGATAAAAATATATATAATATATAAGTCAATGTAGTATGTGTATGTATGTTTGTCATTCCAGAAAAACGTTAAAACGTCTGGGACAAATATATATATATATATAGTTTCATGAGACTTGGTATACTTATGTACAAGGTCCTGAAAAAGAGCATAGGCTACTTTTAAACTTTTAAAACTGCATCCGTACCCCCTTTTGTCAACAATTTTTAAAGTTAATTAACCTGTGTGCTGCCATCTGGTGGTGAATCACGTAATCACCTATTCATTTTGTTTTGTTGCTCATCAGAGTGCAGGGCCCCGCCTCTTGCCTGAACTTGTAGCTCTTCTGTGCTGTAATCCTCCATAGCAGAGCAGGATGAATTAACTAAGTTATACTGAACCCAATTCTGCTTGTGAGAGTCCATGGGGGGGGGACATTTTTATCCTCTGTCTCACTGCTGTGTACAGAAGGTAAGTCAGTAGGTGTGTAAACCGATGTGAGTTTGGGGGTATGTGTTTTTGCATGTATGACCATATAACTTTTATTGATGTGTGATCAAAATTAGTTTTTTGACTATTAAGTAAGCCCTTTAAGTATGGCTTCCATAGAAATGGAAAGGTAGGTCAGTAGGTGGGTGTTCCTGTGTCTGTGTGGGGCGTTGGAATATCAGCGTTTGTGTTTATGACCATGAAACAAACAGTTTTGATCTCATGACCCTTAAATCCTATATGCCCGACACGTCTGTACCAAATTTCATGTCTCTAGAATTGTGGGAGGATATACAGTCCAAAAAAGCGGAAGAATAAAACAGAAGAAGAAAAAGAAATAGAAAGAACAGTAATTTGTCTCTTCAAGCCAAATTAATTGTACAGTCATTTACATTTAACGGGAATGTTTAGGTTAAAATACATTTTAGTGATCTACAACATAGAACTACTCAATAAAATGATGCACAACTTTTTAAGTGATTTCTTCACAAAATACAGCATTATAAAGTTTATATTTCATTTCCAGCACTCAAACCCCCTGGTTTCCTCCTGTTCCCCTGTTTTATGTGCTATGCATGATCAGTGTGCTTCATCCAGGGAGAGGGAGCTACTCAACAATCAACTATTTAGTATATCGCTGCAATATGAACTCTTGTTAAAGGGGAACAAAACTAAAAAACAAGTAGGACTAGAAAGGAATTGCATGGTAAACACTTTATTAGCTCAGTCAGTGGTAAGGTTGTCCTGTTGAAACATAGCCAATAGCTCTACTGTGACTGAGGCAAAAAAGCAAACGCCTTTACAATTTTCACTGCTATTTACTTATCAGAACAAATACTGCACTCACATTAGTATAGTATTTGAGGATGAATAAAAATGGAGCAGCACCTTCTTAGAAGGAATATTGCAGTCTCATGCTATATGAATAGCATTGCCCACAAAATCTAAGAAACAAGAAGTCATTTCTTAAGCTAGTTAAACACTATACGATCCTTCCTCCTGACCGACCGTTCGACCAGGAGGAAGGACTGTTGGTCGCGGCAAACGCAAAAGGTTGGGATGGTAGGACCTGTCCGATCGTTCTTTCATCCGATCCGGACAGAGGAATGGTCAGCGATCGGTCGCAGCCGCCACAAGGCATACAATAATTCGGAAATGTCGGTTGGTCGGGCCGAATTAAGCTGGGTACACACAGTAACGATAAAGCCCCGATACCGTTGGATCCAACGGTATCGGGGCTTTATCGTTATGTGTGTACGTTCGTTTCCCGAATGAGCGCGCGGCCGCCGAACGCTCGTTCGGGAAAGGGCGAAAAATTTCCATAGGCCGCGCTAGACTCCCTATAGAGGAGTCTAGCGCAGCCGATGGAAACACACAGTCCAGAGCGTTCTCCTATGAAGTTCATAGGGAGAACGCTCAGGACTGTGTGTATGCAGATCTTTGAAAGATGGCAGACAGGATCTTGCAGATCTGGACTGTGTGTACCTAGCTTTATTGTATCGTGTGTACCTAGCTTTACTCCCAGGTTCTCCAGAGTAAGGGGTGGAGATATGCAAAATTCCCCTTTATGTCCTGAGGGCCCTTCAGGCAGTGGAAAAGCCTGAAGGGACCCCAGGATGCTCAAGGCCCGGTAGCTTCTGTACATCCTGATGGCAGCCCTGAACCCATACAGTACTTAATTATTCTGGCTATATATTCTCTTTATTTAAAAAAAATATATTTATTTCATACACTTTGCTATGCTTTGCTCAAAGGTTGCGCCACTTCCTTGAAATGTTCCTAAGAGTAATTTTTACTAATTGGCTGATGGATGGGTCAAATGTGCTCAGATCTCTACTGAGCAACCCAGGAATGAAGACCATAACATATAATATTAGGGGTCCTGGAAACAGGATATCAGTACACTGGAACTATTTATTTGTGCACAGAGAAATTAGATGGGCAGATATTGGCCATTAAAATGAGAAATACTTTTTTCTTGACAGTTGTAAGTTAAAGTGGATTTTGATCTCAAATGTGTAACAGTTATATACTGTCTAAAAAACATTAAAGAGGGCAGACCCTGATATTTCAGTCAGATCAAACATGGTTGTCCATTATTCATACAATCCTTGAACATTGAACTAAGCAGCAGTAGTTGGAATTTAACAAATCCTGTAGACCTTTCATTGCCATTTAAAGAGTTTTATCATGAAATGCAACAAATGAATATCTGGTTTAGAATACCCCGGGTAATAAACTTCTCGATAAAGGTGAATGGTTAAAGTGTAGAGGAGTTTTCCTTTGGATTATGTAACAGGATTAAAGTAAACCAGTAATAATAACTAATCTAGGCAGAATAATTACACAATTCTTATTAATTGGTTACAACTACATAAATGTCTAAAACAAGAAGTGTTTGTCAGTATTACCATGAACAGATGGAGAGTGCTCAGCAGACCTTGTGTGCAGTTTATTTATCAGGTCATGTGACCTTAATTGTACACATAGTGATTATGTCATTTTAATCTGTGCCCTTTCTTCTGTCTCTGGACTACACATGTACACATGGATGGTCATCTGTAAATCCTAATGGATCAGAAGGGAAAGTTTGATCTCCATATAGAGTATATAGTGGGAGATCATTAACACACAATTGTGAATCTTCGCAAATTTACAACAGATCCCAACATGAATTCATCTCTAACGCTAGGTACATTCATGGAAATATTTTAACCTGACCAACCAGCTAATATCTTGATCAATAAAAATATTGGTGGTAAGTTTTCATTGCGACATTGTTTTTAAATAGGGTTAGCAGGAATAAAATAAACACTGCTCTCAATTAGGTCGTCATGAAGATTTCCCCAAACAACTTCTCAACTCAAAATCATTACATAATATTTCAAGACCAAGTATAATCTTAAAATGAAAATTCTGCTTTTAGATCCTGAACTTGGCTTGCCATCTAGTGGCCAAGGGTTTTTACATCAACAAATATGGTACAGTACATGTCCCATTTTACTGAAAAAGGTTTCCCTCTGATTATGGTTCTCAAACATTTACAAACTGTGGCACACTTCTCATTGCAAGCTTTTCTCTCATCACACCTGTGTTCTCATTGTTGGACTTCTTGCTGTTATGATACATACTTTGCGCACTTTATAGTGTATTGTAAACAAATTTTAATATAGTCAATGTACAGTAGACTGTATTTATATTTTATTACAATATCTACTTATAAACTACAAACAAATTACACATTTACAGGCACATCTCTGGCTCTCCGAAGGAACATGAGTGAACCCCTTAAGCCTCGTACACATGTGCGATTGCGGGCCCTGACCCACGATGGGTCCGAACGGTCGTTTCGGCCAATAATCAGCCCGTGTATGGAGTGCTAAAAAATGCCCATTCACGGGCCGATTATCGGCCAACACATCGTGCGTTGCGGGTCGGGACCCACGTCCGCACGTGTACGAACCTTTACTGTCCAAGTTCCATAATTGGAGGTGTAACGATTTAATCCCCTCACAATCTGTGAATTGCTCTTACTGCTATTCAGGGTTGTTCATATTTATGACCTCTTTCAATCCTCTCAGATTGCTTTTCTGGTGATGTGTTGTTTTTGATGTAGGAGCTTATTTCTCGGGAATTTGACGGGATAAGATGGTTATTGTTTTATGAGCTACATTTTTTCTGTTGATTGTTTCTTTTTTACTTTTTGTTGCTTTAAGCCAAATTTGGGTAAAAAAAAAAAAAAAAAAATTAGAACTTTCAGGGAGATTCAATAAAAGTTCTTAAAAAATGGTGCTAATTTTGCCCCGACCAATCAGATCTTATTTAACATTTGAAAGCTAATATCTGGTTGGTTGGGGAAACATTAACACCATTTTTAATGGTAAGAACTTTTATTGAATCTCCCTGTTTGTTCTTTATGTTACCATATCAACCATTTAGTGCTCAGACAACACCAGCTTGTGTTCTAGTGGGAGTCAAACAGGCAAACCTATGCTGGTCAGCATAGGTGGATTTCCAGTAAATTTCAATACCCACACCATCCCCTTCTTTAATGTACAGGGCACAGTACAAAAAGGCTGGTATGTGGTTATGTGCATATCCCATTGATGTTTATATCGAATTGGTTTGTGTACTCAAATAAGTTCCTGGTTTTGAGTTTATATAGCACAAATTTAGCAATGCGGTATGTTTATTGTTTGTTTTTTGAAAGTTCTGGTAGTTTTCCTCTAGCAATTCATAGATGTTGAAATCATTTACATGAGTGTTTACCTTAATATGCTACATTGTCATTTCTCCACTGTGAGAAAACCGATGCTTTCTTTTGAGTGTGGTCAAGATGCAAGAAAGTGCACTGGGAAATAAAAGTAGGAGAGACTTCTGGGTAATTTCCATGTTTCCATGGTAGCCCTTAAACAAATGCTACACCTTTTGTGAGGCTTTTAACAAGCTAAGTGCAGATCTAGAGTGCCATTTCTAGATTGGTTTTGGTTTTATTGAGCCATCATCAGTATAACTTAAAAGATATTTACACTGGGAAATTAGTTTTTTTTTAAATTGCCCATTACAAGAAATGATAATTCTTCCCAATTATAGCTCTACCATTATTTTGCTGATCTGTCCCCTATTTCTTTAGATATTCAGTCTGAAACATCCTACATTTTAGCTGTAAATCAACTGCCTTAGTATCATCAACTCTTCTGTTATACATAGTTTTGCTGTAGCTGGAATGGTGACAGTTGGTATGTGAACTGCGTGGTGTGAAATACCCTTATCCAATGCAACCTCATAGGTTGATTACTAAGCATGGTTGCCCTTACAGAGTCAGATAGTCTGGCAGGGAGCTGGCAGACTGAGAGACAAAGCTTGAGCAAAACAAGCACTCAGTTGAATTCATGCAGCAACACAAACACATCAGTAAGTGCTGCTTACATGTTTTTATTTATAAATTGAAATGAGTAATTTTTTAAGTGTACAATTCCTCTAAGCCTCTGGTCTGCATAGTGCCCTTGATTGACATCACCAAGGGATCAAGTTAGTTATGCAGGCCATACCTGCAAAAGGGGGAGGAGCCCCAGGAAATACTGTGTGCTACAGATGTTTGGTTCTTAATAAAAGTGTACATGTTTTATCTTTGGTGGGCGGTTATTTTGATAGAATTGCGATTCGTAAGAATCTGCACCCATACTTGTAAAAAAAACTCCTAAGTTCCTAGTGAGCACCTTTAGGTTTTTAGTCTGTTTAGTTCAGACTAACTGGGAGTGTCACTAATGCCTTTACGCTGGGCACGTGATTTGACCAATCAATCGGTACAAGCTGCCACCACTTTAAGTTATGGCCTTAAAGACGCCCCAAAAACAGTCTTGACTCTCACTGACTATGCACACCCCTGTCCTGGCAGCTAAATGGTTAACACTACACCATTCACACCAGCAACTAACTGGTTAATTAGCATCAGTCCTTCACAAGCAGTCACAGAGTTAATTAGCATTTACACTGCAAAACACTCCATTCAACCACATATAAACTTATCAGAGGCTAACTGAGTTCTGTTAGAGCATCAAAGACAAAACTTATTACATTTTAGATTTAATATTCCAAAAGGTAGACAGTGCATATAATACAAAAATAAAAGAAAATGGTGTTATAATAAAATGACATACAATAGTACAACATATTAAAATAAAAAAGGATAAAAATATTCACAGACCCTACTCACTAGAAGTCCTGTGTCCCGGGGCGGGAAGAAACACCGGGTCCATACACACGGTTTTAGCATGTCCCCTCAGTATGAACAAAGTTATAGGGGCTACAAGGATTTTTAAACTCCTTGTTGAACCACCCCCCTCCCAGGCTATGCATGAGGTGGGAGTGTCTAGGAATGTCCAGATTGTATGACTAGCCAAAAGCATTCATTCCCCCTCAGTTAGGCAGATTCCATATAAATGTAGATATGTACATTGTACTGGGATATAGACCACATATTCCTCTCCTGTATTAATTATCAATTCCTCCAATACCAAACATGACCTGTGTGTAAGACAAATTTCCCAAGATATTAGTAACTCGCCTTGGCAAGGGAATAAGGTCTCCATGTTGGGTATCATTTTAATGGGCCTACCCTCCCATTCACAAATATAATATTGGTTTCTGTCTTACATATTCCAATACCGAAATACATGTATTTTACATGTATGACTGTCCTTAAAATGACCTCTTAAGGTACCCACCAGACCCCTAGCTGTAGAGAATTCCAGATACACAGTTCAGCCCCACATTGTCTGGAAAAAAAGATCTGGTTCCATGCTTCACTAATCGGAATATAAACAATAGGACTGTTCCAGGGTGGAATGGCATTTTATTGGTCCTTTGCAAGAACTAATACCAATAGTTAACCCATTCTTGCCAAGTCACTACACACTTTCCTGACAGGGAGATTCAATAAAAGTTCTTATCGTTAAAAATGGTGCTAACTTTGCCCCAACCAATCAGATCTTTTTTAACATTTGCTCCCCGTTTGTTCTTTATTGTTACCATATCAACCATTAGTGCTCAGGAAACACCAGCTTGAGATTCAATAAAAGTTCTTATCGTTAAAAATGGTGCTAACTTTGCCCCAACCAATCAGATCTTTTTTAACATTTGAAAGCTAACATCTGATTGGTTGGGGCAAAATTAGCAAAATTTTTAAAGTTAAAAACTTTTATTGAATAACCCTGTTAATCTCCCTTTTTCATATACAAGTAAAATTAGGAGAGACTTTTGGCTAGTTTTCTTAGTAGCCCTAGAGAAATGCTATAACTTCTGTAAGACCTTTGTCAGCATTGTACAAGCTAGATCTAGAGTGCCAGTTGTAGACCAGTTTCGTCTTTAAGCCATTATTAGTAAAACATAGGCCAGCATAATAGGCTAATCTGCATAGTGAAGTGCCTTTTGACAGACACCACCAAGGTTCTATGAACACTTTTAGGCAAAATTCTTTACTCTTCTCTGACATCCTGTTGGAATAGGTTAAGGATTCAATGGCTTTTATGTTGTAGTCCGTACAACTCACAACTCCCTGACCCCAGTATTTATGGTCTCTAGAACAGAGTGTTTTCTACACAGATGTCTCCTTACCAATATAGAAGTGCCTTATAAGACTTTGAAAGCTACTTCTTACCCGCAGTTTATTTACCAGCCATCGTGAATTGCATGCAGCCTTCTTGGGACAATGCAAAATGGTCAGCAGATTAAACTAACATTTTTTAAATTCTGTTCCTTACAAAAGATAAAGCTACCAAATTATACCCATTTAACTTGCATGTGCTGTGGTAGGTCACAGGTTCAAATCCCCAGAATTACTTTTATTTATTTTGTATTCATTATAATCCTAGTAAAAGCTAAAGATTCTACATATACTGTAGTGTTATACTTTGACTCACATACTTGTTTAGCAAGACAAAGTATGTGAGGTTTCAGGGTCAATCCCTGTTCTGTATGTTCTGTATCAGGGAGACGGAGGATCTCTATGTCAGCTTTCAAAAAGCAAGGCTGCAACTTTCTTGTTTTAATTGCTTCAGCACTACAGAGCATGTGTGTACTGACCCCTATGTTTGTGAAGGTTCTCATTCATCCAGGTCATGGTATATACGTTGTATTCAGTTAGATCAACTGGACTTAAAGTTTAGTTCTTGAAGACATTTCGCTAGTCATCCGACTGGCTTTCTCAATTTAGAATGCTCTTCACTTTAGTACCTTTAAGCCATGGCTCCACAGTACTGGAGGGGTAGCAGGGCATACCTGCAAGGCGAGATTTTTGAGGCCATGGCAACCTGACCCCCTCCGAAGGCAGTTTTCCTCCCGATTAGCCATTTTAAAACCGCGATCGTGTGCATGTTTCATTCTACCACACATCAGCTAGTAATTTGTCTAAAAACTCCCCAATCTAATCTTATACTACTTTGACTCTTTCCACCGCACCGTTCTGTCAGCCGTAAGCCTCGTCCGTGATTTGGCGTGCCTCTCAGCCAATTACGGACGCTGCTGCCAGTCGCGGCCCCCTGCTTGCATCAAACTTCGGCGGGGACTAATGTGGAGAGAGAGGCAAAGTAAGCATGATCCTAGTGAGTTTTTTAGACACACAACTATACGGTTGGGGGGTGGGAGCCCTACACATAATTTTTTTTTTTAAAGGTGGACAAATGCCCTTTAAAACCCTTTAACTGCCACACTCGTATATTCATGATCTTTGCGAAGAATGCACAAATTTTTTGTCCCAAGATCGTGAATAGTACGATCTGTGGCTGTCCTTTAAAAAAAAAAATGAGTGAGCCGTGCGTAGGGCGATCGTGGGCAGCTTCAAACTCCGCCCCCTACGCCCCCTCGATCCCCCCTTCTTTCTCCAAATCCCGAGGGGGGTCCTGGAGATTTTCTACCCCTGATGCCCGTGACCAATATGAGCTGCACGACCCACATGGAGGACAGATGCAGAGCGGAAAGGAGACCCCGGTGACGTATGACCTTCCGCCTTTCACCGGGTCTTCCCATAGAGAGATACAATGCTGGTGGAGTACTGCACTGCTATCTCCATTCAGATCAAAGGACAGTATCGGTATAGTAAGACTGTCAGGTGTGCACAGCTGTTACTATACTTTTGTGAATGGAACTAAAGTTCATTCACAAATCATATTTTTGTTTTTAGCAAAACTTAGGAAAAAAACAATGGGGACGAGATCTAAAATTTGGGTGATCACTTTTCTATCACCAAATTAATTGATCTTTGCCATTGAATGAAACGACTTCCTGAAAAATTATTTCCGGATAATTGAATTTTTTTCCGATCGATTTCGTTAATCATTCCCTAATATGATTGATGATTCATCGTTGGGAATGATCCCCCCCCCCCAAAAAGGGGAAATGCACACAAAAAAAATCTTAAAGTGATACCACCCTAATTTTTTTTTATACCCTACATCATAAATTACAAAAAACTTTGTCTTCTCCAGCTTCCCAATGTCCCCGATTTCTTCGGTAGCCGGAACGCCTAACTTATTTGTAAGATTTTACAGGGAACTCGCTTTTTAAGATAATTTGCAGACAGGGAACCGAAAAAGACCGGACTGATTTTTAGGATCAGTAAGTGTGTGCAAAACGGTGTGACTCTTACTAAACCGTGTTTTCAACTAACAAACCATAAAAGGGAGGGAGTGTTGCGTGTGGGGGGTGGTTTTGGTGTTGTATTAATTTTTTTCTTGTAGCTGCACTTCTACAATGCATCCCATTTTGAGCTATTGGTGGCCTCGTCTCTGTTTGCACCCCACCAAATGGCACATCGTTGATTAGGGACGATTTGGAGATTGCTATTTAGTGGGGTTTTTTGCTTGTCAGTGGGTTAGGTATATTTTTAAACCTTTGAATCTCCTTATTTTATTTTTCACAATCTTCTAAAGCCGGAGTTTCTTGGATACAAGCCGTCTGGAATTCTTCATGTATGTATAAAGCATGTCCCGTAATGTTACTGAAGGTCAATAAATTCCAAAATATATTAGTTTGTGGGGGGTATTTCCAAGTTTAGGGCTGTTTCCTTTGAAAAAGGGTAGGCTGTTTCAAAAAACAAAGCACTTAGATTTTTTCCCTTGTAATTTGCTTGGTGGCATGCGTCCACATTTGAGCTAGTTTGGTGTGCCACATCTCTTGTGTCAATCCACCCCCCCCCATTTTTCATACGGCATGCCTCGTTGATTCATGACCTAGTGGGAAATTAGTAATTTAGTGGGGGTTTTCATTTGTGGGGGCATTTCCAGTTTTGGGGCTGTTTTAAATTACATATCACTTTGATTTTTTTCTTGTATTACACTTATGCATGCTCCCATTTGATAGTTGTTGTGTCCATGTCTCTGTGTGCACCCCCATATAGCATAAAACCGTTTGATGCAGGAGATGTGGAGAATTTGCATTTAGTGGTTTGTTTTGCTTGTCAGTGGTTTAGGTAGGATTTAACCACCTTAATCATCTTTATTTTATTTTTCAACAACCTCCTAAAACACAGAGTTTCTTTGGATCACTGTCTGGAATTCTTCATGTATGTATTAAAGCTGGTACTGTAATGTAGCTGAAGGGTGTAGATTCCACAAATATAGTTTGTGGGGGATTTCCAAGTTTCGTGGCCTGTGTTTCCTCTTAGATTTTTCTTTGATTTTTTTCTTGTAATTGCATTTGTGCTGCTCCATTTGAGCTAGTTGGTGGCCATGTCTCTGTGTGCATCCACGCATATGGCATACCATTTGATCAGGGCAATTTGGGAATTGAATTTAGTAACTTTTTTTGTCATTACTTGGGGTTTGGCAGGGTTTATACACTTTGAAACTTGTTGTTTTCTTATTTTTTTTCAAAAATATCTAAAAGTGCAAATCTCTCTTAACGAGATCTCGCACACACAATGATGGTAGAATGAAAAAATGGCAGCCATTTGCTTAGGCTTAATGGTATGTAGAAGTCCTGGATATAATTTTTGGGGTTATTTTTGAGTAGAGGGGTGTTTTAGATTGAAAAATCTTAAAGTTGCTGTTATTGGGCACTACGCCATTGGCTCACTTTGTGACTAGGCTTTCATTCCATGTGTGTAACCATGCATATGGAAATACCTTTGATTCAGGCATTTGAAAATTGATAATTGACAATTTTTTTTTACACGACATGGAATTTGCCATGATTTTTTACGTTGAATTGTTTTTGTCATAACTTTTTCCTGAAAAAATCTTGTTAAAAAGTGGAAATTTTACATGTAACTGGCGCCACAATCCATGGGGTATGCAAAAGGATCGCACCATTGATAGTGAGTTGTTATAATTCCCAGAATTATAGTTTTTGGGTGGTATTTCTAATATACGAGAGGGGGGGGGTTTTTTTAGTCGACATCTAAATCTGAAAGTGGTGTTTTGCTGTAATTCAGTGCCATGTGCCTCATTTGGCTCACTTTGTTGGCAGTTTATTTCCCGTTTGCGTGTGTAACCATACATAGGGCATACCGTTTGATTCAGGACATTTGGGAGATGATTTTAGTAACTTTTTGTTTTTTTATCATTCCTGGGGTTTTGGCAGGTGTTTAACTTTTTGAATGTTTGTTTGATGTTCCATTTTTTGAAAATATGGTAAACGGCAAACTTCATCTTACGAGTAACTGCGCCCTACACCATTGATGGATTGAATGAACCAACTACAGTGTTAATAGCTGAGGTTTTAGATTTTCAGGAATATATCGTTGTGGGGGTGTTTTTTGTGGAAAAACGCAGACTGTCAAATACAAACTGGCCAATTTTTTTTTTTGCTGCTATTGACATTTGGCACTGGTCACGTCTCGTGGTTAGTTGGTAGCCATGTCTACTGGGTATACCCATAATGTGGCATACCGTTTTATTCGGGGGGTTGCTTTCATATTTGGATGCGTTTGAACTTTCCTCCACAGGTTTTTAGCTGAAATTCGCATTTGATTTTGTCTCTGATTTTACAGATGAGGAAAAAAGGAAATGTGAGAAAATAACTAACAATTGGACGAAGAACTGGCGCCCAGTTCTGCATTTGATCGAAACTTACCTTACTCGTAAAATCCTGCGGGTATTTAGTTTCTAAAAATATCTCACTTGTGGGGATATTTTAGTTAATTTGGAATTATATTCTATGTTAACTGTCCGTAGTGGGTATACTTTCAATTGGTGTAATATTCTGAAGGTGCAGTTTTTTGTTTGGGGGGGTCTCCTGCACAGGAAAAGTGGGGTACCTACATATATCGGTATCGTTGTACTCGGGAGTATCGAGCTTTTAGAAACAGTAGATTTTTGTGTGCGTTACCTTTTCATTTTATTTTACATATTTTACCCATATTCAAGTTAAATTTCCAGAAAGTTACAAAAATTCTGTTACCTGTTTAAGTAGACTTTGTGCTAAAAAACAATGTAATAATATTCCTGATTACTGCAAGGTTTCCTACTGTAATATTAGTCTAAAGCGATTAGGGCAAAATCCTGAAAATTCACCTGGCAGTTAACGCAAAAAAAAACGAATTTCATTCTCCTGGCGAGTGAAAGTTTAACTTTCTTTTGACTTGTTTTGGTCGATTATTCATCAAACCATATCATATCATAAAATATTATTTCTTTCAGAAAAAGACTCTAAACTTAGAAGACATATTTGTCAGAACTCAAATAGGTAGCATTATATGTATTTGCATATTGAATATACAGTGATGCACCATGATGACAAATTTGGTACTATTGTAATAACATTAGTAAAGAAAACAGCTCTTGGTGCATTGCGCTATTGCTATTTTGCATTTTAGTGGTGGCTGTGGTCGGTCACTTTTTCTGTTGAAGGATAATAACTTTTATAAGATCTGTTCTATGTAACTTTTCTTCCTTTTATTTTAGCATATATCTTAAATTCAAGAAGGCTAATTGCAGAACAATATATGACCAATTAAAATTAATATATTAAATATTACACTGACTTATTATTTATCGTATAATGTTCCTCTTTAAAGTATAAACTTTTTACTTACATTCCTCACCCCCCCAGCTGGATCTTTCATGCACCAAGTTAGTACCCCATTATTTTTGTTAACAATCAAATATAGCAAACAGAAAAATCATCATTCTATAAAGCACATGTTTTAATCCAAAAATTCTGATGATCTGTGTGACAATATTTCTCTGCAAAATAATCAATTCTCCATTATTTTAGTGAAACATTCGTGGACCATCTTCCAATCCGAGGAATGTAAGTAGCGTCTATTTTCTCTTTCATAGATATAATAAGCAATTGCAATAAGACTGTATGCATCATAAACTTACTATTTATTTCTATTTATTTACTTTTATGAGCGAAACTCTTAAGGGCCCTCTTGAAAGATTATCAAAGATTAAGTTTAGATTTTGGTATGTTTATATTGCAAGTCTAAAGGTGAAATAAGATTGCTTACTGTATAAACATTTTTCTTTCTTTTCTTAATACTTTTCTCGTTAAGCGTTCCTAATTATAGTATTTGGGATGTGAATAAAACATATTTCCATCCAGTCCAGCCCATCTAGCAATATCCTCATTTCCTGCCTAACTGTTGATCCAGAGAAAGGCAAAAAAAAACAAAACCACCAAATTTATAAAAAATTCCTATCTACGACACAAGTGGCAATCGGAATTTCCCTGGATCAACTTTACTTGATATATCAATACCAGTAACTGGCAACATTCCTTGTTTGCAGAAACTCACCCAGCTTCTTTTTGAAACGACCAATGAACCTGCCATACCATGTCCACTGGAAGAAAGTTCCATAGCTTTACCGTTCTCACATGAAAAAACCCTTCCGAACTTGCAGACTAAACCTTTTTTCTTCAAGTCTTAAGGGATGTCCACGTGTCCTCTGACATGCTCTATTGGTGAACATGCCCCATGCCCCCAATAGTTTATTGTATGGCCCGTTAATGTATTTATACACATGTAATCCTATCTCCCGCAAGCGCCTTTTTTCCACCTTACATAATTGTAACTTTTCCATTCTCTCTTTCATATTCAAGCTCCCCAATCCCCTTATTAATTTGTGTTCCTCCCTGAACCTTCCATTTTAAAATGTCCTTTTTGTACAAAGGATCCAAAACTGCACTGCCATATTCCAAATGGGCCTTACCATACTTTGTAAAGAGGAAGAATAACTTTTCCTCCCTTGAATCCATGCCTCTCTTTATATAGAACATCCATGCTGTCCTGCTGCTGTTGCCGCCTGGCACTGCTTGCTTCCTTTAAGTTTGTTATCCACCAAAACTCCAAATCCTTTCCAACAGGATTCACTAACACGAGCCATTTATAGTATAAGCATGCACAAGGATTTTTAAGGTCCAAAAATGCATCACCTTATATTTATCAACATTGAATTGTTTTCAACATTGAATCTCGCCACTTAGCAGCCCAATGTGACAATCTTCAGATCCCCCCCTCAACATTGCACATCCTCTGATAGTTTTTAATGGTCGCCAAAGTTTTGTGTCGTCGGCAAACACAGCAACCTTGCTGACAATACCACTTCCAATCATTAATAAATAGATTAATAGCAGCGGCCCAACACAGAACCTGTGGCACCCCCAAAGTAATCCATTCTTAAGTTGTCCTAACCTCCTTTTGATGTGGCCACTGCGCGCCTCATGTCGGCTCTATTTTTCCCGTTTCACGTTCTCGTTCTCTTTTTGTTCTTTTATTTTGTGATTACACTCTTAGTGTCTCCTTCAGGGGGTTCCCATCACGTGTGTGCCATCATCTTACCTTTTGGGTGTTCCTATTTTTTCCCCAGGCGTATGTCACTGGTGCCCCGGTGTGCCTTGTTTGTTTTGCCAGGTGGTCGGCACACTAACCTAGAAGGCAGGACGATAAACTCTTCACAAAGATTGTTAATTACGTTAGAAATGACTCTTTGAGGGCTAGGCAAACGGCCCGCGATTTTCGCTAAATGGAAATCACGGGAACGCGAAATTTTTTCTTTCTGCGATTTCTGATGCGCATCGATTGCACGTCCATGTCTTTTTTGTTAACGCACGTGTTCACCATTTTTGGGTGCGTTAACGCATGCGTTCCATAATGGAAAACCACAAAATCACATGCGCAAACGCCAAGCTCAGTTATCGCGCTCTTGTTTGCTCACAATCGCGTGCGATAACGCTCGTGATTGTGTGCGCGATTCCTGTGCGTTGCAGTGTGGCCTCAGCCTAAAACCAATGAAATTGTGTAGAATATTTATTCCCCTTTTATATTATATATATATGTATAGAAAAGACAAACACGAAACCAGCCTGGTCGTTTGTTTACCTGTGCAGATCTAAGGAATATTTGGATTTATTCCTAGTAGACAATTTCTAGAACGACACAGCACTCAGGATTAGCTTTGTTTCGGGGAAACAGACTCCCCTTCTTCAGGTAATAGATATGACAGACACTTCCATAATATGTCTCAACCAGAATCTAAGCCTACTACAGGAATGACAATATATATCCCCCCCCTTCATTCATTACCAATAGCCATAGAGGCCAGCCCTGAAACCTGTACATACAATACAGCAGTGTTCATTACAAGAAAACCCTGGACTAGTTCAAAGGAATAGATAGCGATCAAAGTCTCTAATTTAATCCATTGGATACAATGATTCATTTGTGGACCACACACACACCCTCTTTGTGTCGCAATTTAAGGACTCTGTCCCCCCCCTACTGGAGGGCTTGACCAACTCCAACACCATATACTTTAAACGTTTTCATTATGCCCTGCTTCTCCCATAATGTTTAGGTACCGGTAGCTTTATCACTGAACACTGCTGTATTTGGTATGTACAGGTTTCAGTGCGCCTCTATGGCCTATTGGTAATTGTGCTTGGATTAAAGCTGGTCAAAAGCCATATCTGTAGCCTTGGAAAAGTTTCAGTTCAAAATCGGTTCTCCCCTCTTTTTTGATTCTTACGTCAAGGAAACAGATTTGCTTAAATCAAGCTAAGAGTAATTTTATATTGGGGTGGGAGACCATGATATATATATATATATATTTGTTTTTTTAATTATTATTATTATTTTTTAATTGGCCAATACATCATTTATTACTGCAAGAACTAGAAGAGCAAATGTGCCATATATATTTGTACTACTATTTAAGTATTAAGACTGAATACTAGAAATTAAGGAGAAATAATAGGCAGTGATTTTTTTTTTAAATGTCATTATTTATATTATGGAAGCCAGAATTGTGTCCTCATTTGATATTTTTCCATGAAACATTGATTGAGCGGGTTTTACTAATGCCCCTCCCCCTCTGTCTTTCCTCTCAAGCAGAATTGTGACCAATCTAATCATATATATATATATATATATATATTATATATAATATATATAATAAGTTCAATGTATGTATGTGTGTATGTATGTTTGTACATTCCAGAAAAACCGTTAAAACTGTCTGGGACAAATTGTTCATGAGACGTTGGTATACTTATGTACAAGGTCCTGAAAAAGAGCTAGGCTACTTTTAACTTTTAAACTGCATCCGTACCCCCTTTTGTCAACAATTTTAAAGTTAATTAACCTGTGTGCTTGCCATCTGGTGGTGAATACGTAATCACCTATTCATTTTGTTTTGTGCTCATCAGAGTGCAGGGCCCCGCCTCTTGCCTGAACTTGTAGCTCTTCTGTGCTGTAATCCTCCATACAAGCAGGATGAATTCCTAAGTTATACTGAACCCAATTCTGCTTGTGAAGATCATGGGGGGGGGGGGGGGGGGGGGGAGGGGTTTTTTCATTGTGGCTTACCTCTGTCTCACTGCTGTATACAGAAGTAAGTCGTAGGTGTGTAAACCGTGTGTTTGGGGGGTATGTTTTTTTGCATGTATGACCATATAACTTTTATTGATGTGTGATCAAAATTAGTTTTTTGACTATTAGTAGCCCTTAAGTAGGGCTTCCATAGAATGGAAGGTAGGTCAGTAGGTGGGTGTTCCTGTGTCTGTGTGGGCGTTGGAATATCACGTTTGTGTTTATGACCATGAAACAACAGTTTTGATCTCATGACCCTTAAATCCATATGCCCGACACGTCTGTACCAAATTTCATGTCTCTAGGTCAGAATTCTGTGGGGATATACAGTCCAAAAAAGCGGAAGAAGAAAACAGAAGAGAAAAAGAAATAGAAAGAACAGTAATTTGGCTCTTCAAGCCAAATTAATTGTACAGTCTTTTACATTTAACGGGAATGTTTAGGTTAAAATACATTTTAGTGATCTACAACATAGAACTACTCAATAAAATGATGCAACAACTTTTTAAGTGATTTCTTCACAAAATACAGCATTATATAAAGTTTTATATTTCATTTCCAGCACTCAAACCCCCTGGTTTCCTCCTGTTCCCCTGTTTTATGTGCTATGCATGATCAGTGTGCTTCATCCAGGGAGAGGGAGCTACTCAACAATCAACTATTTAGTATATCGCTGCAATATAACTCTTGTTAAAGGGGAACAAAACTAAAAAAAAACAGTAGGACTAGAAAGGAATTGCATGGTAAACACTTTATTAGCTCAGTCAGTGGTAAGTTATCTGTTGAACATAGCCAGCGCTCTACTGTGACTGAGGCAAAAAACAAACGCCTTTACAATTTTCACTGCTATTTACTTATCAGAACAAATACTGCACTCACTTAGTAGTATTTGAGGAATGAATAAAAATGGAGCAGCACCTCCTTAGAAGGAATATTGCAGTCCATGCTATATGAATACATTGCCCACAAAATCTAAGAAACAAGAAGTCATTTCTTAAGCTAGTTAAACACTATACGATCCTTCCTCCTGACCGACCGTTCGACCAGGAGGAAGGATGTGGGTCGCGGCAAACGCAAAAGGTTGGGATGGTAGGACCTGTCCGATCGTTCTTTCATCCGATCCGGACGAAGGAATGGTCAGCGATCTGTCGCAGCCGCCACAAGGCATACAATAATTCGGAATGTCGGTTGGGTCGGGCCGAATTAAGCTGGGTACCACAGTAACTATAAAGCCCCGATACCGTTCGGATCAAACGGTATCGGGGCTTTATCGTTATGTGTGTACGTTTGTTTCCCGAATGAGCGCGCGGCCGCGAACGCTCGTTCGGGAAAGGCGAAAATTTCCATAGGCCCTGCTAGACTCCCTATAGAGAGTCTAGCGCAGCCGATGGAAACACACCTCCAGAGCGTTCTCCTATGAAGTTCAGAGGGAGAACGCTCAGGACTGTGTGTATGGCAGATCTTTGAAAGATGGCAGACGGATCTTGCAGATCTGACTTTGTGTACCTAGCTTTATTGTATCGGTGTACCTAGCTTTACTCCCAGTTCTCCAGAGTAAGGGGTGGAGTATGCAAAATTCCCCTTTATGTCCTGAGGGCCTTCAGGCAGTGAAAAGCCTGAAGGGACCCCAGGATGCTAAGGCCCGGTAGCTTCTGTACATCCTGATGCAGCCCTGAACCCATACAGTACTTAATTATTCTGGCTATATTTCTCTTTTTTAAAAAAAATATATTTATTTCATACACTTTGCTATGCTTTTGCTCAAGGTTGCGCCACTTCCTTGAAATGTTTCCTAAGAGTAATTTTACTAATTGGCTGATGGATGGGTCAAATGTGCTCAGATCTCTACTGAGCAACCCAGGATAATAACATATTAGGGGTCCTGGAAAGAGGATATCAGTACACTGGAACTATTTATTTGTCACGAGAAATTAGATGGGCAGATATTGGCCATTAAAATGAGAAATACTTTTTTCTTGACAGTTGTAGTTACCTAATAAAATGTGCATTTTCCCTTATTTAGATATAAGGGCAGTTTTTTCAATGATTTGATCTCAATGTATGTATACTGTCTAAAAAAAAAGGGGCAGACCCTGATATTTCAGTCAGATCAAACATGGTTGTCCATATTCTACAATCTTGAACTTGAACTAAGCAGCAGTAGTTGGAATTTAACAATCCTGTAGACCTTTCATTGCCATTTAAAGAGTTTTATCATGAAATGCAACAAATGAATATCTGGTTTAGAATACCCCGGGTAAATAAACTTCTCGATAAAGGTGATGGTTAAAGTGTGAGAGTTTTCCTTTGGATATGTAACAGGATAAGTAAACCAGTAATAATAACTAATCTAGGCAGAATATTCACACAATTCTTATAAATTGGTTACAACTACATAATGTCTAACAACAGGTGTTTTGTCAGTATTACCATGAACAGATGGAGAGTGCTCAGCAGACCTTGTGTGCAGTTTATTTATCAGGTCATGTGACTTAATTGTCCACTAGTGATGTCATTATTTTAATCTGTGCCCTTTCTTCTGTCTCTGGACTACACATGTACACATGGATGGTCATCTGTAAATCCTAATGGATCAGAAGGGAAGTTTGATCTCCATATAGAGTATATAGTGGGAGATCATTAACACACAATTGTGAATCTTCGCAAATTACACAGATCCCAACATGAATTCATCTCTAACGTCTAGGTAACATTCATGGAAATATTTTAAACCTGACCAACACCGCTAATATCTTATCATAAAAATATTGGTGGTAGTTTTTCATTGCGACAGTTTTTTAAATAGGTTATAGAGGAAAAATAAACACATGCTCTCAATTAGGTCGTCATGAAGATCCCCCAACAACTTCCTCCAACTCAAAATCATTACATAATATTTCAAGACCAAGTATAATCTTAAATGAAAATTCTGCTTTAGATCCTGAACTTGGCTTGCCATCTAGTGGCCAAGGGTTTTTACATCAATCAACCAAAATGGTGACAGTACATGTCCCATTTTACGAAAAGGTTTCCCTCTGATTATGGTTCTCAAACATTTACAAACTGTGGCACCTTCTCATTGCAAGCTTTTCTCTCATCACACGTGTTCTCATTGTTGGACTTCTTGCTGTTATGATACATACTTTTGCGCACTTTATGTGTATTGTAACAAATTAATATAGTCAATGTACATAGTAGACTGTATTTATATTTATTACAATATCTACTTATAACTACAAACAATTACACATTTACAGGCACATCTCTGGCCTCTGAGGAACATGAGTGAACCCCTTAAGCCTCGTACACACGTGCGATTGCGGGCCCTGACCACGATGGGTCCGAACGGTCTTTTCGGCCAATAATCAGCCAGTGTATGGGGTGCTAAAAAATGCCATTCACGGGCCGATTATCGGCCCAACACATCGTGCGTTGCGGTCAGGACCCACGTACCCACGTGTACGAACCTTTACTGTCCAGTTCCATAATTGGAGGTGTACGATTAATCCCCTCACAATCTGAATTGCTCTTACTGCTTATTCAGGGTTGTTCATATTTATGACCTCTTCAATCCTCCTCAGATTGCTTTTCTGGTGATGTGTTGTTTTTGATTTAGGAGCTTATTTCTCGGAATTTGACGGGATAAGATGGTTATTGTTTTATATGAGCTACATTTTTTCTGTTGATTGTTTCTTTTTTACTTTTTGTGCTTTAAGCCAAATTTGGGTAAAAAAAAAAAAAAAAAAATTAGAACTTTCAGGGAGATTCAATAAAGTTCTTAAAAATGGTGCTAATTTTGCCCCGACCAATCAGATCTTATTTAACATTTGAAAGCTAATATCTGGTTGGTTGGGGAAACTTAACACCATTTTTAATGGTAAGAACTTTTATTGAATCTCCCTGTTTGTTCTTTATGTTACCATATCAACCATTTAGTGCTCAGACAACACACCAGCTTTGTTTCTAGTGGGAGTCAAACAGGCAAACCTATGCTGTCAGCATAGGTGGATTTCCAGTATATTTCAAACCCACACCATCCCCTTCTTTAATGTACAGGGCACAGTACAAAAAGGCTGGTATGTGGTTAGTGTGCATATCCCATTGATGTTTATATCGAATTGGTTTGTGTACTCAAATAAGTTTCTGGTTTTGAGTTTTTATATAGCACAAATTTAGCAATGCGGTATGTTTTTGTTTGTTTTTTTAAAGTTCTGGTAGTTTTCCTCTAGCAATTCATAGATGTTGAAATCATTTACATGAGTGTTTACCTTAATAGCTACATTGTCATTTCTCCACTGTGAGAAAACCGATGCTTTCTTTTGAGTGTGTGTCAAGATGCAAGAAAGTGCACTGGAAATAAAAGTAGAGAGACTTCTGGTAATTTCCATGTTTCCATGGTGAGCCCTTAAACAAATGCTACAACCTTTTGTGAGCTTTTAACAAGCTAAGTGCAGATCTAGAGTGCCATTTCTATATGGGTTTTTGGTTTTTATTAGCCATCATCGTATAACTTAAAGATATTTACACTGGGAAATTAGTTTTTTTTTTTAAATTGCCCATTACAAGAAATGATAATTCTTCCCAATTAGCTCTACCATTATTTTGCTGATCTGTCCCCCTATTTCTTTAGATATTCAGTCTGAAACATCCTACATTTAGCTGTAAATCAACTCCTTAGTATCATCACTCTTCTGTTTACATAGTTTTGCTGTAGCTGGAATGGTGAACAGTTGGTATGTGAACTGCATGGTGGGAAAACCCTTATCCAATGCAACCTCATAGGATTACTAGCATGGGGTTGCCCTTACAGAGTCAGATAGTCTGGCAGGGGCTGGAGAC
Source organism: Hymenochirus boettgeri (assembly GCA_019447015.1). Classification (NCBI taxonomy): domain Eukaryota; kingdom Metazoa; phylum Chordata; class Amphibia; order Anura; family Pipidae; genus Hymenochirus; species Hymenochirus boettgeri. The sequence continues at coordinate 72,544,897 of CM033471.1, read as the reverse complement.
TGAGAGACAAAGCTTGAGCAAAACAAGCACTCAGTTGAATTCATGCAGCAACACAAACACATCATAAGTGCTGCTTACATGTTTTTTATTTATAATTGAAATGATTATTTTTTAAGTCAATTCCTCTAAGCCTCTGGTCTGCATAGTGCCCTTGATTGACATCACCAGGATCAAGTTAGTTATGCAGGCCATACCTGCAAAAGGGGGGGAGCCCCAGGAAATACTGTATGCTACAGATGTTGGTTCTTAATAAAAGTGTACTGTTTTATCTTTGGTGGGCGGTTATTTTGATAGAATTGCGATTCGTAAGATCTGCACCCATACTTGTAAAAAAAACTCCTAAGTTCCTAGTGAGCACCTTTAGGTTTTTAGTCTGATTTAGTTCAGACTAACTGGAGTGTCCACTAACGCCTTTTGCGCTGGCACGTGATTTGACCAATCAATCGGTACAAGCTGCCACCACTTTAAGTTATGGCTTCTTAAAGCACCCCCCAAAAACAGTCTTGACTCTCACTGACTATCACACCTTGTCCTGGCAGCTAAATGGTTAACACTCACACCATCTCTCACACCAGCAACTAAACTGGTTAATTAGCATCAGGCACCTTTCACAAGCAGTCACAGGTTATTAGTTTTACCTGCAAAACACTCCATTCAACCACATATAAACTTATCAGAGGCTAACTGAGTTTCTGTTAGAGCATCAAAGACAAACTTATTACATTTTATTTAATATTCAAGCAAGGTGGACAGTGCATATATACAAAAATAAAGAAATGGTGTTTATAATAAAATGACATACACAGTTATATAAAAATAAAAGGATAAAAATATTCACAGACCCTACTCACTAGAAGTCCTGTGTCCCGGGGCGGGAAGAAACACCGGGTCCATACCACGGTTTTTAGCATTTCCCCTCAGTATGAACAAATGTTATGGGCTACAAGGATTTTTAAACTCCTTGTGAACCACCCCCCCTCCCAGGCTATGCATGAGGTGGGGAGTGTCTGAATGTCCAATTGTAGACTAGCCAAAAGCATTCATTCCCCCTAGTAGGCAGATTCCATATAAATGTATATATGTACATTGTACTGGGATAAGTACCACATATTCCTCTCCTTATTAATTATCAATTCCTCCAATACCAAACATGACCTGTGTGTAATACAAATTTCCCAAGATATAGTAACTCGCCTTGGCAAGGGAATAAGGTCTCCATGTTGGGAATCATTTTAATGGGCCTACCTCCCATTCCAAATATAATATTGGTTTCTGGTCTTACATATTCCAATACCGAATACATTATTTTACATGTATGACTGTCCTTAAAATGACCTCTTAAGTACCCACCAGACCCTAGCTGTAGAGAATTCCAGTACACAGTTCGCCCCACATTGTCTGGAAAAAAGATCTGGTTCCATGCTTCACTAATCGGATATAAACAATAGGACTGTTCCAGGGTGGAATGGCATTTTATTGGTCCTTTGCAAGAACTAATACCAATATGTTACCCATTCTTGCCAAGTCACTACACACTTTCCTTGACAGGGGATTCAATAAAGTTTTCTATCGTTAAAATGGTGCTAACTTTGCCCCAACCAATCAGATCTTTTTTACATTTGAAGCTAACACTGATTGGTGGGGGCAAATTAGCAAAATTTTTAAAGTTAAAAACTTTTATTGAATACACCCTGTTAATCTCCCTTTTTCATATACAATAAATTAGGAGAACTTTTGGCTAGTTTTCTTAGTAGCCCTAGGAAATGCTATAACTTCTGTAAGACCTTGTCAGCATTGTACAAGCTAGATCTAGAGTCCAGTTGTAGCCCAGTTTCGTCTTTAACGTTAACCATTATTAGTAAAACATAGGCCAGCATAATAGCTAATCTGCATAGTGAAGTGCCTTTTGACAGACACCACCAAGGTTCTATGAACACTTTTAGGCAAAATTCTTTACTCTTCTCTACATCCTGTTGGAATAGGTTAAGGATTCAATGGCTTTTAATGTTGTAGTCCGTACAACTCACAACTCCCTAACCCCAGTATTTATGGTCTCTAGAACGAGTGTTTTTCTACAACAGATGTCTCCTTACCAATATAGAAGTGCCTTAAAGACTTTGAAGCTACTTCTTACCCGCAGTTTATTATCCAGCCATCGTGAATTGCATGCAGCCTTCTTGGGACAATGCAAAATGTCAGCAGATTAAACTACCGTATATCTCGAGTATAAGCCGACTCGAGTATAAGCCTAAGGCCCCCTTTTTGCCTCAAAAATTAGAAAAGATGATTGACCCGAGTATAAGCCCGGGGTATACAATAACCCTATACCTTTCCACGTATGTTGGAAAACTAAAACTCCCAGCATCTTGGTTGCTGGGAGTTTGTAGTTTCCAACCCCTATAGTAGAAAGGTATTGGGGGTTACTGTATGGCTACTGTCCCGCTCCCCCACCCTAATACCTTTCACTGTATGTTTGGAAAAAACAACTCCAGATGCTTGTTTGCTGGGAGTTGTAGTTTTCCAACCACCTATAGTAAAAAGGTAATGTGGTGTCCTCATTGCATACTGTCCCCCCACCCTCCCCCCAGTACCCCCCCAGCTACTTACCCGTACCTGGTCTTCAGTCTTCCTCTCTCTGCAGTCCATAAGCAGCCGCGAGTCCGGCCGGCAGTTGTCCCATTACTGCTTCGCGGCTGCGCGATGACGTCATCCCACCACGTGCGTGATGACGTCATCGCGCAACCGCGAAGAACTACTGGAAACTGCCGGCCGGACTCGCGGCTGCCTCTGGATTGCAGGTAAGTTTCCTTGTGACTCGAGTATACCGAGTCAAGGTTTTTAGGTTAATTTTTAAACCTAAAAACTCGGCTTATACTCGAGTATATACGGTAACATTTTTTCAATTCTGTTCCTTACAAAAGCTAAATGCTACCACATTTACCCATTTACTTGCATGTGCTGTGGTAGGTCACAGGTTCAAATCCCCATAATTACTTTATTTATTTTGTATTCCATATTACCTCGTAAAGCTAAAGATTCTACTATACTGTATGTCCTACTTTGACTCCATACTTGTTTAGCAAACCAAGTAAGTGAGGTTTTCAGGGTCCACCCTGTTTCTGTATGTTCTGTATCAGGGAGACGGAGGATCTCTATTTCAGCTTTCAAAAAGCAAGGCTGCAACTTTCTTGTTTTAATTGTCTTCAGCACTACAGATCATGTGTGTTACTGACCCCTATGTTTGTGAAGGTTCCCATTCATCCAGGTCATGGTATATATACGTTGTATTCAGTTGATCAATGGACTTAAAGTTTAGTTCTTGAGACATTTCGCTAGTCATCCGACTGGCTTTCCTCAATTTAGATGCCTTGTCCAAGAATCTGGCAATTATCCCTTTGCATGATGAAGTAAAAAACAGAGCTTAATACCTTTTAAAGGTTATGTACACCACCAAATTGTTTTTTTAAATTTGCCCATTGATGGAAACTATACCGGTATTCATCCTAACTATCATTGTATCCATTTTTTGTTCATCTGCCCACTATTTCTTTAGATAGCAATCTGAACATTTTACATTTCAGCATTTCTGTAAGAAGTTTTGCTGTAGCTGGAATGGTTTGACAGTTGGTGTGCTGTATCCTGATGCAGTAATTGACAGTTGGTATGGGGAAAATAGTCAGGTCATGTACAGAGCCTGAGCAAAAAAGTACTTTATTGAGGCGTGCAGCAACACCCCACTCGAGTAAGGTGCTACTTACATGTATTTTATTTATAAGGCGCCCGCCTCTTGCCTGAACTTGTAGCTCTTCTGTGCTGAATCCTCCATAGCAGAGCAGATGAATTAACTAAGTTATACTGCACCCAATTCTGCTTGTGAGAGTCATGGGGGGGGGAGGGGGGGGGGGGGGGTGGGGGGGGGGACATTTTTATCCTCTGTCTCACTGCTGTATACAGAAGGTAAGTCGTAGGTGTAACGTGTGTAACCGATGTGAGTTTGGGGAATTGTTTTTTTGATGTATGACCATATAACTTTTATTGATGTGTGATCAAAATTAGTTTTTTGACTATTAGTAGCCCTTAAGTGGCTTCCATAGAAATGAATAGGTGTGTCATAGGTGGGTGTTCCTGTGTCTGTGTGGGGCGTTTGGAATATCAGCGTTTGTGTTTATGACCATGAAACAACAGTTTTGATCTCATGACCCTTAAATCCTATATGCCCGACACGTCTGTACCAAATTTCATGTCTCTAGGTCAAATTGTGGGAGGATATACAGTCCAAAAAAGCGGAAGAAGAAACAGAAGAAGAAAAAAGAAATAGAAAAGAAAGAACAGTAATTTGGCTCTTCCAAGCCAATTAATTGTACAGTCATTTACATTTAACGGGAATGTTTAGGTTAAAATACATTTTAGTGATCTACAACATAGAACTACTCAATAAAATGATGCCAAACTTTTAAGTGATTTCTTCACAAAATACAGCATTTATAAAGTTTTATTATTTCCATTTCCACACTCAAACCCCCTGGTTTCCTCCTGTTCCCCTGTTTTATTGCTATGCTGATCAGTTGCTTCATCCAGGGAGAGGGAGCTACTCACAATCAACTATTTAGTATAATCGCTGCATATAAACTCTTGTTAAAGGGGAACAAAACTAAAAAAACAAGTAGGACTAGAAGGAATTGCATGGTAAACACTTTATTAGCGTCAGTCCAGTGGTAAGTTATCCTGTTGAAACATAGCCAAGCTCTACTGTGACTGAGGCAAAAAAGCAAACGCTTTACAATTTTCACTGCTATTTACTTATCAGAACAAATACTGCACTCCATAGTAGTATTTGAGGATGATAATAAAAATGGAGCAGCACCTTCTTAGAAGGAATATTGCAGTTCATGCTATATGAATAGCATTGCCCACAAATCTAGAAACAAGAAGTCATTTCTTAAGCTAGTTAAACACTATACGATCCTTCCTCCTGACCGACCGTTTCGACCAGGAGGAGGACGTTGGTGTCGCGGCAAACGCAAAAGGTTGGGATGGTAGGACCTGTCCGATCGTTCTTTCATCCGATCCGGACAGAGGAATGGTCATCGACGTCGCGCCGCCACAAGGCATACATAATTCGGAATGTCGGTTGGGTCGGGCCGAAATTAAGCTGGGTACACAGTAACGCTAAAGCCCCGATACGTTGGATCCAACGGTATCGGGGCTTTATCGTTATGTGTGTACGTTCGTTTCCCGAATGAGCGCGCGGCCGCCGAACGCTCGTTCGGGAAAGGCGAAAAATTTCCATAGGCCGCGCTAGACTCCCTATAGAGAGTCTAGCGCAGCCGATGGAAACACAGTCCCAGAGCGTTCTCCTATGAAGTTCATAGGGAGAACGCTCAGGACTGTGTGTATGGCAGATCTTTGAAAGATGGCAGAAGGATCTTGCAGATCTGGACTGTGTGTGACCTAGCTTTTATTGTATCGTGTGTACCTAGCTTTACTCCCAGGTTCTCCAGAGTAAGGGGTGGAGTATGCAAAATTCCCCTTTATGTCCTGAGGGCCTTCAGGCAGTGAAAAGCCTGAAGGGACCCCAGGATGCTCAAGGCCCGGTAGCTTCTGTACATCCTGAGGCAGCCCTGAACCATACAGTACTTAATTATTCTGGCTAATATTTCTTTATTTAAAAAAAATATATTTTTTCATACACTTTGCTATGCTTTTGCCAAAGGTTGCGCCACTTCCTTGAAATGTTCCTAAGAGTAATTTTTACTAATTGGCTGATGGATGGGTCAAATGTGCTCAGATCTCTACTGAGCAACCCAGGAATATAATATTCAGGGGTCCTGGAAGAGGATATCAGTACATTGGAACTATTTATTTGTGCACAGAGAAATTAGATGGGCAGATATTGGCCATTAAAATGAGAAATACTTTTTTCTTGACAGTTGTAGTTAAACCTTCTCAATTTAAAATAGTGCATTTTCCCTTATTCTCGATATACAGGGCAAAGTTTTTTTCAAAGTGGATTTTGATCTCAAATGTGAGTGTATACTGTCTAAAAAACAAAAGAGGGCAGACCCTGATATTTCAGTCAGATCAAACATGGTTGTCCATATTCATACAATCCTTGAACATTGAACTAAGCAGCAGTAGTTGGAATTTAACTATCCTGTAGACCTTCATTGCCATTTAAAGAGTTTTATCATGAAATGCAACAAATGAATATCTGGTTTAGAATACCCCGGGTAATAAAACTTCTCGATAAAGGTGAATGGTAAAGTGTAGAGGAGTTTCCTTTGGATTGTAACAGGATTAAGTAACCAGTAATAATAACTATCTAGGCAGAATAATTACACAATTCTTATTAATTGGTTACACTACATACAATGTCTAAAACAACAGTGTTTGTCAGTATTACCATGAACAGATGGAGAGTGCTCAGCAGACCTTGTGTGCAGTTTATTTATCAGGTCATGTGACCTTAATTGTACACATAGTGATTATGTCATTTTAATCTGTGCCCTTTCTTCTGTCTCTGGACTACACATGTACACATGGATGGTCATCTGTAAATCCTAATGGATCAGAAGGAAAGTTTGATCTCCATATAGAGTATATAGTGGGAGATCATTAACACACAAATTGTGAATCTTCGCAAATTTACAGCAGATCCCAACATGAATTCATCTCTAACGCTAGGTACATTCATGGAATATTTTAACCTGACCAACCAGCTAATAATTGATAATAAAAATATTGGTGGTAGTTTTTCATTGCGACATTGTTTTTAAATAGGGTTAGTAGGATAAATAAACACTGCCTCTCAATTAGGTCGTCATGAAGATTTCCCCAAACAACTTCTCAACTCAAAATCATTACATAATATTTCAAGACCAAGTATATATCTTAAATGAAAATTCTGCTTTAGATCCTGAACTTGGCTTGCCATCTAGTGGCCAAGGGTTTTTACATCAACAAATATGGTGTACAGTACATGTCCCATTTTACTGAAAAAGGTTTCCCTCTGATTATGGTTCTCAAACATTTACAAACTGTGGCACCTTCTCATTGCAAGCTTTTCTCTCATCCACCTGTGTTCTCATTGTTGGACTTCTTGCTGTTATGATACATACTTTTGCGCCACTTTATAGTGTATTGTAACAAATTTAATATAGTCAATGTACAGTAGACTGTATTTATATTTATTACAATATCTACTTATAACTACAAACAATTACACATTTACAGGCACATCTCTGGCCTCTGAAGGAACATGAGTGAACCCCTTAAGCCTCGTACACACTGCTGATTGCGGGCCTGACCCACGATGGGTCCGAACGGTCGTTTCGGCCAATAATCAGCCAGTGTATGGGGTGCTAAAAATGCCCATTCACGGGCCGATTATCGGCCCAACACATCGTGCGTTGCGGGTCAGGACCACGTACCCACGTGTACGAACCTTTACTGTCCAGTTCCATAATTGGAGGTGTAACGATTAATCCCCTCACAATCTGTGAATTGCTCTTACTGCTATTTCAGGGTTGTTCATATTTATGACCTCTTCAATCCTCTCAGATTGCTTTTCTGGTGATGTGTTGTTTTTGATGTAGGAGCTTATTTCTCGGGAATGAGGGATAAGATGGTTATTGTTTTATATGAGCTACATTTTTTTCTGTTGATGTTTCCTTTTTTACTTTTTGTTGCTTTAAGCCAAATTTGGGTAAAAAAAAAAAAAAAAAATTAGAACTTTCAGGGAGATTCAATAAAGTTCTTAAAAATGGTGCTAATTTTGCCCCGACCAATCAGATCTTATTTAACATTTGAAAGCTAATATCTGGTGGTTGGGGAAACTTAACACCATTTTTAATGGTAAGAACTTTTATTGAATCTCCCGTTTGTTCTTTATGTACCATATCAACCATTTAGTGCTAGAAACAACCAGCTTGTGTTCTAGTGGGGAGTCAAACAGGCAAACCTATGCTGGTCAGCATAGGTGGATTCCAGTAATTTCAATACCACACCATCCCTTCTTTAATGTACAGGGCACAGTACAAAAAGGCTGGTATGTGGTTATGTGCATATCCCATTGATGTTTATATCGAATTGGTTTGTGTACTCAAATAAGTTCTGGTTTTGAGTTTATATAGCACAAATTTAGCAATGCGGTATGTTTATTGTTTGTTTTTTTAAAGTTCTGGTAGTTTTCCTCTAGCATTCATAGATGTTGAAATCATTTACATGAGTGTTTACCTTAATATGCTACATTGTCATTTCTCCACTGTGAGAAAAACCGATGCTTCTTTTGAGTGTGGTCAAGATGCAAGAAAGTGCACTGGGAAAAAAAGTAGAGAGACTTCTGGGTAATTTCCATGTTTCCATGGAGCCCTTAAACAAATGCTAAACTTTTGTGAGCTTTTAACAGCTAAGTGCAGATCTAGAGTGCCATTTCTAGATTGGGTTTGGTTTTTATTGAGCCATCATCAGTATAACTTAAAGATATTTACACTGGGAAATTAGTTTTTTTTTTTAAATTGCCCATTACAAGAAATATGATAATCCTTCCCAATATAGCTCTACCATTATTTTGCTGATACTGTCCCCTATTTCTTTTAGATATTCAGTCTGAAACATCCTACATTTAGCTGTAAATCAACTGCCTTAGTATCATCACTCTTCTGTTATACATAGTTTTGCTGTAGCTGGAATGGTGACAGGGTATGTGAACTGCATGGTGGAAATACCCTTATCCAATGCAACCTCATAGGATTACTAAGCATGGTTGCCCTTACAGAGTCAGATAGTCTGGCAGGGGGCTGGTGACTGAGAGACAAAGCTTGAGCAAACAAGCCACTCAGTTGAATTCATGCAGCAACACAACACATCAGTAAGTGCTGCTTACATGTTTTATTTATAATTGAAATGAGTAATTTTTAAGTGTACAATTCCTCTAAGCCTCTGGTCTGCATAGTGCCCTTGATTGACATCACCAAGGGATCAAGTTAGTTATGCAGGCCATACCTGCAAAAGGGGAGGAGCCCCAGGAAATACTGTATGCTACAGATGTTTGGTTCTTAATAACAAGTGTACGTGTTTAATCTTTGGTGGGCGGTTAGTTTTGATAGAATTGCGATTCGTAAGAATCTGCACCCATACTTGTAAAAAAACTCCTAAGTTCCTAGGTGAGCACCTTTAGGTTTTTAGTCTGATTTAGTTCAGACTAACTGGGAGTGTCACTACGCCTTTGCGCTGGGCACGTGATTTGACCAATCAATCGGTACAGCTGCCACCACTTTAAGTTATGGCCTTAAAGACGCCCCCAAAACAGTCTTGACTCTCCACTGACTATGCACACCTGTCCTGGCAGCTAATGGTTAACACTACACCATTCACACCAGCAACTAAACTGGTTAATTAGCATCAGGCCTTCACAAGCAGTCACAGAGTTATTAGTATTTACTCTGCAAAACTCCATTCAACCACATATAAACTTATCAGAGGCTAACTGAGTTCTGTTAGAGCATCAAAGACAAACTTATTACATTTAGATTTAATATTCCAAAAGGTGGACAGTGCATATAATACAAAAATAAAAGAAAATGTGTGTGTTATAATAAAATGACATACAACAGTGATTATATAAATAAAAGGATCAAAAATATTCACAGACCCTACTCACTAGAAGTCCTGTGTCCCGGGGCGGAAGAAAAACACGGTCCATACACACGGTTTTTAGCATGTCCCCTCAGTATGAACAAAGTTATAGGGCACAAGGATTTTTAAACTCCTTGTTGAACCACCCCCCTCCCAGGCTATGCATGAGGTGGGAGATGTCTAGGAATGTCCAGATTGTACGACTAGCCAAAAATTCATTCCCCTCAGTTAGGCAGATTCCATATAAATGTAGATATGTACATGTACTGGGATATAGACCACATATTCCTCTCCTGTATTAATTATCAATTCCTCAATACCAAACATGACCTGTGTGTAATACAAATTTCCCAAGATATTAGTAACTCGCCTTGGCAAGGGAATAAAGGTCTCCATGTTGGGAATCATTTTAATGGGCTACCTCCCATTCCACAAATTAATATTGGTTTCTGGTCTTACATATTCCAATACCGAATACATTATTTTATGTATGACTGTCCTTAAAATGACCTCTTAAGGTACCCACCAGACCCTAGCTGTAGAGAATTCCAGATACACAGTTCGCCCCACATTGTCTGGAAAAAAAGATCTGGTTCCATGCTTCACTAATCGGAATATAAACAATAGGACTGTTCCAGGGTGGAATGGCATTTTATTGGTCCTTTGCAAGAACTAATACCAATAGTTACCCATTTTGCCAAGTCACTACACACTTTCTCTGACAGGGGATTCAATAAAAGTTCTTATCGTTAAAATGGTGCTAACTTTGCCCCAACCAATCAGATCTTTTTAACATTTGAAGCTAACACACTGATTGGTGGGGCAAATTAGCAAAATTTTTAAAGTTAAAAACTTTTATTGAATAACCCTGTTAATCTCCCTTTTTCATTACAAGTAAAATTAGGAGAGACTTTTGGCTAGTTTTCTTAGTAGCCCTAGAGAAATGCTATAACTTCTGTAAGACTTGTCAGCATTGTACAAGCTAGATCTAGAGTGCCAGTTGTAGACCAGTTTCGTCTTTACAGCCATTATTAGTAAAACATAGGCCAGCATAATAGGCTAATCTGCATAGTGAAGTGCCTTTTGACAGACACCACCAAGGTTCTATGAACACTTTTAGGCAAAATTCTTTACTCTTCTCTGACATCCTGTTGGAATAGGTAAGGATTCAATGGCTTTTCATGTTGTAGTCCGTACAACTCACAACTCCCTAACCCCAGTATTTATGGTCTCTAGAACAGAGTGTTTTTCTACAACAGATGTCTCCTTACCAATATAGAAGTGCCTTATAAGACTTTGAAGCTACTTCTTACCCGCAGTTTATTACCAGCCATCGTGAATTGCATGCGCCTTCTTGGGACAATGCAAAAGGTTCAGCAGATTAAACTACCGTATAACTCGAGTATAAGCCGACTCGAGTATAAGCGTAAGGCACCCATTTTTGCCTCAAAAATTAGAAAAGATGATTGACCCGAGTATAAGCCCGAGGGTATACAATAACCCTATACCTTTCATGTAGATGTTGGAAAACTACAACTCCCAGCATGCTTGGGGCTGGGAGTTTGTAGTTTCCAACACCTATAGTAGAAAGTATTGGGGGTTACTGTATGGCATACTGTCCCCCACCCTAATACCTTTCACTGTATGTTTGGAAAAAACAACTCCAGATGCTGGTTGCTGGGAGTTGTTAGTTTTCCAACCACCTATAGTAAAAAGGTAATGTGGTGTCGCCATGCATACTGTCCCCCCAGCCCTCCCCCCAGTACCCCCCCAGCTACATTACCCGTACCTGGTCTTCAGTCTTCCTCTCTCTGCAATCCATAAGCAGCCGCGAGTCCGGCCGGCAGTTCCCATTACTGCTTCGCGCTGCGCGATGACGTCATCCCACCAGCGTGCGTGATGACGTCATCGCGCAACGCGAAGAAAACTACTGGAAACTGCCGGCCGGACTCGCGGCTGCCTCTGGATTGCAGGTAAGTTTCCTTGTGACTCGAGTATAACCGAGTCAAGGTTTTTAGGTTAATTTTTAAACCTAAAACCTCGGCTTATACTCGAGTATATACGGTAACATTTTTACAATTCTGTTCCTTACAAAAGATAAATGCTACCACATTTACCCATTTACTTGCATGTGCTGTGGTAGGTCACGGTTCAAATCCCAGAATTACTTTATTTATTTTGTATCCTTATTACCTAGCTAAAGCTAAAGATTCTACTATACTGTATGTCCTACTTTGACTACATACTTGTTTAGCAAGACAAAGTATTGAGGTTTTCAGGGTCATCATGTTCTGTATGTTCTGTATCAGGGAGACGGAGGATCTCTATGTCAGCTTTCAAAAAGCAAGGCTGCAACTTTCTTGTTTTAATTGTCTTCAGCACTACAGATCATGTGTGTTGTACTGACCCCTATGTTTGTGAAGGTTCTCATTCATCCAGGTCATGGTATATACGTTGTATTCAGTAGATCAATGGACTTAAAGTTTAGTTCTTGAAGACATTTCGCTAGTCATCCGACTGGCTTTCTCAATTTAGAATGCATTGTACAAGAATCTGGCAATTATTACCTTTGCATGGATGAAGTAAAAAACAAGAGCTTAATACCTTTAAAGGGTATGTACACCACCAAATTGTTTTTTTAAATTGCCCATTGATGGAAACTATACCGGTATTCATCCTAACTATCATTGTATCCATTTTTTGTTCATCTGCCCACTATTTCTTTAGATAGGCAATCTGAACATTTTACATTTCGCATTTCTGTAAGAAGTTTTGCTGTAGCTGGAATGGTTTGACAGTTGGTGTGCTGTATACTGTATGCAGTATTGACAGTTGGTATGGGGGAAAATAGTCAGGTAGTGATCAGAGCATGAGCAAAAAAAGTACTTTATTGAGGTCAGCTGAACACACCACTCAGAGTAAGTGGCTACTTACATGTATTTTTTTATAAATTTAGATAACGCAAAGTCATTTTTTCGTATACATACACTTTAAGGTATAGCACCCAGCCACTGGTTCAGATATGTGGATGACCTGGGTTAAAATCCACCAGAAGAAAGTAAAAGCCTTCACAGAACACATTAATGCTGAGACCAGAACATCAAATTTACAAGGGAAGAGGTACAAAAAAAAAAAACTGGATTTCTTGGACTGCTTGGTAGAAGTCAGGGAAAATTGGTAGAGGTTTACAGAAACCAACCCACACAGATAGTTTTGATGTTGGACTACCAACACCGTTAGATCACACGCTGGGTGTCATCAGAACCCTGCCAACACAGCGCGAGAAGATCTACACTAGCACAGAGGCGAAGGCTAAAGAAATGAAACATCTCAGAGGAGCCCTTAAAACTAGTGGATATCCATACTGGGCCTTTGTCAAAAGAAGTAGAAGTAAAGAAAAGAACTGGTATACCAACAGTGAAGGGGAAAAGCAAGACAGGAGAAAGAACATGGTCATCCCATATGTAGCAGGGGTCTCCAAGATATTAAGAAGAATTTTCAAAAAACACCGTAACCCTGTCTGCTTTAAACCAAACAACAAACTGAGGCAGTAATTGATACATCTGAAAGACCCAATACCAAAACACAAGAAAAGTGACATCATAAATGCAGTGAAGTGCAGAGTGCTCCGATTTATATGTGGGGGAGACCAAACAGCAACTGCATCAACGTATGGCTTAGCACAGAAAAGCCAATTCCTCTGGTCAGGACTCAGCCGCATACTTGCATCTTAAGCAAAAACCCTTGAAGATTGTAATGTTAACAGGGCCGCCATCAGAATTTTCAGGGCCCCATACTAGGTAAATTACTGGGCCCCAGGCTAATATCTGATTGGTTGGGGCAAAATTAGCACCATTTTAAACGATAAGAACTTTTATTGAATAACCCTGAAAGTATAAAGTATAGTATTTGAGGTTGATAAAGACATACGTCATCCAGTCCAACCATCTAGCAATATCCTCATTTCCTGCCTAACTGTTGATCCAGAGGAAGGCAAAAAAACCCACAAATTTATGAGTCACCCTTCCTGAATCTAAGTGGCAATCGGAATTTCCCTGGATTAACTCAACTTTATGAATCAGTACCAAACTTGCAACATTCCTTGTTTGCAGTAAGCTTTTCACATGGCTGATATTTCAATTTTGATCGCCCACTGTGTCCACAATTTTAGACCATCCATACAGTCTGACGGCTGCATGATGGGAGGGCTGATCACTTTTCCCAATCAAAGCTTAATCAGGAAGTAGAGATCCAACTACACCATCTTGCTCCATTGAATCTTAAGCAAATTATACCTTTAGCCGTGGATGGCATTGGCAGAAAATTTTCCGAATGGTTTGATCAGATTCTGTTTTAATAAACAAAATGTGATTCGATCAAATCAGTCAAAAAAACAAAACAAAAAAAAACCACCCATTATAGCTAGAATGCAATCAACACCTTGTATTAGGAAGGTCCCTGACACCTGGCTCTTATAGCTGTGGGACATATTCCAGGATATTTATTGCCAACAGACACTGGCGTACGGACCAGGGTCACATAAGTTGCAGTTGCGACTGTGCCCTTGAGATCTGGGGCCAAAACAGACAGGGTGTCCGTAACTTTGTGTACCTTAATCTGAGCTGCGGCAGTGGGATCCTGGGAGATGTGTCAGAGAGGGAGAACAGACAGCAGCTGCACACTCCCCTCAGGCCCTCGCTATTCGCTGCTGCCTGCTTGAAGATTTATGATCCCTTCCTTCCTGGCTGGGTCCTACAGTATTGTGGGTAGGGTCACATGATTACTGGAGCCAGTTAGTGCAGCCTGGGAGAGGAGAGAGAGAGAACTTCAAAGGATCCAGGATTTGTTTTACAGCAATGGGCTTGGAGTAGACAATATAAGCTGGTTCTCTAAGCATTTGCTGCAGAGGTAACAAACAAAAATCACCTGCTAACAGTTTTTTTTACTGACATGTGCACAGTCGAGGATTTTAGGCAACAATCCCGCTATCCCAAAGTCCCGGGAAAAGTCCAGAGATCTGGGAAAACCAGAACAGTGCCTGAGTCTGAAATGATTCTTCTAACTTGTCCGGAAGTGGAAAGTTGCGCGGAGAGAGTTTCGGCACTTACTGTCTTCCTGCCCAGCTGCCCTCTATGTGCGGTAGGTAGACGCTGTACGGACAGGGAATATCAGACCATGTGACTGCACTAACATAGCCGTAGTGTGGTGCTAGATAGCCATGGAGGATGTGTGACAGACAGACAGGCTGGGCAGGGATAAACACACAGCACCAGCTGGAGCCCGGAGGGGAGTGTTTCTCTCCATGGATCTGGCTCATTACCACAGCTGGTGGCTACAGGCAGATTGGGAGAAAACTGAACAGGCTGGAGATGCTTGTGAATAGGAACATCCAGGCAGTGGTGGGAGAATGGAGAACAGCTTCATCAGTCTGCCTCATCCACTGGCACACACACACAGACGCACAATACACACACATGATAAAAATACATACACACAAAACACACACACGGATAGAATACACACACAACATCCAAAAAAGGTGGGAAAGAAAGATTCCCTAAGTATCCCCACTAGCACTCACACACTTGAAATCTGATATATTTCACTATATTAACATAGTGAATAAACACACTGGGCGCCCCCAGCCCTTTTAGATATTACTATACAAAGGTATTGTATAGTAATATACTATACAATGGTCTCAATAAAGTGGTCTACGTCTGCGTGCTGTCCATATAAAGTGGCTCAGTGCTATCTAAAACAGTACATACTGGAAAAGAGATACACAGTTCCAATCAATGTGTGCGACTTGAGCAAAGGTAAGTATCCAATATTTGTATCCAAATTATTGCTGTAGAGTCCCGTGGTATATATCCTCAACTCGAGACATAATGCAACATGGTAACAGTTATTAGCATACTGCAGGCTTACCCAGGACTTCTTACGGACTCAACGGACAGTGAGGTGAGCAATCTGCAACAGAGGCCCTAAAATCGTAAAAGCTACGGGAGCCAGCTCACCAAGGCAGGATGAGTAGCCTCTGTCCATAGCTATTGGAGTGAGCCCGTAAGAGAGCATGGTAAAGCCTGCAGTGTGCTAAAACTGTTACCATGTTGATTATGTCTCGAGTTGAGGAATATTACCACAGGACTCTACAGCCATAATTTGGATACAAATATTGGATACTTACCTTTGCTCAAGTCGCACACATTGATTGGAACTGTGAATCTCTTTTCCAGTATGTACTGTTATATAGCACTGAGACACTTTATAGGACAGCACGCAGACGTAGACCACTTGTTGAGACCTTTTATAGTAATATCTATAAGGACTGGGGACGCCCAGTGTAATGGGGGGGGGGGGGGTACTAGCGGTTTGGTGTGAGGTGTATTTCTGTACAAATAAATTTTTTGTAGAATATATCGGATTTCAAGTGTGTGAGTGCAGTGGGGATACTTGGAGTATCTTTCTTTCCCACCTTGTGTTTTTTGGATTGATCTAGTTTTGATCCCCAGCACCACCTGATATTTCAGGTAGCACATGTCTGCAATAAATTAAAAGGTAGTGCATTCTTGTCGTAATTTTGTACACACACATACATGCATGCACACATGGATAGAATACACACACACACATACATACACACATACAGCATAACAGATACAAATACACACACATACATACACAAACACAAAGACATAAAAACGTACAATCGGGCACACATGAAAACAGGCATACACATACAACTGAAGCATACAGCCTTGCTCATGCACGCACACACACATATACATTCTTAAATTAGCTACTGGTTTTCCATATTACACAAAGAGGAATGGCAGACTGTATGAATTAAATGTAATCTCCATCATCTGTACTGTACAAAATGCTTTGCATGTGTTGCCACAACAAGCTAACGGAACATGTTACTATGTGTGTGTGTGTATACTATAGCTATACAAATGTTGTTTACAAAGCTGTAATATTTTATTGACTAGATAACTTGTACTATATCATACTCACTGTATGGACCTTTACTGTCTGTTCTCACTGTATGGGACCTTTACTGTCTGTACTGACTGTATGGGACCTTTACTGTCTGTACTCGCTGTATGGGACCTTTACTGTCTGTACTCGCTGTATGGGACCTTTACTGTCTGTTCTCACTGTATGGGACCTTTACTGTCTGTACTGACTGTATGGGACCTTTACTGTCTGTACTCGCTGTATGGGACCTTTACTGTCTGTACCTCTGTATGGGACCTTTACTGTCTGTACTCACTGTATTGACCTTTACTGTCTGTACTGACTGTATGGGACTTTACTGTCTGTACTCACTGTATGGGACCTTTACTGTGTACTCACTGTATTGGACCTTTACGGTCTGTACTCACTGTATGGGACCTTTACTGGCTGTACTCACTGTATTGGACCTTTACTATCTGTACTCACTGTATGGGACCTTTACTGTCTGTACTCACTGTATGGGACCTTTACTGTCTGTACTGACTGTATGGGACCTTTACTGTCTGTACTCGCTGTATGGGACCTTTACTGTCTGTACTCACTGTATGGGACCTTTACTGTCTGTACTCACTGTATTGGACCTTTACTGTCTGTACTGACTGTATGGGACCTTTACTGTCTGTACTCACTGTATGGGACCTTTACGGGTGGCATTCAAGATGTTTGGAAACTACAACTCCCAGACTAATAAAGCATGTGGGAGTTGTAGTTCCCAAACATCTTGAATGCCACCCTCACATGGCAATTCAAGATGAGTTTGTGAAAACCCAATCACAGGAACTAGCTAATAAAGCATGCTGGGAGTTGTAGTTCCCAAAACATCTTGAATGCCAAGTGAGGGTGCTATTAGTGGGAGTTTGTAGTGTTCCAAACATCTTGAATGCCAAGTTTCACCTCGGTTTATACTCGAGTCAACAACTTTTTATAGGATTTAGCTGAAATGGGTACCTCGGTTTATACTGGTCGGGTTATACTCGAGTATATCGGTAAACTCTTTAAGGTTCGTACAGACGTACAATGTGCGACCAAGCCACGCCCCCGACACAAAACCATTTGTGCACGAACAACATTTCAGCCAAGAATCACAGTGTGTACGCGTTCGTCGGGGGTGTTCGGCGATCCGCCAGGTGGATCCCTTTATCCGCTATTTACAGGTAGCAGTCAAGTAGTTGCGTACAACATGCTAAGAGACATTTTCTTCACTTTAGTAACACTTTAAGCATGGCTGCCACAGTACTGGAGGGGTAGCAGGGGCATACCTGCAGGCGAGATTTGAGGCCAGGCACCTGACCCCCTCCAAGCAGTTTTCCACGATTAGCCATTTTAAACAGCCGATCGTGTGCATGTTTCATTCATACACACGATCAGCTAGTAATTTGTCTAAAAACTCCCCCAATCTATACTTACTTTGACTCTTTCCACCGACGTTCTGTACAGCCGTAAGCCGCGTCCGTGATTGGCTGCCTCTCAGCCAATTACGGACGCTGCTGCCAGTCCGGCCCCCTGCTTGCATGAAACTGTCCGGGACTAAATGTGGGAGGAGAGAGGCAAAGTAAGCAGTGATCAGGGGAGTTTTTAGACAAACAACTATAGCGGTTGGGGGTGGGAGCCCTACACTACAGAATTTTTTTTTTTAAAAGGGTGGACATGCCCTTTAACCCTTTAACTGCCACAGATCGTATATTCATGATCTGTGCAGAGAATGCACAAATTGCCACAGATCGTGAATATACGATCTGTGGCTGTCCCTTTAAAAAAAAGCGTGCACCTGGTCAGATGCATACACGCGACACACAGCCTTACCTTCTGGACCACCTGGAGATGGATTCCGAAAATCTCATCGGTTTGAGCTCCAGCATCCATAATGCAAGAAGGAAGCCCGCCAACAGTCCGCGTAGGCAATTAGTTTATGGGGGGGGGTATGAGAACAACAAATTACACATATTACTTCTACTTTTACTTAAGCCACTTCTTAAGTACTTTACTTAAGCCACAGCTTCTGCTCAACTACGGGCATATTTAAAAATGATCATCTTTTTGCCATTTTACTTTCGCACACATTGCAAATGGCAAAATTTATTTTCCATTATATTTATAAGCTACCGTTTTCGTCACACAAAGTTGCCATTGAATAATATATAGAGTGCTGTGTGCCATTGTCCCTTGGCGTATTCTCAATTGCTTTAGTCCGGCATTGGGGCCAATGAGAAAATGGCGCAGCAAATGTAAAAAAAAGTAGTGATCTTGGTAACACGGAAAATAAACATCGTATTAGCGTAACTGTTGGAAAATAGTCTCTAACACACAAACCCCATATCCTTATTAGTATTGCGACCACTCCCAAAGTACTGACACCCTTCCAAGGACCACTGGCATGCTACTATATGGACCTTATGTTTTTTCCGCCACCTCATCAGACATGGCTAGTTTTAAATTGTTGTACATAACGCAATAACAACACTTATCGCCATTTTATAAATTCCAACAAGTAGTTACTGAGGGCAATCAATGCTGATATTGGTGTCTTCAATAAATTGCATTAAAGTCCCGAATTTGATGATACTACAGCGAAAAGTTAACAAACCTTTATAATAAGCCCCATAGAGTTATATTCCCTACAGATGGAAAGGATGAGTGTCATTTTCCAAGCAGGTTCTTCCATCTGTTTAGCTTCCTCGCTGAATTCAGATCACTAAAGGTCCCAGATTCATCACATTAATTTTCACCCTTTAGTAGCCAGAACATATTAATTATATATCCTAGCAAATTTTATAGCCCTTAAAAATTTGATTTTTAATGAGTACTAATGCGACACAGGTTTTTTTTTAATTTAGCATCTGTTTTGACTTACTCCCTGTTACAAAAAGGTTTGGCCTGTATCTGTGTCCGAAGTTTAATTAATTTCAAGACGTCTGCATTGAGATATCAAAACCATATTGTCAAGTTGGAAAAATAGGATATAAAAAAAGTAATTTCCAAAACACATCTTTTTTTGAAAGATTTGGGGCGGCTCGCAAGCTTTCTTGTTTACAGGTGTTTTATTTCCCAACTACATACCTATCTTTTTGTTAAATATCACTTTTATTCTTAAACGACAGAATATTGAGATGTATAATTTGAAAAAATAGGTTAAAGGGCAGTCCCACCCCAAAACTATAATCCCCCAACTACTGCCCATGTAGTGTAGTTTAATCCTTACCTCACACTCCCAACTCATCTGGTTCTCCTGTCGTCCCGCCCCCCCCAAGTTCCAAAAACTGACCACCAGGAAGGCTAGCAGGGCCTAATAGGACACTTTGCCTAGCGACCTGGCCTCCCAGGAGATTCCTCTGCCCCATGCCGTGCTGCAGCCTTCTCCCCCTCCCTCCCCTCCCGGTCTACTATCCCTCCCCCTAGCATTAAACCCCTTAATATTCTGCTGCCCCCCATGTCCCCCACCCCAACGGCATGTTTTGTTTTTAAAAAAGCTCCCCAAACTCTTACTGACCTACCTCTCCGCGTTCCTCCGCTCACTGACATTACCGGCACGCCGCGTCCGTGATTGGCTGCCGCTCAGTCCACTCACAGACGCGACTCTGCCGGTCCCGCCCCTCTGCTTGCATCTCCGCGCAGTGCGGCGGGGATCGAGGGGAGGTTTAAGAGTTTTAGGGGACTTTTGAAAAAAAAAAACAGGCGTTTGGGGCTGGGGGACATGGGGAGCAGAATTTAAACATCTTAGGGGTGGACATACCCTTTAAGAATATCAGGCCAAAAGTCTGGTGTGTACCAGGCCCTTGTCTGTATAAATAACCGGGTTTAGTCTGTATACTGGTGGTTATGTACAGTATAGTTTAGTTTATTTTATAAAAGCGCACTTGAAGGACACAGCGCTGTACGTAACAAAATACAATGTAATATAAGCATCTAAGGGGAAACAAATACTAGATAGTGCGTACATAAAATATAACGGATTATATTAAAGTACGAATGGGTATCAGTCAGTTGTCCCATCGTGACTGCAGGTGTCGATACTTTCCCAGACCAAAGAAAACAGTGCTCTGCCATTTGGCCTGCCAGAGTGGGCATGCATACCAGATGAATGTCCCCTATGCACCTTGACCACAAGAGGAACCATACCAACAGCTCTCCCACAGTCTTACAAATTAGTAGGAAACCTGTTATATTTGTAAAGTGGGGTGGTACCACACCAGCTGGATTAGTAAAAACTGACGGTTGTCTATCTGATAGAATAAAGCTGTTTAATTGGCATGACTGGTTTGCATGGGCCAATTAAAATCACTCATATATATCGGCGATCGTTCCTCCACCAACTACTGTCTCTCTGTTACCAGGCAATATTAGTTTCGTGGGCAGATTTTCTATTCGATTTGGAGGAACAAATCAGATAAAATATAGTAGGTGGGACAAGATTTGCTTACACAAAGTGTATGTTTTGTAATACTTGACACGGGTTTCCCCTGAGTTTGTGGAGGGTCCGCCAACATGTTGCATAATCATACAGAGGAGAGCCCAAATATGTAATTACTCTGATTGTGGGAAATTCTCAAGCAGAGTGAGGGGAAGCTGTTAATCCTTTGTATTAGAAGTTTACAATTTATATTTTTCCAGGCTTCTTTTCACAACAAGTAAGGCAATGAATGAACATTGCTCGTTTTTTGGTTTTTTTGTTGTAGGGGTAGAGGGGAAGTGGTCAATTTTTAGTAGTAATATTTAATAGTATACTCTATGGGGACCTAGACACAAAGATCCTGGTCATACAATTATCGTGGTATGGTCCGATTGTTCAATAATATGCCACACCATTGGGCTAGTTGAAAAATCTTTGCCCGACCAGCAATCAAATCAGATGAATGACCGTGTGATCGTACAATTGATTGTGGCATCTATGCACATAGAGAACACAACCTATTTCAGAGCTGTCAGTGTGGGGCAGAATGAGTCTTAAATGTCTACACAGCTCTGCGTCAATGCTTACCGATATACTCGAGATAATCGATCAAACGTTGACTAATCGGTCGGGAGGTACCTATTTTACCTGAACAATTTGTGTAAAAACTCATTGACTCGAGTAAAGTCCGAGGGTCAAATTATGGACCAATACGCCTTCTGATTTAGTATTGTTTTGTGGCTAGTGCCCTTTAAATGGACAGCAGAATTCCCATAACAGGGAATCCCATACATAATAGCCAAATCCCATGTACCCAGTGACCCCCAATTCTAGGCACTCCAGATGTTGGAAACACAACTCCAGCCTGCTTTGGAGTGGCAAGGTTCAATAAACTTTAATTATTATCATAAATTTACAATTCTCCTGAACCATATAGTAAAGGGCACTCTGCCCACATGTAACACTCTGACTTAGTTAAAGGGCTACTTCTGACCCCCCCACTATGTAAAGGTGCACTCTGACCCCCACCATATAGTAAAGGGCACTCTGGACCCCCATTAGGTTAAAGGGCATTCTGGACCCCCCTATAGTAAAGGGCACGTCTGACCCCCCATACTAGTAAAGGGCACCATCTGACCCCCCATAAGAAAGGGCCACTCTGACCCCCTATTTAGTAAGGCACTCTGACCCCCATTTGTAAAGGGCACTACTGAACCCCCATATATAGTAAAGGGCCTCTGACCCCCATATAGTAAAGGGCACTCGGACCCCCAATATAGTAAGGGCTACTCTGGACCCCCCATATGTAAAGGGCAACTCTGACCCCACATATAGTAAAGGGCACTCTGAACCCCATATAGTAAAGGGCACTCGGAAACCCCCATATAAGTAAAGGGCCTCTGACCCCCATATAGTAAAGGCACTCTGGACCACCCATATAGTAAGGGCACTCTGACCCCCAATAGTAAGGCACTCTTACCCCCAAAATAAAGTAAAAGGCCCACGAACCCCTTTAATAAAGGCACTCGACCTCCCAATAGTTAAAGGGTCAACAGAGTTGTAGTGTCCAGCTGTCACTTGCATTGAAGCTAGCAGGCCATTTTGCCCAAAACTGAGAAGACCCATCAGATTTACAGCATCAGATAGCAAGTGACAGTGCTTATGGTCCGCAGCCAGAACTTAAGGGAAGCAGGAAGTAATTGTAAAGGAAGATTAGCTCCTGTAAACTTTCTTATGCAGTGATGAAGGATTTTTATAACACAGCCAGTCTACGGTTAACTATCAGCATTGCAAGCATTTGGATCTAAATTAGGACTTGACCCGGGTATTAAAAGGGCCCCGCGGTTGGTTTTCAGGCCTAATTTTAAAGAATGAAAATATGATTTATACTAATATAAAGTATTTTCTGCAATTTTGAATATTGTTTGATTTTTATATTTTACACATCATAGGGTTAAAAAAGGGGGTGGGGCAAGAGCTCCACCATGTGCAGAAAATGTAATGGGCAGGGGAGCAAATTCCACTGCTAGATCGTGAACAAACAGAAATTATAAGTATCGTTATGGAGAAAGGAAAGGCGCACCTTCATGCCGAGAATGTAGCTGGGACCAGTGCTTTTCTTCTCAAACCATACTTAATACATTAAATAGGATAGGGAGAGAATTCAGGCTTTTTTTTTGAACTCCTTTTTCAGTCAATATGCAAAGAAGGAACAAAAGGAATATCGGGAATTTACATGTTATACAGTGGAAGCTCTTTAGGAACACTATCAGGGTTTATTCATAAATGTATTCTGTCTGCTATTTTGGCCTCCAATCAAGTCGCGGTGTTAGCTTCAAATGTTTAACTGATTGGATTGGGGGCACAATTACGCACCATTTTTAAACGATAATACATTTTATTGAATTCCCTGAATGTTCTTTAAAAAGACTTTTACAGCATTGACAAGCTAAATAAATGCACAAACAAGTTCCAATACAGACCGGTTTCGGCTTATGGAGTCATCAATCAGTGCAGTGCAGGCCTCTGGTTTGGCAGTGTGAAGGCATAGGACAGATGTCCCTAAACTATTAACAGGGAATGTTCAGTGAACAAATCAACTATTTTAAAAAGTTTTAGTGTATAATTGATACATACCTAGTTATTCTACATTATACCTCTACCCCTTGCTATCCCCTGCTGTTGACATTAGTGAGTGTCAACAGGACGCACCATTTTGGAATGTTCCGTAACAGTAATTTCTACTGATTGGCTGTTGGATGGGTCAAACATGCGATCAGATCTCTTACTGAATAACCACAAGCACTGGTAGGGCAAAACCGAAAAATGGTCATTAATTAGGGGCCCTGCAAACAGAAGTTAGTATTTCTGAAGTATTATTTATAGCACAGACAAGAATGTAAGATGGGCCGGTTAAGTCATTGGGATGGAAATACGCTATTTTTCTTAAAAGCATATGTACTTGCATGACCTTCCCCTTTTAAATAGGAATTTCTCAAACCTTGAGGGTTCTTTGAGGCTTATTCGCCTTTCAGTGAGTGTATAGTTTCTACAGTGAGCTCTAGTTATAAATCTAACTCTGAACTTTTTCCAACATAAAACTAATATAATATGTTTTTTGAGGATCTGTAAATTAGCTTTGGTCTTTTAAAATTTTTATTATGATACTTTTCACCAATATAGGATACAGGAAGGCTGACTGAAAAATGGAGGAGCAAAAAAAAGAGAAATGTTGCCAGAAAACAAAACCGAGCTTTAAAAAACTGGTTCAAGACAGTAATAATAGCACAGCACAACCTAAACATACCAGAGACACAGTAGCTTGACTCGGTAGTTAAAGTGATATGGCACAGGGAAAAGGAAAATGGCTAGTACTGTATGTATGACTTGATGACAGAAAGGAAACAGGTATAGATGAGAAGTAGAGCGATCTGTCCCTCCATAACAGGCAAACAGGACACAATCAAACTAGAAAGTGAGAGACTATTAACAGTATTTATCAAACACAGTATCCCATTGTGACGAGTAACCCAGCAAACAGCTGCATTCTTTGGACAATTACACTTCTACGTAGCACAAGTTAACAGTGTTGCCGAGTTTTTATTTTTTGATAAAGGCCTTAAGGCCTTGGAGTAGTATATTAGTTAATAGTTATATATTGCAGTAATAAACAATGCTGAAAATCATATGGTTTCATGGTTACCCTTAGATTAATGTGCAGACCTAGTACACAAGACGTTAAAGGCATGTCCACCCTTCAAGATGATTTTTTTAGACATAATAATATTTCCCCCTGTCCCACCAGCCCTAACCGCTTATAATTTTTATTATTATAAAGTGCCCAAACTTTACTTCCTTCCCTCTTTCCTCCGCCGGCAACTGACCAGCAGAGGGCGGACCGGCGTCAAATCACGGACGCGGCTGCGCGAGAGTGTCATGCGCGGATGGAAGGAGAGGGAAGTGTAATTAAGTTTGGCGGCACCTTTGAATAATAAAAATTATGTAGTTGGGGTGCTGGGGACGTACCGGGTAATATTATATGGGAAAGGTTTTTTACGCTAGGGGGAGGGATCCTAATCGGGAGGGAGAGGGGAGACAGGGCTGCAGTACGCTCCAAACTTCTCCCGGAGGCAGGGAGGCAGAGTCCTATAATGGTACTCTGCACCTCCTGGTGGGTCAGTTTTTTTTTGGGGGGGACGGACTAACAGGTGAACCATTTGGAGCTGGGATGGAGGTAAGGATTTTATGTACACTACATGATAGGGCCATTACTGGGGGGGATTATAGTTTTGGGTGGTGGACATGCCCTTTACATACCTGAAGCCGCAGCACTGCAGGCACGGTTTTAAAGTTACGCTAACCGATTCCAATCTAACTGATTCACGCAAGCTATACCTATTCACCAGCGGCTGTAATTACTGGACAATTAGCTAATTGCTGGCATTAAATGTCATGTATGGGAAAATACTCTCCGTGAGTACCAGACCCGCACAGCCTCTGGTGAATCCCATTTGGGAGATATAACACAGCAGCTATAATGTAATTTTCTAACAAAGCGCACAATGTTCTACCATATTAAAGTTTTGGGTTAACAGTTATCTCTCTTTTTTTTAATAGCTGCATTGAAATTTTAAAGAAATGTTATGAAGCAGAAGAACATTTGCTTTCCATGATTTTTTCATTCTATAGAACCTAATGGGAGTTAAACTTAAGATTGTTGACAGTAAGGTCAAACTTTTCAAGCTTACAACTCACCTACAGTATGCCCATGCCACATAGCCACAGCAGTTTCTATTTCATAGGCTCTACTGAGCCAGAACACACGAATTTTAAAAATGTTAAGTTTTTTGCCAAGCTAATACCATCTAAACCTCTGCACTTTGTCTTATGTTTCTAGTTTGTTATCTTAAAATGTGGCAGCAGGTTGATTCAACCTTGAATTTTTACCACTCTAGTGAGATCCATGGAAATATGTGGTGAAAAACAAAAAGCTTGAATGCGATATTGATATCTATTGGTATCTTCATGTATAATGGGAACACTGCATGTCTTTGTTTTACTCATTTGAATTATCTAAAAAATGTCTATAGAGAGCAATACTTGATAAAGTTTTGACTGGATGTGACACGCGGACGCTATTTCGGCATTTTGGACTGATTCCCTCCCGGCCACTCCAATCAGTCACATCATGTATTGGACATAGAACTGTGGGTTTACTTGGACCACACGCTCAATACTGATTTAGCATCTTTAGATCAGTGTTTCAACCAGGGGTCCGTGTTACTGGTGTTTTTATGTAAGGGACCCCCGGGGTGGCATTTATTTAAATAGAGATATATTTATAGATCTATCATTTATATTTGTATAAATTTAGTATTTGATGACTGAAATAGAAAAATAATAATAGATAATCATTTTATGTAGGGGTTCCCAGAGACAATAAAATCTTTAAGGGTCCCCACGATAAAAAGATTGAAAAACATTGATTTAGACAGGCTGCCTCTCCTGAAGGTTATATTGGCTGGAATTGCAGAATATTGGGGCAATAACTATTGTAGCCATTGGAATTATCGGTACAGATGGAAAATACTTTGGCATCAACATTGGCTCCCTTTACTAAAATAAAGGGAGATTATAACAGCACAAATATTGTGGCCATGTGAATGAATACAAAGGGATGAGGTAAAATCAATGCAAATTTATCATCTGATTCCAGGAGAATGATACATTTCAATGGACTCGCATGTGTATCGCTTCCTTTAGTAATTTGAACTGTCCCTTATTCTTCCAGCTATGCCTCAAATCCTGGTAATATATATTTACTTTGTTTTTTGCCTTAATCCTGCATTGCCAAACCACAGGGTTAAACAGTTTGTAACCAAACCAATATGGCTTAAAATGGCTGAAAGATAATGATCCTGTAAAGTTTAAAGTTGGCAAAAAGAATTGTCTTTAGACTAAACAAGCTCTTTGTATTAAATCACTACAAAGCTAAATAACTGGCAGATATAAAAAGGTATGTTACATAGCATTCTTGTCTGAATGAGCCAGCCTTTTCTGCCAATAAAATTGTTTTCCCACATCTTGTGTTGCATAAGACTAATTATATAACATATTTGAACAGTTCACAAGGGGAGAAATGTTTAAAAAGACAGTCAGGGTTATTCAATAAAAGTCTTATCGTTAAACATGGTCAAAATTTTGTCCCAACAATCAGATGTTATTTAACATTTGAAAGCTAACATCTAATTAGTTGAGGCTAAATTAGCACAATTTTTAATGATAAGAACTTTTATTGAATAACCCATAGTTTTTTAAAGCTGCTAAACACACAGATCTATGCCATACCTGCCCATGGTCTGGGTATAAATATACACGTAGAGGGTAATTTTCAGAAAACCAAAGATATCAGCAATAGAGATGTCCGAACTTCGCAAAATCCGGTCCGATCGACGATCCACAAATTTCTAAAAATT
This sequence comes from Hymenochirus boettgeri, assembly GCA_019447015.1. NCBI lineage: Eukaryota > Metazoa > Chordata > Amphibia > Anura > Pipidae > Hymenochirus > Hymenochirus boettgeri. Next base: position 72,517,375 of record CM033471.1, on the reverse strand, counting down.
AGCAAATTCGAAAATCCGCGAGCGGACCTATTAAATTGCATTAAAACGAAAAAATCCTCGTATTTCGAAAATTTGTATTTCACGCATTTTTGAAAATACGAGAATTCCTTGTAATTTCGACAATTTTCGAAAATACGTATTTCACGCATTTTCGAAAATACGTGAAATCCTCGTATTTTCGAAAATTTTCGAAAATACGTATTTTCATGCATTTTTCGAAAATACGACAAATCCCGTAATTTGAAAATTTTCGAAAATGCGGTTTCCAAAAAGTTCGGAAGGCAGAAAATCCACGATATGATATCCGCCGTTCGTGAACGCGGTAAATCCACCGCGGATCCGGGTTCGCATCAGCGAACTGGGCCATCACTAATCAGCAATAAGGAAGAAGTCATTTTCATTCAAATGACTTCAGACATTCCAAATGTATTTACTTAAAATTACTTTTTACTTTACTAAAAAAAACTACCTCAGCTCAAAATAAATTTGCCCCATCGTTGCCTTAAAGGACACTAAACTGAAAAAATTACTTGCCTTTATACATTTTTCTATATTTTACAAATGTATTTTTTGCTGTCAGGAACTTGATCCCTTTTGCTCAGTGCTCCCTGTCACTAGATCTCATGTCATGTTCAGCTCCCTCCTAATTAGTATGCATGAATCCTCTCTATGCATCCACCCCCTCCCAAACTGAAGCACAAATTGAGTGTGGAGCATGTGCCAGTGGAGTGATCTGTCTCCCACTACAGCCAATAGCATTCACTAGTGATTTGTGTTATAGTGAAAGTGAAAGTAAAATGCTTGCTATGGGAAGGTAAGCAGCATGGGAATGTAATTACCTATGGGCTGCTGGGGCCAGAACCTATATAGCAGCGATGAAAACCTTGTACTCCCATGTTAAGAACACAACTCCCGCATGCCTTGTTTGCATTCTGCTCCTAAGGCATGCACTGCACATGGGGTAGGTAATAGCCTAATAGGGCTTCTGGGCTATATTACCTACCCCATGGGGGCAGCATGGCGCTCCACAGCATCTCTATCCTTCCTATATACATATCCATCTCTGTCACATAGCACTATGCAGCTCCACACTGAGAGGGAGTTATGGATATAAGCAGGATAGAGATTGTGTCTTATAGCAGTATGGCAACTTCACACCATCCCTATCCTGCCGATATCCAAATTTCTATATCTGTGTCTGTCAGGATATAGACAGGATAGAGATGGGTGTGGAGCTGCATCTTGAGATAGAAATATGTATATAGGCAGGACAAGTGGGAGCTGCCATGCTGTGTGGCATAGTGGCAGCTTTTACCAGAAAGTGCACAGTGGGTAGGTGTAAGGATTTGAGCATGGAGAAAGGGGTGAACATATCAATAGAAATACGTTTAAAGCAACACTAATGTAATATAATATGGGGTTCTAATATGGGATCCAGTCTGGTGTGGGCTTGGCTTAAAAGTCTGTATATACTCAAGTATAACACGAGATTTTCAGGCTAAAAAATATCCTAAAAAAGAGTCTTGGTTTATACTCGAGTCAAACACTTACCTGCTCCGCGGCCACAGCGCTCCGCATCCTCTGCTGGCTGACGTCACTACTCGGCGCCGGGAAGTGAGGCCGCAGTTGTGGTCCTATTTTCTACCCTTGGTTTATACTCAAATCACTTTTACGCCTTTTGAGGTAAAAGTAGGTGCCGCTCGTTTTTGCTCGGGTTGGTTTATACTCAAGTATATATGGGTATGTTATATAACCAGTCTGTGCCCATTGGGCATGAGGGCATCTTAGGTGTGTGCGGGACAGGGTACATTTTATATTTACCGTGTGTGGTGTGCGTCGGGGAGGTAGAGCATGTCTCGCGCCTGTTAATTTAACGGCCTTAATGTCTAGTTTACATATAATATTGCAGGCAACAATGTAAAACGAGATAATGGTCTTTAAATGTGTGTAACCTTAACAAAGTGGGAGTGGTCTTAAAGTGATTGTGGGGAAAAAATCCGCATTTGCCGCTTCTCTTCTCCCCATGGGTCCCTCTTTGCGTTTTAAAATATTGGGAGGTATGGACTGTCTGAATTGGTTCGTGCTATGGGGCCCAGAAATGTACCCAGTATGGGCCCAGGAAAGCTGATGGCGCCCTGTTTTTCGCTGTAGGAGTTTGAAGGTGTGTGTGGGTGGGGGGGTTTGTATGATTTCTTTAGGTACAGTGCTAGATTGGGACTTAAGTAACACAGACAGAAGCTAACTGCAGGATTGGGGTTATCGGCACAGAAAGAGCACAGAGTAACATATAATGCTATTGCTTTTCTTAATGCTGAACAATTAGCCATACAGTGACAAAGAATAAGCTTTACTTTTATAGAATGGATAGTTTTACATGTAGTATGCCAGGGGGAGGGGCTGTGTGATTGATAATTCTTTACTGACTAGCTGTGCCCCGCCCTCTTTAAAAAGTAAAACTCCCGAGCTAAAAACAAATGACAGGAAGGTCAGAGAAGAAAAAAAAAGCCATTTAAGGTTGGTGCTAGTTAATCCTAATTGCTGGTGTGATTAGAAAAAATGATTTGCCCCAGTTTACATGTCCTTTAATCTGTAGCACTTTTCTGTAGTATAATTGCAAATAAAAGCAGCGCTCAACAGTGAACGGATTGTCAACTGTAACATGAAAGATACTACATAGATTCATTAGCAATTTTATATTCAAATCCTACTTACTTCCTTCACTCTGTTATCTTTATTTGAATTATAGACCTGCGAGAAACAGAAAAATAGACATTTTAAATAAAACACATATGGTAATTCCAACTCATCTTAAGAGTAAAAGAGCCTATTTTTGTTGCAATTACAATACAATATTATACAATATTCCATTACATATCATTAATATTACTGCTTTATTAAAAAAAAAGGGTGTGTTACACTTCAGTTTTGTGCATATTTGTTTTATATTTATGCCATTATTTTAAGACGCAAAAGGCAAGTAAATTAATGTGCCCCAAAGAGAGCTTAATTAGAATTAGTTTTCTGTAAGCTATATATTTTGCAGTATTAAATACAGAATATGTTTTATACATGGTCACAATATCTGTGTGTCTATAGTTAGTCCTGTTTTCCTGTTAGATGTTTAACTGACAAAATATTTTTCCCCAGATCAATCATTTAGGATATAAGAGCTCTGCTGAAATATATAACACTAACCTATTATAGATACTATAGTAACAAACCACCATGCAAACAAAAACTGTTTAAAGTATCTTGAAATTGTCATAAGCTTTTGTCTGCCTTGATCATTATGGCACTCTATTGCTGTAAACACCAACGTAATATATGTATTTTGTAGGAAATGTCTCTATTAATTTCAAATGCTGACAACAAACAGGTCTACAATCAGGTTTTTCAGGAGTGGGCAAACATAGAACTAATGCATGTGTATTCCATTATGAATATATAGAATTGTACCACTCATGCTAAACACAAACCGATGCTTTCATTAAAATAAACTTATTTTTTCTTCTGCCGGTGTTGTGTTACATTTATCAGTTAACAGACCAGTGGTAGTCAGACTTCTTAAATGGATAATAAACTAGGCAGCCACAATCTTTTTTTGTTTATTGAACGGGCTAAATAAAGATAGGAAGTGAAATTGGAAGGTTTCAGGAATAAAGCAAAAGAATAAAAACCAAGAGCTCAAAACTAATTAGATATGCAGTAATCCCTAACATGCATATAGGGCATGCTCACACACCCAAGCCCCAATTTAATTGTTAAGGACCTTCTAACCCCAAAGAATGATGCTCCCCTTATTCCCAGGGTCCTGAAGTGCATTATTCCTTTCGATCTTTGTTGGCAGTTTCACACCACTTGTTTTATCTCTTTAAATGTAGCCACGACTGTGGCTGCTACCTGAGAGAGGACACCGGCACACTGAGGGTAATATAGCACTTTAGGGACCCCGGGAAAAAGGTAAATGTATAAGTAGTTGTGGCAAAAACTTGCTTGGACCTCTTGGTTTACATGCTCTATCCCTGAAACCTTCAAATTGTATTATATGATTTACATTGGACAGGAATTCAACAGGGACTGCAAACATAGATTTGGCAAGCTCGGTCAACCTCTTTCTATATCGAGGTGGGAAAAGGCAGTAGATAGGTGCCTAAGGTCCACTTTAATTTAGCATAACCTAAGGCCACTTTAATTCCCTGTTGGACAAGGGGTGTTTAATTGGGAGTTTCATTCTACTGTGAACAAAATTTATGAAAACTGGATAAACATGTTTAATTATCATTTTTTTTGTATTCCAATGAATAAATTAAATTGGAAAATTACATTTATAACCTACCCCTGTAGTGGATTCTATGGAGGAACTGTAAGATTATAGCCTTCTAATCTTACAGTTCCAGAAGAGAATTAAACCAGAAGCCACAAAGGGGTATCTTTTAATAAATAATGCACCCCGAACTGTAAATTAAAGGGATAGTAAAGTCACCTTGGAGTTCCGTGCCCTGTATAAAAGGCACTCGGCCTGCAGCCTTGTCCTTTTATTGGTCACGGAACTCCGTTGGGGTGCATATCACTATATAAACAACTTAAACTGAAAAGCTTATACAATGTAATGAAAAGTTAGTTCAGCTACACTGTCCTTTATGTGCATGCACCCTGGCTGCAAATAGAACTGAATCATTGAAACTTTTTTGAAAGGTAGATCAAAATATAAAATTCTCCTTTAATTTTATGGCTTTTGGTGGCCCGAAAATGTTTTGAAATTACAAACTGTACATCAATAGTACCAAGAATAGTTTCTGTTAAAGCATTTATATACACGATACCTCTTGACATAAGATCGTTAAATCTTTGTTCTTAAATCCCCATTTAGATAGATGCAGCATGAGCTGAAGTAATTTTTTTTATGGTGTGTGTGCATATACCAGATTCCTCATTAAAGCAGAACTTAGTCTAATCATAGGATAATATGTTTCATAAATTATAATGTAATGAAGATTTGATCTACAATTCCATTGTATATTATACTTACGGTATTAGACTTTAGTTCATTTTAAAAATTGATCATGTAAAACATTAAATTGAATGAAATTGCATTTTAGTTCTCAGAAATTATCCATTCACTCAGTGTTTACATACAGAAATCCTAACAGAGGCATACACACTCTGTAACTATAGTAGCTCTTATTACTATAAGGAAACAAGATCTCTCCATGGAGCTAATAATATAAACATTCTCCTAGGGACATTATGCCTGATTTTCCTGTACCGATTCACATAAAACTGACCACTGTGAAATGTGCAGCTTTGGCAGGCACAGCATAAAAACATTTATTAGTACTTTCCAGACACTATTCCTGCCAACGCAAGTGTAGAGAAAATCAGAAAAGTGGCCAAATATCAAGTTCATAAATAGTTTCTATGAATGTTTAGATGCTTTAGTTAGTAATCACTAATTGCAATACAAATACTTTCTGTTCTTTATGTAGAATTTGCATCAAGCTAATGCCGACATACATTTATTAATAGATCCAAGCGGCATTACCTCCTGATATTCCTGCAACATTCCCCGTACTAGCCCATTCACTTTGCAGTTTTCCAAACTGTGTAAGGCTGTAAACACAGGACAAGGGTTGGCCTGATTGAGTGCAATATTCAGAAAGGTTGATTCAAAATACAAAAATGTGAGCTTCATAGTGAATTTGAGCTGATCTTCAATAGGCTGTGCGCTCTTTACGACATCACCAGTACTACATTATTTTCTATTTGAAAATTATAATGAAAAATAGTATGGATCACAGACAAATGTAATTTCACATGTTGAGTGATTCCATAGCCTTCTCAGTACACCACAAACAACCTTGCAAAGATGTAATAACTTGTTGACCTGCCCATGACATTCTCTCTAAGGAAAGCCAAGTGGAGAACTTCATTTCACTAGGAAGGAGGCTTCAGAGCAGGAAACCCCGAAAAATAAAGAATTTCATAACATGTATTTCCCAACCTGCAGATATCAAGGTGAAATCTAGCTACTACTGCTAGTTAAGAATTTGACCAATTACAAGGCATTATAATTTACATTTATATATTAGGTTTTCATTGGGAAGCAAAGCTGTATGGTATAAGGTGATTAAAAAACATAGAAGAAAATGAAGGAAAGCACAGTTCATAAAGTGACGTTAGACCGACCACAGCTTTGGATTGGCGAAAAAACACAATCAGGAGATTCAATAAAGTTCTTATTGTTAAAAATGATGCATTTTTGCCCCAACCAATCAGATATATTTAAAGGGCATGTCCACCCCCAAGACTAAAATGTAACCCACTACTGGCCCACTGTGTAGTTTTAATAATCCTTACCTTACTCCCTGGTCGTTATGGTTCTCCTGCAGTGTCTGTGCAAATCCAGGAAACTGAAGAGTAGGACCTGTCTTCCTGTCAAAAGGTATCTGCCTCTCTTGCCTCCGGAGGGATGGTGACATGCACAGGGAGCCCTTCCCTCCCCCGTTCGGATCCCTCTATGGCTGCCCTTCCACCTTCCTTAAATACTTTTAATATCTTGTAGGCCAACCCTGCTAACCAACCACCGAGTTACATTTCTAAAAAAAAAAAGAATCAGAGACATACTTTACAGCTGGTAAAGCTGTTTACCCTGTCTGTTATTGGCTGCCTCTCAGTTCGGCAAACAGGAGCTGGGGAAGACACCGGGAGAGTGAAGGGCAGTAAGTATGTCTCTGATTCATTGTTTTTAGAAATGTGACTCGTGGTTACGGGTGGGCAGGGATGGCCACAAGATATTAAAAGTTTTTATTTAAGGTTGACATAACCCTGAATGTTTCTTAAAGGGCATCTATAGTGAAAAAACACATTACCCCTTTCCAAAGTTAATTCATGTACTCTGTGCTGCCTTTATCCTATCTATGTCGTGACTCTGTTTAACCATGGTGCCAGATCTGTGTGCAGCACTCCCCCCCTTCCCCACCTCCCACCCTCTGTTACCCCTCCTCCAGTCCAACTTCGGCTAACCGACAAGCTTTTCATGTGCAGCAGGAGTTAAAAGTTCAACATCCTGAAAAACACACCCACGCACAGTGGCCAATAGAAAGCAAGCTGTCATGAGACACGGAAGAAGAAGGAGAACAGTACAGTTTACGATCTCTCTCTTTGTGACCCATCATAAATCATGAAGTCTATCAAGAAGGGGGGTCAAGTGCAGCCTTTATATAACCATGAAAGCTACCCTCTCCCCCCTGCTAATGCTGTTATCTCTATGTTTATTACAGAGCAGGGAGGGGGGATCACGTCACAGGGATTTGATTGACAGTCCAAGTAGGAGTAGAGGAATGCAATCACGTATTTTTTCTAACTGGTGTATCTCAGGACAGAGAGGGAATCTGAACAAAGTGATGACACTCTGGGGGTTGTGGGGAATTTAGAACACATGAAAAGAAAGAAAAAAAAGTTCATTTTCCCACCCATTACCCTTTAAAGTAATAACCCAACTTGCATGAATAAGCTTATAAGCTATGTTTTCAAAAAATAACAATTCATGTTAGGCACTCACGGCCTCAAAAGCAAATTTAAAGGAACACTAAACCCGAAAATTAACTATGTCCCATTCGTTCTATTATTCACAGGGAGGTGAGAACGCTTATTCACCTCCCTGTGAATAATAGGACGATCGGGAGACCTGGACTTACCTTACCTGCCACTCCACTCGCAGCCGCTCCTGCACAGAACAGCTGTTCTGTCCCGATCGCGCGCCCTATCTTTGAATTGGCGCGCATGCGCATAAGATAGGCGCGTGGTCGGGACAGAGCGCTTTCCGTGCAGGAGCGGCGCGAGTGGAGTGGCAGGTAAGGTAATTCCAGGTCCCCCGATCGTCCTATTTTCACAGGGAGGTGAGAATAAGCGTTCTCACCTCCCTGTGAATATAGAAACGAACGGGACATAGTTATTTTGGGGGCTTAAGGGGGGTTTACAGGTCCTTTAAATTTAAAAAGTGAGCCAACAATTCTGGTTACACAAGCAGATGCTCAGGCATAGACTAGAAAGAGAAGAAAGATTTCCAGGGGGAAATATTTTTGAAACCACCAACATGTTGAAGTCATCACTTTCATTTTAAAATATGTTTAAAATATAGCAGAATATATATCAGATATTTAGCATTGTCCTTTTTCAACATTTTGTTGGATAGAGATGAAAAAACGGCACCAAGGGCTAGGCCAGATACCTCGTTCTAAACATGCAATCCTATTGTGCCTTAAAAATCGCACACTAGTCTTGGCCAATTGGTCTGGCCCAATAGATGCTCTGCTGATAGGGCAACATCACAGAGCAAATGCGACAACGTACAAGATCGCACCGGAAAATGCACGCAATTGTGTCGTGTTCTGGTGCATTATAGTGTGTCCTCAGCCTAATGCCTAATATCATGGGTTCAGGAGCCTAGTCTATATATAGAGGGACTGAATATTCCCCTGGTTATGCAAGTTTTCCTCTTGAGTACTTCTCCTACAATATAAAAGCCATACTAACACTGTAGGTGGAGATTGTGCAGATTGCAAGTGCTTCATTGGGTTGTAACTGTTATCCTGCATGTGTTTCTACTTTAGAGAATTTATCATTTTACAAAATTGGGTTCCAGAGACATAAAAAACGTAAATCTTGCATTAGGATGGGGAAGGTTAAAGGTTGTTTTTGCAAAAAAGAATTCCATTTTACAGCATTCTATGATGTATGCGTGCCTCAAAAATACTCAGCTTTAACCATTCCAAAACATCCATATTAACTATACAACACAATGTTATATAAAATGAACCATCCAACACACACTTTTAATAATAACCCTCATTAAATCTTTTGGAACATATCAGCACTTTAGGAATCTTTAAAGCTTATATGAAAAAAATACAATATGAAAGGATCCAATAAGTGTGGTCAACACTCTGTTTATTCCAAATATTCCGTTAAAATATTGGCCAGCACATTCACCTTTCCTTCTCTGTGGCTTTCTCCCCCACCCTTTTGTTCAGTTTTTCCCTTTTACAAAATTGGGCAATCTTTTCAAACAGATCATTTTAACATAAAATATCTTAAGCTACAGATCCCATTCAAACCAAGAGATTTAACCTGTTTAGTGGATAGTTGCTAAATTGTGGGAAAAGTAGAGTGTGATACCTTTTATTGGCTACCTAGATAAAAAAATTAAGCAAGCTTTCGGGAGTCCTAAGCCCCCTTCATCAGCTTATGTATCTGCTATAATATAGTTTCTGCAGAATGTTTAAATAACATTATAATAGATACAGTGCATCTTTATAATTGTCTTTTTTTCGTCACCAAGTAGTCACTGGTCTTGACCAGTTGAGTTATACTTATCAAACTGAGGCTAAACTTGCATACACTGCTTTGTCTCATTGTCCTCAAGTTTATTGGGACACTGTATAAGGGTGATTTATGGGAGGCTCAAGGATTACATGAGGGGATTTACACATGTGTGTTGCCGGTATATTAAACATGGTATGCAATTTACCGTTTAGTCATGTGGTTATTTTTAGTGTTTGTGCCTGTTTGATACTTGTTATCATCCCTTTTCTCTAAGGGCTGGGAGGTTTTGGTATATTTTTCCTTTGGCACCTTATATTTAAGAAAATACACTAACCACAGTAGCAATAAGGGAGGAGGGCTACCTCCATGGTGGCCTGGCATTCCTTTTTGGATTTACAGGTAGAAAACCAGAGCAGGTTTCCACTATTTATGCTACCAAAATTGACAAGAGTTCTCGGAAAAAGCAGCAGTTAATTGGTGGCAACTAAGAGAAGGCAACCTTGTGTGCCAGGAACAATTCCATTTCCCACCAGTCAAATAAAGAGCAAACACCAAAACCTTATTCATTCCCAATGAAAAGTGGAAAAAAAAACACTGAGAGATAAAAACTTGAGGTATAGAAACCAAACACTTGATACCCCGCCATCCTGTACCAGTTGACATCCATTCCATGGCACCCATTCGTTCTTGCAATCCCCATCAGCAAAATGAAAAACCTAGAAACTTTTTGAAGTTTCCTTGTATGAAATATTCCAGTGAAGGAAGAGCCGCAAGTAACATCAAAAAGAAGTGAGATGCCAAACATTCCTTATATGTTCCTTCCTGCAAACCTAATCACACATTTGTTTTACATACTAATTCTGTCTTTCAGGCATCCTGCATCCCTGTGGTATTAAAGAAACAACTGTTCTGGTGGCAACTGTTTTTTATGCTGGATATGGTGCAACTGAAGATTTGCACCCACATGTTGTTTTATAACCCGGGGCAACATTTCAAAAGGCAAGTAGGGGGAGAGGGTCACAGATATTTAAATACATTCTAAGCTAGGAACAGGTTTATACAGCAGGAACTGTAAAATTAGGCTTGTATGCAAAGGGATATCTTATTAGGGACACACTTTACTGGTCCTTGGGGAGGTCATTCATTTTGATACTGCTGCAAGAAACCTTTGATATTTTCAGTATTTAGAGAAATCTTTCTATTAGGCTTTTATTGTTATTTTGTTTCATTTTATTTAAACATAAATTTCAACCAGCTCACAAAAAAAAGGGATAAAAGATTTTTCTCAGTTTGCAGCAATTAGGAATCCATCCAATTCATGTTACACATGTGAACTAGCACACTGTGCAAATTGCTCTTTCCAATGCCTTATTTCTTTAAATCCATTCCCTGTAGGGCAACTACAAAACAGAACGTCAATGTGTCCATCCATTTAGCGCTGAATAATTCCTTTAAGTTTAATGTGATACACCAACTGTCAATGCCTCACAGGCTCGTTTCTGCTATTTTTTCTCCACCGTTTAAAAAGGGATGTAACAGTCTTTGTGGCGTCCTGAAATCTCAGTGTGTGGTTTACTTAAAGTCACGCACACTATATGTTTAACAATGGTTAAAAAAAATTAGAAAAAAGTCTTTTGTTCTGAATTTACAGGCCTGAGGTAAGCAGGAACTTGAAAGTATTTTAAAATCCATTTCCATACAAGCCATTGCACGTTATTCCACCGACTGCTTACACATATATTTAAGCCTGAATAAACAGTTAAAGGGCAAAATCGGTCACACTACAAGTAAGTGGATACCATGAAGAGCAAACAAACTGCTTTTACATATAGCATAACATGCTAAAATGACATACATGCTATCACCCCGTTTTGTTAAAATTGCACTTAAAAGGAACACTAAACAGATTTTGTGTACTTTGTTAAGTACATAAAATCTGTTTCTATTATTCACAGGGAGGTGAGAACGCTTATTCCCACCTCCCTGTAAATAATAGAACACCCAGGAGACAATGGAACTTACCTTACCGGTGCTCCACTCGCAGCTGCTTCTGAGCTGACAAAGATAGCGCGCATCGAGACGCACACACTTTAATATAGTGCTATTATTAGTGTGTGCGTCTCTCCCCCATTGTGTTATGTGCACTTAAAGATACAGTTTTGGAATTCAGCACCAGAGCAGCTATATATAAAGTAGAGGAAATAAAACAAACCAAGTTATACTCAAGGGTGTACTCTAACGTTGCAAGGTGAAACATTTGTCTCAGGGCAGCAGGTACCCTGGTACACGAGAGGGGCATAGGCTGACCGGAAAAATAATAGATTGTCTCTATCTGTCATATAACATAAAAAGTTCAGAGTTTTTAAAATAACTTTGTGTACTAATTTTCCTTTACACTCTATTAAAATTTACTGCTACGTCAGGTTAGTGTGCTTCACATATACACCCCTGTCACTTCTGGGGTCACTTCTGTTTGTTCCTTGTTGGGCGGGCACTCTTTTAATCTTTGTATCATGTGGCAAGAAGTCTAGAAACACCCCTGATTTCAATTATGTTGATCTCTGTAATATCTGATATTACTCTCTTTATAATACAGCCCTTAATTCTCTGAGCCTCCTCTCCAATAAGAAAACAACCTTTTCATAAGAGAATCAGGTCTCTCCATGAATCTCCATAAATATCTTGGCTGGCCTGGGCTGCTTAATCACCATCAAACAAATTCTATGTGCTACACAACCTGCAAGCTGGGGGCCTCAGTGTTTTAAAGCTTAACAAAACCACAGCCCTAATTAGAACCAAGCCCACGTTTTATTATAAGAACAGGAAACCCTCAGAGCATCCAAAAGCAGAGGTTGCCTGATCCTGCCAGCCATCTGGTGTTCACTCTTAGCAGTTACATAACAAATATCGGATAACTGTAGCTTTTGTCTTTTTTTAATGACATTTAAATTAGACAGAGCTTGTTATATTCCTATCACAAAAATAGTTTATTTTACCGCATACTGCAGCAAGGGAATGCTGGGAGTTGTGTTATCAAACATCTGGAGGGCCTCAAGTCGACATCCCTGACTTAAGTGAAGATGGAAATAAAATTCAGTCTAAGCCAGACGTTAATAATTTAATAATTTACTCTACCTAAAGGTCAGCGTGTCTGGAAAAAATGATTTTTTGTCCTCAGTAGATCAAACAAAATGAAAGCTTTCCAGTCTGTTTCCATTTGAATATGTGCACCAGAATTTGACAACAGGCAGAGAAGCTCGAGAACAACTAAATATGCAAGGTTTCAAGCTCCAACCTGTGATGCTGGCAACTGTTCAAATAAAGTCAAGGGGAAAAAAGAAAAAAAAAAAAAGAAAAAATAATAAAAAAAAAAAACCACCCTCCCTCCTCTGAGCGTGTGCCACATAAGCACAGATGTCGATTGCTTACTGTAAATTTGCCAATACGAAAGCTGAAGTCTAACTCATTTTAGAAGATGAATATAATATAATGCATCAAGGCTGCCCTAATCTGCTTTCTCTGTCACTTACTATTTAATCTTGCATCATTAACTGAAAATTATAATAAATCCAAAAAAATGAGTGTGGTGTCAGATAAAGGCTTCCAGCAACTGCTCAACCTAGAACACAGTCTCCCCTACACAAGTAAACTCTTTGACTTAAGGTTCGTACAGACGTACAATGTGCGCACCAAGCCACGCCCCCGCCCACAACGCATTTGTGCGACGAACAACCATTCAGCCAAGAATCACACGTGTGTACCGTTCGGTCGGGGGTCGTTCGGCGATCCGCCAGGTGGATCCCTTTATCCGCTATTTACAGGTAGCAGTCAAGTAGTTGCGTACAACAATCTAAGAGACATTTGCATGTACTAAAGTTGCTGTACTACCCCAAATTTTTAATTAAAAAAGAAACATTACAATAAGAAAGGGAAAGTTTAAGTATAAACTTTGAAATTGGCTTGAAAGGCCACATTTTGGAAGGGAATGTGTGTGTGGTGTGCTGCAGATGTTAAAAACACATAAGGGCATATGAGGACTTGTTTTTTTTACTTACCCTTTAAATATGGCTGTGACTGAATGAATAGGTAGGTCAGTTGATGTGTGTACTCGTGTCAGGTTGGGAGAAAGGACTATTTTAATAATTGGTCAAAATGTTTTTTGACTACTCCCTTACCCTTAAATATGGTTGCCACATGATGAATGGGTAGTTCATTTGGTGTTGTACCCGTGTCAAATTGGAAGTTAAAATTTTTTTTTGATTATTGATCAAAATTTGTTCTTTGATAATAGTTATCCTTAAGTATGGCTGCCACGGAAATGGAAAGGTAGGTCATTAGTGTATGTACCTGTGTCAGGTTGGGGGGTTACAAGAAAAAAAACTTTTGTATGATTAGTCAATAATTTTTTTTTAACTTAACTTTAACTTTTAAATATGGCTGCCATGGAAATGATGGGTAGGTTAGTAGGTGTGAGTACTTGGTTTAGGTTGGAAATTAAAAAATAAACTTTTTCGATTATTGATACATTTTTTTTTTTCCACTTTAGTAACACTTTAAGCATGGCTGCCACAGTACTGGAGGGGGTAGCAGGGCTACCTGCAGGCGAATTTGAGGCCAGCACCTGACCCCCTCCAAGCAGTTTCCACGATTAGCCATTTTAAACAGCCGATCGTGTGCATGTTTCATTCATACCACGATCAGCTAGTATTGTCTAAAACTCCCCAACTCCCTCTATACTTACTTTGACTCTTTCCACCGACGTTCGTACAGCCGTAAGCCGCGTCCTGATTGGCTGCCTCTCAGCCAATTACGGACGCTGCTGCCAGTCCGGCCCCCTGCTTGCATGAAACTGTCCGGGACTAAATGTGGGAGGAGAGAGGCAAAGTAAGCAGTGATCAGGGAGTTTTTAGACAAACACTATAGCGGTTGGGGGTGGGAGCCCTACACTACAGAATTTTTTCTGTACATGTGGACATGCCCTTTAACCCTTTAACTGCCACAGATCGTATATTCATGATCTGTGCAGAGAATGCACAAATTGCCACAGATCGTGAATATACGATCTGTGGCTGTCCCTTTAAAAAAAAAAATTGAGCCGTGCTAGGGGCGATCAGGGCGCAGCATTCAACTGCCCCCCCTAGCCCCCTCGATCCCCCCTCGGTTTCGTCCAAATCCGAGGGGGGGCGGGAGATATTTCTACCTTGATGCCGTGACCATATAGGAGCTGCAGGTCCCACATGGAGGAAGATGCAGAGCGGAAAGGGAGACCCCGGTGACGTATGTACAAGAATCTGGCAATTATTACCTTTGCATGGATGAGTAAAAAACAAGAGCTTAATACCTTTAAGGGTCTGTATCCCCACCAATTTGTTTTTTTTAATTGCCCATATGGAAACTATATTCATCTAACTAATCATTGTCTCATTTTTTTGTTCATCGGCCCACTATTTATGTAGATATGTCGATCTGAAACCATTTACATTTCATCAGCATTTGCTGTAAGCAGTTTTTGCTGTGACTGGAATGGTTTGACAGTTGGTGTGCTGTATACTGTATCAGTATTGACAGTTGGTATGGGGGAAATAGTCAGGTTCAGTGTCAAGCCCTGAGCAAAAAAGTACTTTATTGAAGGCCGTGCACAACACCCACACCTCAGAGTAAGTGCTACTTACATGTATATCTATTTAGATTTAGATAACGCAAAGTCATTTTTTCAGTATACATACACTTAAGGGTCTATAAGCACCCCAGCCACTGGTTTCAGATATGTGGATGACAACTGGGTTAAAATCCACCAAAGAAAGTAAAAAAGCCTTCACAGAACACATTAATGCTGTAGACCAGAACATCAAATTTACAAGGGAAGAGGTACAAAAAAACAAACTGGATTCTTGGACTGCTTGGTAGACGTCAGGGAAATTGGTAGAGGTTTACAGAAAACCAACCCACACAGATCATTATTTGATGTTGGACCTCCCCCCACCCTTTAGATCACACGCTGGGTGTCATCAGAACCCTGCAACACAGAGCTGAGAATATCCTCACTAGCACAGAGGCGAAGGCTAAAGAATGAAACATCTCAGAGGAGCCCTAAACTAGTGGATATCCATACTGGGCCTTTGTCAAAGAATTAGAAGTAAAGAAAAGAACTGGTGATACCGCAACAGTGAAGGGGAAAGCAAGACAGCAGAAAGACATGGTCATCCCATTGTAGCAGGGTGTCTCCAAGATATTAAGAAGAATTTTCAAAAAACACCGTATACCTGTCTGCTTTAACCAACACACAACCTGAGGCAGTTTGATACATCTGAAAGACCCATACCAAAACACAAGAAAAGGACATCATAAATGCAGTGAATGCAGAATTGCTCTCCATTTAATTGGGGGGACCAAACAGCAACTGCATCAACGTATGGCTTAGCAAGAAAAGCCAATTCCTCTGTCAGGACTCAGCCGCACCTGCATCTTAAGCAAAACCTTGAAGATTTGTATGTTAACATATTGCAAAGAACGTGACTGGTTCAAGAGAGGTGTCAGGAGGCCATTTATGTGAAAATAAAGAAACCAAGCCTGAATAGAGGGGGAGGTTTGAACAACCACTGTCTGCCATGTACAATGCTGTTTTGACACCTTACCCTGGGCATTCCTATAACACCTCTTAGCTACAATGCAATCACGCCTTGCATTGATAATGTCCTAACACCTGGCTGTGATATTCAAATTGGACTTTCCAGGGACATAATTGCCAACAGATTCTTGTACAGTCATTTTGAATTGAGAAAGCCAGTCGGATGACTAGCAAAACATCTTCAAAAACAACATCAAGTCCAGTTGAACTAAGAATACCCAGATATGTACTGACACCCATAGTATACACAGGTTTGTTGAAAAATCTCACAGCAGGTTTGTATTTACTAATTGTGTTTGTCTATTGAGACAATTGTTGAGACTTTAGTTCCCCTTTAACAATGTTGGGAGCAATCCTTGTTCTCCCATAATGCACGAGTTCTCCGGGAGGCTCCCCCTCTCCATTTTAATCAGAGCGGGCCAAGCGAATGTTGGATAATTGTGTTTGAATGATGATAATTGTCTGGGCTTAGTTAAAGACATGCAAAAATTTCTATTCCAGTCCAAAAATACAAACAAAAAACAGTGTTTTGAGTAGCAATGTAAGCCCACTATAGTTAAGCCACTTTATATCTTAAAAAAAGCTAATGGTTTTAAAAATGAAATACACATTACTGTATATATGGGATTAGCCTGAATCCCGAGACTCCCCCTACACAGAATTTAAAACATAAAACATTCAGCCAAAGCTTTACAAGTAAACTGATCCAAGCCATTGTTTATTATGTTGCAAAAACACTGTAAAATCTGCTGAAATACTGACAATACAGATATATTCTCATTAAAACACTGTCCCAAATTCAAGATACAGATATATTTAGTCAAATCCATTTAATAAAAATCCATGAATCAATCCCTTCATTGGGGAATTCTTTATTAAAAACAAGATTGCAAAAAACAGCATAACAAACTGAAGGGTTAAAACAATCACACATGCTATGTCTCGTTCTCTCATCAAGATATTCATAGTGGCATTTCTGTAAAGCACTTCGGTTTAATGTTTTTTTCACTTGCTCGCTTAGCAACAATTTTCTTAAATATTTTGAGAATTAAAACGAAAAGTTCCTCCCACATATTTATCAGCCAGAAAAGTGACCAATATGGTGAGGTTTTGTCCCACACCTTGAAAACCACACGGTAACCTATTGCTAGCATATAGTGAGGTACAGTATATATATGCTCTCCTAACCCAAGCGGTGAGCTGTCATAAGCTGGATATGAAGTGAAGTGAGTGGCTGGGGGCAGTGGAGAAGCTGTCAGCCTTGGATTAAGCATTGTAGGTAGGAGCATATCAGCAGGTAGGTGAACTTTCTACCTTCTACCTCCCTGTCAAATCCAGAATATTCAAAAAGTTGTTATCCATCTTAGAGCCACGCCAAACCAATGTAATGCTAGTGTGACTTAAAGGGCAATTATCACTCACGTAAAATGTTGCTCGCAAAGTACAATATGTGGGAGGTGAAAGCAAGTTTTCTTATCTTCAACTACTATTCCTTAGCGAAGTAGCAAATGGAAGACAATCACATTAAGCCAATCTTAGGGTACATTTGAAAGATAATCCATATATACTGTAATTATAGGGATATGAGATGTCACCCCTCGGAGATCTGCCCGTCATGCTTTTATATAGTCATGGAACCTCCTCGGTAAACACCTAATATCCTTATATTTGCCGCAGGGTGCATTATCTACTATGATTAGATATATCAGATGTGATGTAAATTATGGACATTAAGCAACTGCTCTAAAGCGGCTTATGACCAACGCATGGTTAAAACAGCAGGCTGCTACTTTTCGGCTTGTTTTTTTCTGCTACTGTTGCTAATTATTCTTAGGTCTACCATTATGATGGCACATTTTATGTGTTTGCACATGACAGGCGCCTATTCACAAGTATATATGTATGCTTTGCTGATATATTTGACATGGACCCCTCCTGTGTGTCCTCCTGCACTAGTGTAATTAGCTTTTACAGAAGTGTTGACACCTTTTTTTTCTGTTTGCACAAAAAGTCTTGCTGCTGTAGGCGGGTGTACAGATGTTTATTTTTTTTGCATTACCTGTATTTTTAGATTATTGATATTATTTTTGCATAGCACTACGAGAGTCCACACAGTGAGGTATTTTTGTTGGCATTTCAAAGTTATGCATGTTGTTTTCTTGCTTAGGTTAATGTTTATTTACTTACGGCTCCGTCCATCCATTGCTTCCATCCATAGTCTTCTATCTTCTTCAGAAAGAGCTTGCATTGTTATGACAGTTGGCCTATAATAGAAGGGAGAAATTTTAAAAAAGTGCCCAGATGCGTTTCAATCTGAATGCTATAAAGAATCAGGAAGACCTTTAAGACAGATCAGATAAAACAAAGGAGAAAATTGATTCACACAAGCTTAAAAGGGAACGTTCATCCCTCAAATGAAAATATGTATATGTATAGGTAAACCACCTCCCAAAACACACAGCCAGCTGACAGACTTATGGCTAATCTGTTATGCTGCAAAGATTAGCTTCCCCTTCTCTCCAACTCTAGCATTCAGTGTCACCAACACTGGGTGATGCCGAGCACAGAGAGACGGGTAAATGCATGTGAACTGGGAGTGAGCTGAACAGACATGAGTAGATATGATGAAAGGAAGGAGGAACAAAAAGGATCAAGTCCCTGGCAGCTTTAAAATAATGTATAATATTTTCACAAACCTATCAGCGTTCCACATGTCTTTTTAATAATGTGCTTTTTATTTAAACATGGTGCAAAGTGTAAAAGTAGCTACCTTGTTACTTTTGCACTATGTTTAATAAAAAGCACTTTATTGAAAACCTGTGGAGCGCTGATACCTTGTAAAGATTATTGTACATTTGGATACTGTAGCAGCACCTGGCAAACTCACAATCTGTGGACTGAGTGCACATATCTGTTTTTAATAATATTATAATATATATATATATATTATTAATATATATATATATATATATCAACAAACGATGGGTATGAGATGCCTCAGCTCCCTCTTGGTTATGAAATTGCCTTGGTGCCACCAACGTAATCCTGGATCATCACAAACAGCAATGGATGTTCGTGCACACAAGGACTTCTTACATTCTTTTATTAATTCATTAAAGTGCAAATACTGTGCAAAAAAGTAGCAACGTTTCGGCCTTTGTGTGTGTTTGTGAGAAAGGCCACAACAAAGGCCGAAACGTTGCTACTTTTTTGCACAGTAATTTGCACTTTAATGATTAATAAAAGAATTGTAAGAATCCTTGTGTGCACGAACATCCATTGCTGTTTATATATTATATATATATATATATATATATATATATATATATATATCTTATTTCAAAGGTTCAAAACCTTAGTTTTTGGCTCTTTGGAGGAAAAGAAAGCTACAGATTAGAACAAACTGCCACATAACCTCACAAATGCTACACAACAAGTTAATGAAACTCCTAACCCCGACCCTAAACTTAAAATACAATATCCAACACCCATGTGTGTTTTGGCAATTCTAATTAAGTTGGGCAAATAAAGTTTACATGCAATGTGTGAACATTGACCGATAACAGAACAGAGAAGCGGCATGGATAGGAAAGAAGAACAAGAAAGGATTGTGGGGAAAATAAGGTAAACCCACATGCTTGTTGAGGACGACAAAGCAGCAAGGACCAGATGCCTTACTGACAGCTTGACTCTTTACTTTCCTGGACATATATATATAGTTTTTGGGTGGACATGCCCTTTAACATTGGGTAAAGTAAGGTATGTGGCCCAATGATTGTTAAACCCCAAATGCATCGCCTTACATTTATCACATGAATCTCATCTGCTATTCTGCTGCCCATAAATATAGGATCTGTTTTAAATTTCACGTCTAAGTCCACGTCTGCAGCATTTATCAACCACGAGGTTTAGGGTGTCAAAAGCGATATAATCCACCCTTGTGATGAATTTGGAATGTTTTTAAAGGACAACTGTACGATGGTTGCTTCACCCCCTTTGTGGTACAGGGCCTACCATTGGAAGATGCGTTTGCAAGAAGAGCTTTTCCCATTGGACAGATTCTATACTGAGTGGGGGAGGAGCTTAGACAATACTTGTCCTTTAAAATGTTTTTTAAGAAAATCTATTATTATACTTGAATGAATTTACTATTTTTGATGATGATTGATGGAGGGTCCTCTGCAAGGGTGATGAGTTGGGAAACACTGGTTAAAAGAAAGCCACGTATACAATTGTGTGATAGCCGGGATTGTGGCCGTGGTTGGGTAACGACGGAATTATGGGTTGACTTTATATGATAAAACCAGAACCTCCAAAATTGGATGTGTTAGGAGATGGAAATAAACCAATTTTATGTCCCTGGATTTCCTTACATTTCCCAGTTTTAACATTTACACAATCAAATGAATCCCTAGATTAATTTGAGAAATTTAATAACAGCACAATGTATATAATTATCAAATGGGATTTCACTCCTATCGGGAGCCTGTGGAATTTCGCAATTATTTAGAGGCAGGAAACATCGCAACGTACAGGAATCGTGCACAAAATTGCGAGCGTTATCGTACACGATTGTGTTTGCAATTGTTGTGCATTTGCGCATGCATTTTGCACGTGCGTTTTGCCGTTTTCCATTATGGAAAACACACCAAAACGCGTACGGACGCGCAATCGCATGCGCATTGGAAATAGTGGTAATTTCCCTCGTCCAGCAATTTCCATTTTAGCGCCATCGCGCCCTTAAAAGGGCTGTGCTGACAGCTCTCCACCAATGCCTAATTATTTCTTTTGACACTCCTTTTAATCCCATGGCCACGCACACATGTTAGAACAATGCACAAGCAATGAGGAAGGGCCCAAATACAACTAGGGCCACCATTTGGGCTTATCTGACTATGTCTGGGACTGAGAACCAGTTGTGGATCTATGCATGTTTGCTATTAAATGTTGTAAATCACCAATAAAACATCTTTTAGGTGCTAATGTGCTCAATAAATGGATTTCCAGAACATATAATTACGTGGGAATATCCAGAAATCTTTTTTCCATTGCAAATTTTGTACCCACTTGAAGTAACCATATATATCACCCTCTAAGAAGCATTGGAATGTGGGTCTAATAATGGGAACAAACTCTTGCTTCTCTACCTAACAAGTTATATCCATATGCTGTGTTTCATATGCAAAAACACAGAAAAACTGTATACCAATATAAAAGTATATATAGAAATGGGATAGTAATACATCCCACAGAGTGCAACTAGAGACAAATTATTCAATGCATACAAAATTTAGATCCTAGTAGCACTCAATCAATTTGCTTACTTTTACTTTACCATTGTGATGCGACTAATTATATTAAGCCGCAAACTGAGTGGTTGCTGGGCTTAAAATAATTTGGCCAAGTTATTGAACTAATTGCTTTAATTTATCTAGAGAGAAGGGCAGGCTTTTTAAAGGACAACAATATCAAAAAAAAAATACATCACCTCCATTACATGTCCACACTTCCAGCAGCTGAATCACTTTACTCACCTTTACAGCTGTGCTGCCCTCTCTTAGATATCACACAGCAAAGATGAGTGCTAAAAGCCCGCCTCCTAGATGGCCCCAGGCCATGATTAACATACACTAGTCATTGGCTGGTGGGAATGTCTGTTACAACCTCTCTCCTCCTCCTCTGCCAGTCACAAAACTTGACGTTTTGTTTGCTAGGATACACCTACATAATCAAGTTGATCAAGGATGAGTGGGGGAGTGTTTTCTCGCATGCTATCTCTGAGTGACAGTTAGTGGCAGACAGAATTGTTACGCCCCCTTCACTGCATGGATATTGAAGGCTAACTGAAGGCAGAGAGAGGCTCAAAATCAGGGGGAAAATGTACAGGGAGGGCTGCATACCTTTACTCTTTGTAAAGCAATAAAGGAAAAAAATGCATTGAGGCATACAGTTATCCTTTAAGTCCATTACAATGGTAAAGTAAATTAAAACAATTGATTGGATGATGTCACTAGGCTTCTAAATTTTGTATACTCATTAGAAAAGCACAGCATATACAGAAACACAGTTAACAGCAATGTATTTTGCTTCTTCCACTTCCAATAAGGAATACAAAGAATTATTCAATACTACTAGACATTGTTTCCTGCAGTGGAAAGTCATATGCTACGTGGTCAATTGAACAGCCACATAATATCTCTAGATATTTTCTCATATTACATATATTTTCCAGCAGTAAGATTTTATTTTTCTATTTTACAGTTCCTGCCAACTTCCATTAACTCCCATAAAGCTATAAAACAAAAGGACTTTCCTCTAAATGAATAACGACAGGGGATGCCTGATCCCTCAGCAGGGTCAGAAAGAATAAATTGCAGCCAGGAACATAAAAAGGCTTGAATGAAATGAAACAATTATCAAATGCCTTTAATTCTATGCTGACATTCTCAACACAATGTCTTTTAAGTCATCAAAAAGTCTGACTGAAGTGGCTTCTTTTAAATTTCATGGACAGCTCATTGATTTTATTCCCCTGATTTATTACAGGTTTAAGATTTCCCACAGTCTGTCAATAATGTCGTTTTTTTAAATAAATGAACTATGGGCTGTATCTAATAACAAAATATATGCAGGAGATTCAATAAAAGTTCTTACGTTAAAAATTGTGCTAATTTTTGCCACAACCAATCAGAATTTAGCTTTTAAATGTTAAATCGAATCTGATTGGTTGGGGCAAAATGGCACCATTTTTAACAATAAGACCTTTTATTGAATAACCCTGATGATCTTTAAAGGGGAAGTTCAGTGAAAATATTATTGTTTACATTCTTAGTTTTATTACACATACCTAGGTACCCTATATACTGAAGTATAAACCGAGGTTTTAAAAAGAAGGATTTAAAAAAAGCCTAAAAACTGGACCTCAGTTTATACTCGGGTCACAATCACTTACCTCTCGTAATCCGGCGGCGGCTCACTCTGTATCCTCTGTTCTGCCGGCTGCCGTCACTACTTGGCGCCTCTCTCACTTCCGGCGCCGAGTAGTGACTCAGGTGGCAGAGGCAGAGGATGCGAAGCGGCCGCCGGTTTACTGAAAGGTAAGTGATTTCCCGCAAGTAACATCCCGGTAACATTGTAACTGGGGGGGCTCTGGGGGAACAGCAATCCCGCAGTGGCAATTCCTTGTCACTGCAGATGTTTGGAAACTAACATCTGCAACTAAAGCATGGAGCATCTGGAGTGCCAAGGAATGGAGTTACTGTATGGGATTACTGTCCACTTAAAGCGCAACTAATGCCTCAAACAAATACAGAATCGGAGCACGGTATCTATTGTTAAATAATTGCTTTCTGATTCTGTATAGTTTGAGGGTTTACTTGCCCTTTAAATGACAGCTGAATTCCCATACATAGTCCAACATACGATAACCATACTGGATTTGGCTATTACTGTATTGGACTACTGCATGGGAATTCTGCTGTCTATTTAAAGGGCAACTAAGCCTCAAAACATACAGATCAGAAGGCAATAGTGGTCCACATTTTCTACCGTTAGTTTATACTCAGTCAATCAGTTTACTTCTTTTTTTCAGGTAAAAATAGGTACCTTGGTTTATCTTGGTTTGCTTTATACTCAAGTATACACAGTATTCTAAAGCTCTTCTATTATATACCCTTTGCTATGCTTTGCTGTTGTCGTAAGCGAGCTGCCAGTTTAGGTTCTGTAACGGTCCTTCCTTCCTCCCAGGATACAAAACTTCCTTGGAATTTTTCTAACAGTTATTTCTATGACACTGGTTGTTGGATGGGTCAAACATACTCAGATCTACGAGAAACTCAATCAACCAACAAGGCTGATCCAAGGGCAAGACGTAAGAGACACTATTAGGGGTCCTGCAAACAGTAAGTATTTCAGAAGCATTTATTTATACACCCAACCCCTTAACCCCCAATAGTTAAAAAGGTTCACAATTGGAAACGTGGTGCCTAATTTACTAGTAGAAGAATTTTAATGAAAGATTTATAAAGCCGACTGACTTGAATTGTCCATCATTATCCTTTAACATGATCATTCCCATGTCACGAACAGTCTGCAGACCAATAATCAAACACTAATAGTTGGGACATCCTGTATCTCTTGATTTTGTTTTTTGTATTTTATTTAGATCTTAGCTAATACAGTAGATGCACATTCATCTATACTATTTTAATATTCTTACACCACAACATTAACAGAAAACTAATGACATAAATGCAAACATGGAGAAATACGTTAAACGCCATACCACCGATCCCCACCTTCTACGTCAAGCAAAACCTTTTTTCAATTGACTCTGTTTTACGGCGTATGCAGGATTTCAAGCATAGGACTTCTTCCTCCCCCTAAATAAAGATTAATAAAAAAGACATGAGGCTGTATATTTAAAGATGGCGAAAGCTTTCCAACATTAGCCATATTTCAGTCATGTTATAACGTTACCATGGAGACCCCTAACTAAAGAAACTAACAATTCACTTACATATTAAGATATCAGAGCACAAACAATTTTGGTGTGATAATAATACCCAGCCAGTACCAAACAAAAAAACAACGAAATTATAAAAACTAGAAAGAGTAAAATTTGTCTGAAAGGCGCACAAAGCTCTATTAATGTGAGTGTCTGTGTGCTGTTAGTTTTAAAACCGTCCTTGTGACCAGACAACCAAGACTGCTAATTAGGTCCGCTTAAAACCGTCCCTGTGACCAGACAACCAGACTGCTAATTAGGTCTGCTCATAGTGTTTTTACCAATGAAGAGGCAGCTAATCGGCACTGATTAGGTCTGCTCAGGTGAATCCATCAAGAAGCAGCTACTACATTGCTGATTAGGACTATGACACAGCTAATTGCAATCAAAGGCAATAACTCCACGTTGATTAGGTCTGCTCACAGCTTAATCGAATCAACTATATTGGTTTGAATGGCTCCATTTCGGAAGCTATATATATTTATGGTAATGAAAAAGGACCTTAACATTTCACTAATCCCTCTGATATATAAATTTAGTATTGTGCATGGAAAGAGAAGGTGGGTGTTTTGGAGTGTATTAGTCGTGTGTACCTGTGTCTGTGGTGTGAAGGGTATGTTTTTCTGTTCATCACTGTAAAACAAACCTTTTCATGGCTAAGGTATAGTTGCCATTGAAACGAAAGTAGTTAGCTTGTGAGGGTGTATCACTAAGAGTATGTACCTGTGTCTGGTGGTGTTTGATGTGTTTTTTTGCATGAATTTTTTTTGCATTGACCCCCAAAACTAAATCCGTCCATCCCCCTTTAAAATCCATTCAGCCAAACTGAAGATACGTACGTTTTGTAGCATGCTTTTTGCAGACCAGGAACAGCTGTAATCCAAGCTGGCTGACGTCACCTCTACCCGTGCCTTTTCCGTGCCTGCAGCCTCCCCCCACCATCCAGATCCATCCTCGTTTTCCCTGCATCCTATCTTGAAACCTTTTAAGATATGGTAGATGTCCCCTGCCAGATACTAACGCCTTATTATTTTCTAAAAAAAAAATCCTAACTATACTTTCAGCCCTTCGTTCCAGTGGCATTTCTCGTGGCGTCAGCCGTGTGTTTGCCAATCACAGACGTGGCTGACTTCATGGATTTTAATGGTGGTGGCTTGTTTTAAAGCTACAATCATGGCCAGTAACATATAAAATGTTAGTTTTGGGTGTGGACTTCACCTTTAAATATGGTTGCCATGGAAACAGAAGGGAGTTTGGGTCGTGAGGGTGTATCAGTAGGGGTGTATACCGGTGTTAAAGGTTATATTTTTGCATTTATGACCGGTATAACAACTAATAGTTAATCTTTAGCATGGCTGACACAGAATGGAAGGGTCTGTTAGATGTGTGTACCTGTGTCGCTCGGGGGTATGTGTTCATGACCAAAAAGCAAAATGTCCACATTTCAGAATGTACCCATTACAGTCAATGGGGAATTGTCCTGAAAGCAGTACCGCGTCCTCCAGATTGCTCACGCGGATTCCACACTTCTCCTATGTGTCCCACTACATCTCTATATCGAAAATATCTGATGGTGTGTACACAGCCTAAAGGGCTAATTTAATTATTTCTAGGTCCAAAATCTGCACATCCATCTGTTTTTCAGGAACGCCATGACAGGGCTATTGAACAGATGCAGCCATTTCTTTCAGTTAATGTTCCCTAATCCACCTTCAAGAATATCCAATACATTACAGATACACATTGATTTCCTGGCCACACACTGGCAGAGAGCTCAAACCACCCAAACACTTCCAGTTTTCAGATATTTTATCAGCTGTAATATACAATACTTGAAGAAGGTTTTAGCAGGTGTGACCATTTGCTGTAAATTATAATGCTTCCACAAATATACATTCTAATTATATTTATCTTATCTACAGAAGTAAATCCCTTTGCTTCAAAACATCATTCATTCTTCTAGGAATACTTGGACACATTTTAAAGTAAGTCTGCCATAAACTTTTCCAACATCTTACAGAATTAACCCACAGATCTTCTGTGGGTGTAAATGCCTCAAATCTTCTGTCCTTTCGTGTAATGTGATGTTTGAGATGAGGCCTTTAACAGCCATACCATCACTTCCAGGACTGGTGGCACTAATACTTTTTTAGTGGTGGGCACTAATACTTTTTTTTTGTTGAATTACTACTTACAGTACTTACTACTACTTACCACTTTTCCTCCAGACTTCTGGTCAAATGGTAACAATAGTCATTGCCTTGTTTCACGTTGGTAGTGCAATAATGTTTAACCCAAGATGTCCCAAAGTGCCCTGTAATGAGAAGCATTAACATATTTAGGAGAATACACAAAACCTTTGTGCTATCATCTGTTCAGTAAAGCTCGTCATTCATATTTAATACGGGAAAGAGATTTGGCCTATGCAGGTCTTCACAACCAGATATTAAATAGTTCTACATTTGTTGCTTAGTGGAACTAACCAGCTTATAGTCCTTGGCCTGTATGAGTCATTGTAAAATGATTGGCCCTAGCAGTTGTCAAAACATCTACAAGTATGTCAACCATGTTAAGTCCAGCACAGTTTATTACATAAGTATATTCTTCTACCCTCTTCTACCCACTTTTTTCCTGGACATATAGGTATCCTTCCATAGTGTGAGGACTGAGAGCTTGGTGCTCATGGAGGTTCTCTTTCATCTTTTTTCATCAAGACTCCACTTCAGACCGGTTCCTTCAAATCTGTCCCTTGTCTAAAAAAAAATGAATAATTGTTAGGAAGAGTATGACAGTTTTAACCCTTTTTACCCAATTTTATCTTATTCAACCTTTATAATATTATTTATATTTAAATAAGAAAATAGGGATTTTCTTAATCTACATAATATTACGAGACATCCCTGAGGAAGACAGGAAATGAATACAAGCAGTGTCTACTGAATAAAATGAATAATATGGCCAGTTAGGCTATCATACCTGATAAAGTATTACCTACCGCATTTATAAAAAATTAGATGTCATTGAGGAGTAATGTGACCATATAAAAAAGCATTAGATAGTCATGACTCCTGACTATGCACATCTCCCATTGGTCTGTCTGTCTGTCTATGAAAGCGAGCTGGGCCAAACCTTGGATTAACTCATACTTCTTCGCTGTCCTTCCAGGGGTTAGGACCTAGCATCCACGAACCTTGGGATAGATTTAGTAATAACATATGGTTAATGCTAATATTAACTGTTTTATTTTTTTCTGATTCCCATTGTGCTTTATATGTGCTAGAGTTATACGAAAGTGGTCATGGAGTGATGGACTTTTTAATTGGACATGACACCATCATACATATGGAGGGAGGGAAAGTAATTGTGGGATATGGACATTTTTATATGGACATTATATGCACCTAAGGTATTTGGGGTGGGTTCTGTATTGTATTGTTTTTTGCAGTATAACCTGCATTGGAGTACTCTTTATATAATAGCTGGTCTTATTACTGTTGGTTAGGAGCACGGAAATAAGAACAGAAGTGACCTCAGGTAATGAGATCCATTCTTCTTGTAAAGTTTTAGGTTTTCAACCTGGCTACATATAAGAGGGGACTACATTTAAGAAACATCAGTAGCTGATATGCCTGAGTTTTTAAGCTACGCAAGGCACATATATCTATTCCAAGCTGCAATCTTATATTAAAAATCCTAACAGGTCAAAGCAGGTAAACTGCAAATCATTTTCAAGGTGACGTGATTCCGAGGAAATGCTCCTTTATCAATAATAAACTTTAAAGGCAACTGTGTCTCCAAACAAGTATAGTTTAAATGAAAGCCTCTACGAGCTCCACTGCCCAAGATATACAGAAATGACTGACCAGAAAGTGAATGGGTGGGGCTGAACTTTGACATTCCTGAGGCTTTCTCCTGCACAGTGCCGCTGGGGCAGCACAGCCTCAACTCCCTCAGTGTGTGTGAGGGAGACAGGAAGTCCCCTCCTCCGCTCTGCTGTGTGAATCCTGACAGACGACCGGCTGAAAAAGGCTGATTCCAGAGAGTTTTCTGTAGGGGGAAGAGGTGTCTGAGTAACCCACGGCACCCGTCAGTGGGCAAACGGCTTAGACCTGGGCGGGAGCCAAATATGGGGCTTTCGTAATAATGGGCATGGGGGGACCTGCAACTGGTGGGACCCAATGTGGGTCCTGGGTGGGAGGGACCATGGGGGATGCAAAGCGGATGGAGGATTACAGGACAGATTGACTGACAGTTTCCAGGGCAGGAAGCAGGAAGTGCAGGGGACCTGGTGCATGCTGCTCCTATATCACACACAATAAATGTAAATATCTTCAAAACTATGCAAAATAACAAATGGAATAAATTGCAAATTCTCAAGGAAGCATTCCTATCAATTTACCTTAATTTTTTGGACCACAGTTTCCACTTTAATACGGTAATAAATGTAAAAAGGGTTTTAAACCGATGTTTGTAATGTATCACTGAGCATGGTGCACTGATACATATCCTGCACCAATTTTTTTTATTCTTTTTTTTCCTTCTTCCTCTTAAAGGAGAACTATACTGTAAAAATTAACTTTTAAAGGGAACTGTGGTCCAAAAATGAACTTTAGGTAAATTGATTGGAATTGCTCTTTTTTGGCAATTTATTTCCATTGTTTATTTTACATAGTTTTTGAAGATATTTACTTTTGTGTGTGATATAGCAGCCTCATCACCAGGTCCCCTGCACTTCCTGCTTCTGCTCTGAAACCTGTCAGTCAATCTGCCCTGTGTCTCCTCCCTTTGCAGCCCCCCTGGTCCTTCCCACTCATAGGACCCCATGGTCCCTCCATTTGCGGCCCCCCTTTGCACATTTCCTTCAGCCCCTGTGGCCCAGCCCACTCCACGGTGCCTAACCCTGCCCACTCGCAGGTGCCTAAGCCCCACCCGCTCACAGGTGCTGTGGGACACTCTGACCCCCCCCCCCACAAAAAACTCTGTGAAACAGCTTTTTCAGGCAAGTTGAGAACTGCAGGTCCTTCACACAGCAGAGGAGGAGGGACTTCCTGTCTCCCTCACACACTGAGGGAGTCTGGTGTCTCGCCGGCGGCACTGTGCAGAAGCCTTAGGAATGTCACATGTCGCTCCCCCCATTAACTTTCTAGTCAGTCATTTCTTTATATCTTGGGCTGTGAGGCACGTAGAGAGTGGTTGATGGCTCCTTTTAAAGGTAGGAAACTGGCCTTTCATTAAACTCAACTTGTTTGGAGACCACAGGTTTATGGCCCTGGTCATTCTATATTAAAGCTAATGACTGAAGCTCACAGAAGACTGGCAAGCACTTTCTACTTTGTCTTGGCTGATCCTCATAAAAATTATATTGGCAGGTAAAAGGCCACATCCTACCTCCCTGCCTCAGGTATTTTTATTTTAACTGCTTTTAAAAATATAGCTATATCCCTTTAAATTCTACTCATTCTAAGCAGAATGCTAGCAACCAATTAAAGGAAGTGAAAGTGATCTTATTTGTGGGAGTAGTCGAATAAACCCTATGTGGTGGTGTTTCATCATGTCCTGCGTAGTCAAAGCATTTGCTGCAGGTAGTTACAATTCTACCTGAATACATATTGAGATATGGTTTGTGATACCATGAATTGTATGTATTTTTGATGAACCATTTGTTTTATTGTTTTACTGTGTTTTACATAGTGTTATTGACAATATAAGGGAGAGGTGACCTGCAGATATTTTTGTGATACAAATGTCTGAATGGATTTTTAATTTAAAACAAACAATATTGCTTGATATTTTGTGCTTCTAAGTCCTACCCATAGAGCCATGAATCTGTATCTTGGCACTGCCAATTTCTAACAATTGAACCATGACAGGTCTGCAAGTCAGATGAATGGCACTGTACCATTAGGCTGTATGGCATAGTGATATGCCTGCCAGTTCTGGACAAATGCATAGCCACAGACAATAATTGTTTGTTTTTGGACAACATCATTTTAAGTAAAGAATGCCTTTAAGAAAAACAATCTTAAACCTTTTAAAACCAAAAAGGTCTGTCAGTCTATGTTACCAACCATTAAAAATGAAGGATAACATACATACCTAGGAAAATAAAGCTAGATTCTAAACTTTCAGTCCACTATTTTATTGACAGAGAAACTGTTAGGAATGAGATATAGAATTTCTGTACAGGTTCCCTTGAAGCTTCACTTCCATTATTATTTAACAAAATGACATCAAAGGTAAAATAGAATCCTTAAAGCCATTTTAAATATCCTTGGTTTTATTGATCGTGGTAGAAGAGATGCACAATCAGATAGAAAGAGGAAGAACATTACACGTTGGAAAATGGCCTTAAGAATGGGTACACACAGATGAGATATTTCGGTCCGATCGACCGATAGTTCAGTGTATCTCGGTCGATGCGGACCGAAAAATCTTATCGCATCGAATGTGCCCATGTCTCCGAATCGACCGTTTGTCCGAATCGACGAAGGACGATCGCGTAGGTGGAAACCTCGTCCGATCCTCTATGGACCGCACGATCGTTCGCGGTGACTATCGACGCGGCTGCTTTTCATTTGCGCGATCGACAGTCCTTCCTCCTGGCCGACCAGTCGAAGTATCGTCGGTCAGGAGGAAAATCGCTGGTGTGTACCTAGCTTTATACTCAAAATTCTGAATGAAAAAATGTGTTTCAACCTTAATAAAACTTTTTGTGCATTAGTTTGTACCTAAAAATTTTGTCTACAAAACTAGTATTTTGTCCTGCAACCAGATTTGGAATGTAAATTGGTTAGTCAAAATTAAGCTCATAAAGAAGAAAAAAAAACGTCACTTACATTCTGAATGCTAATTGACAGCTGTGTTTTGAGTCACTAAGTCTTTAGTCCAACTCATACCCATGATGATAAATGTAAAAAGACCTTGTAAGAAGGCAGTAGCTGAAAAAACACAAAGGAATTTTATGAGCATTATTGTTGAAAAGCTAAAGTGAAAAGGATCTCATATTGCCAATGGATTAAAACCACTATGAGTAAGAGTAGGTTTATAATTTTCGCTATTCAAAGGCCTTTTTTCCCTGGTTCGTGTTAGCTGGGTCCCACATTACCGATAAAGTTCCAATCCCGACGATACCGTCAGGATCGTCCCTTTTTGATAATGTGGTAAGTTTATAACGGCTGTTTCCATGCAGACGAATGTTCAGCAACGGTATGTAGTTACGGATGAAATTCCCCTTGGTCACAGTTGCCGCAGTCCCTAAAGTATAGCGAGTTTGCCACGATCGTTAGGTCTATGGCATCTATTTGTTTAACTGCATTACAATAGTTATAAGATAACACACCAATTTAAAATACCTGTTTTTAGAACACTTATTTCTTAAATCTGTCAACCAGGCCTTTTTTCCGCAACCACCACAAGTCAAGGGAACTGGTGGCATGGTAGACCACCCCCCTTGCTGCCCCATGGGTAGAAAGGCACTACCAAGGGTCTCAGGTAGAATTACTGGTTATCTAAAGTATGAATTTCTACATTGATTCCTGTCACAAGTTTGCTTTACAACTCTATACAAATAATTATTTATTCTGGTTCAAACATATTGTGTTTACATTCCATTCCTTCCATCAACAAAATCACCTGAGTTTCTGCTAAAAGTAGTAGTCAATACTACCTCACTTTTTGTGTGCGGGTCACCCTAAACCATGCTTACCATAGTCAAGCTGGGCCTGAAAGTGCACAATATTACATCTCCCTGTGGTAAGCTATAGATACCTTTGGGTTATATATTGTGACTTTGCACTACATTCTTTTATTAATTTAAAAGTCAATTTAATTCTTCTGTGTCTACTGCGAGTTACTTGACGCACTAGGTACTACATGTATAGGCCCATTGCTAGCTGGTACCTGGGATTTGCCCAGTCCTGGTCTACAGCCTTCAAAAGTTGTCCAAAGTGTCCTGTTAGATCATGGAATACCTAAACCCATATTTAGTCCTCATCCCTTGGATCACATACACACTAATGGTTTATAAAATAAAAAGATTAAGGTGATATTTGTGTTGTATTTTTGAATACCTTTCTACTACCAGTATGTGTTTATAACGTACATTACACTATTCGCTTTAAGAGAATTAGAAGGTTTTTTTTCAAGTCTGCTCGTGATATAGCCATTTAAATAGTAATTGCCCCATGCCTCTGACACTCGTTAGGTCTAACTCCTGTCCATTGCAGCCTTAATTATATTTTCTCAAAACTCGATAATCTAGAGGAATGTAGAATCTGTGGGAAAAATTACTTACTGAATTTCTCAACAAACCAAACATCTCCTTTCTGACCTCGTGAACTTTTACAAACGATTCCAAGTGACACTTCACTAAAAATGCTGTCGCATC
This sequence comes from Hymenochirus boettgeri, assembly GCA_019447015.1. Classification (NCBI taxonomy): domain Eukaryota; kingdom Metazoa; phylum Chordata; class Amphibia; order Anura; family Pipidae; genus Hymenochirus; species Hymenochirus boettgeri. Next base: position 72,484,531 of record CM033471.1, on the reverse strand, counting down.
TGGTCCAATTGGACATCAGCCGCTACAACGACAAGCACTTAAATTGGTTATACTAAAGCATTAAAAAGAAAATGAAGAGTTAAGTCAAATATCTGCCCCCCACCGTATTGGCTCCCAGAATCCTCCACTCAGACCAACCGACCTAGTTGTCAGTTTTTTTCAAAAAGAATCTCCACCTTATAGCTATGCATAAAGTAAACTGTTTTTTCAAGGCTAATTCTAGGCAGTATTGCTTGTTTTCATAACATCATCATTAAAAGGGAAAAATATTTGGCCATTTTAGAGCATCAAAAATTTACTTTTATCCTAGCGCGATGGAAAAAAGGTAAAATATGTGACCAGGGTGGTGTGTGGTGTGTGCAGAAAACATCCAAATGCCAAGGAAAAAAAAAATAACCACTAAAATAGCCTATCAGCAGTGAATGGAAGGTAGTCACAAACACCAACAGATGTCTCATATCCTTCCACTTGTACCATTAAAGGCAATGCTCATTAGAAATTATACCGTATTTGAATAGGGGATGCCATCTCTATCAAAGAACAGTAAAGAAGCACATTTTTTTGATGGTTGTCTGTCTTCCCTTTATCATAATATTGTGGGCTGGTATCATTTTTGTACTTATTATACTATGCAAGATCCCTGAGTTTCAAAATCATATACAAGAACCACTGCATTCGAAAATCCTTTAATTTAGATAACGCAAAGTCATTTTTTCAGTATACATACACTTTAAGGGTATAGCACCCAGCCACTGGTTCAGATATGTGGATGACACCTGGGTTAAAATCCACCAGAAGAAAGTAAAAGCCTTCACAGAACACATTAATGCTGTAGACCAGAACATCAAATTTACAAGGGAAGAGGTACAAAAAAAACAAACTGGATTTCTTGGACTGCTTGGTAGAAGTCAGGGAAAATTGGTAGAGGTTTACAGAAAACCAACCCACACAGATCAGTATTTGATGTTGGACTCCCACCACCCTTTAGATCACACGCTGGGTGTCATCAGAACCCTGCAACACAGAGCTGAGAATATCTCCACTAGCACAGAGGCGAAGGCTAAAGAAATGAAACATCTCAGAGGAGGGAGGGTGGGATGGAGCTAGTGAGCAGGAAAGGGGTGGAGCTGTGATGGAGCTTGTGAGCAGGAATAGGGATGGAGCTGTGATGGAGCTTAGTGAGCAGGAATAGAGCTGTGATGGAGCTTAGTGAGCAGGAAAGGGATGGAGCTGTGATGGAGGTTAGTGAGCAGTAATGGGGATGGAGCTGTGATGGAGCTAGTGAGCAGGAATAGGGATACAGCTGTGATGGGCTTAGTGAGAAGGAAAGGGATGGAGCGTTGATGGAGCTTAGTGAGCAGGAATAGGGATAGAGCTGTGATGGAGCTTAGTGAGCAGGACCTGTAGCAGCAACACCAGGCTATATTTTATACCTTGGCAGGAGCCAGTCGTTTGGTCTGTTTATATATATAGCGAGAGGGAGAGGGAGAGATTCACGTAAGATGCAATCAAGGGATTTTTTGAACAAACAGTGTTTTTATTTTAGTTGAAGTGGAGTGCAGCATACTAGGAAATATATATATTCTGTCAGATCCACTGTCAGTGTCACAGCTCTACTATGAAAGGCACTAATGGTAAATTAGTGAAATGTGGATTATCAGTAAAACAGAATGTTAGGCTGGATACCACACGGACAAATATTTATACTGACCTTTCGCTATAAAGTGGTCGGTCACAGCACCTTACCCACCTTATAATACCTTTATACTTTATAACAAAAGAAAGGGGAATATGTGTATTGGCCAACTGTGATGATAATATGGCAATTAGAGAATAATATAATATTATTACATGATCCATAATAATAGAACACATGAATGTATTCAGTCGTGAACCTCCTTCTGGGCTTGTTCAGTGGTAACCCATTTAGGAATCCCTCTTAAAAATCCTGCGCTTGCTACGCACCAAGAGCATTACAGCGCTGTTGGTCTCCATCTGTCAGCCATTCCTATACATTGGCAAATGGCTGCTGAACACAGTGATTTTTTTAGTCAGGGGGCTGGCACATTCAAAAGAGCATTCATTTGGCATGGAGTGTTAATGATTAATTAAGGCATTATAAAATTCAAAGTTCAATGTTGAAAATTCGTGAATTGCTGTTTTCACAAAATCTATAAACCTAGTCCATCTCCAGTCACATGTAATGAGGGCTAGGCAAATGCATCAAACGGAGCAGGTTTTAAAGGATCCAATAAAAAGAGACTAATAACACCCTCCTAATTTATCAATATTGATTTTACCTTTCACTTTTTCTTTTTAAAGATTTTTAAAACTTGGTTAGAAATTTAACAAACTGAAAGGTCCTCAAGTGACAAATAAATTGCTTAATTTAGCTTGTGTTCAAAGTGTAATTTATGTTACTTTCTTCTTTATATCATTCACAACCATTAGGAGTCTAAATTATATACCGAACACAGATAAAAGTTATAATAAAAAGAGGAATTGTCTGTGTTGCTCTAAAACGATGCTGGATATTGATTAAAAAAAAGAACATTGCGAAAAGCAACAAAGCTGCATTCTGACAGCGAGCGTGTCAAACTTATATAACAGTTCTCAGTGAAAAATTTCTTCTACCAATTTTACCCATCTCAATAGCAATGGCCAGGCAGCTTTTACCATATGGTAGGTATTAAGATACGGTAGGTTCAAGATCTGCAATTATTTATTAATGGGGGAATTCACAGCCATCTTCAGCCATTCAGTGTGGGGTTCAAGATTCAAGTTATGCCAATTGGTTAGCATGATTTTAACCCCTTGCTTGTAGTGGCTGTGCCAGCATCACTAAAGACACTCGCACAGCCCATCACAAGCTATTCAGAAGGTATTTAATGCTAGCTAATTGCGTTCCATATAAGGGATAATAAGCTACCTACAGTGTAATATAGGATATTACGCCACCGAGGAGTGCCATGTCCATATAGAAGCACGAGGCCACAGGCCGAGTGCTTTTATGCAGGTCATGGCACTCCAAGGTGAAGTAAATCCATATATTACACTGTAGGTAGCGTATTATTTCTTATAATACATATGGCCAGCAAAAAAAAACTGCCCATTACCACTGTCTCTCCCCCTTTCGTATAGTCATTATATAGGAATCCCTGTTTAGTGTCTAAATAGTTAATTACTGTTCCATTGAAAAGAGATAGAAGGAGGAACATTGTCTGTCAAGAATAAACAGGGCTTCATATAAATGACTAATACAGGGAGAGGGAGACAGTAGGAGGGGCAGTGGGGGACAGGAAGTCACTCAGTGACATCACAGAGTGAATGTAATAAGATTCTCACCATTGCACCTCCCATTGAAAATGCCTAGCCTTATGTATTATAATGGTATATCACCAAAGTCATTTACCCAGAGTGACAAATCTCTGTTCTCTATATAAGGTGAATATATTATTGATAAGGTCTGAAAAATCGTATGCGTTTCTTACATTTTTAATCCAATATCAGCCTCCTATAGTTACTGCATAACTAATAAATGTTTAGTTAAATTTCAATACAGCAAGTGCTTTTCTTTGACCAATTGGCTACAGTTGAGGTCTGTACATTCTAAATCATATAGGACCCTGTGCAATTTATAACGTGCCCCATAAATTCTCAATCACTGAAGGCAATACAGACCTACAGAGGGTTGAAGTGATTTTGTTATGTTTTTATAAGACTTGTAGTGAATTAAAATAAGTGGTATAGAGAGGCTTCAGCGCAAATATACACAACTCTCTAAATGTTAAAAAAACTTAGCTTGCAGCTTAGCTTGTTCCACTTGGCTACACTCCTAATATATAAATATATTCTTGCCTATGCTTTCTTTTTTTAATTATTTATTACTGTATAATGTGTGACTTATCCCCTTGTTGTATAATTTGTATATTAAATAGCACTTTATAAATAAACATACAGTATTCAGTACATACTATCTTGGTCTCATTTATGGCCTGTATTCCCTAAGTCAGCTAATTACTGGCTATAACGCTGATGTAAGGCAGTAAGAAATGGAAGTTCATGTGTTGAATGGTGATTTGGTCCTTGCAGAGTTATGACAGCAGCTCCCAACACTTTATTACAGTATACCATGATTACTACTGATAAGGGGTATGTTAATGGGAAGACCAAGCGAATGGCAGCCTGTTTTACAGTGAGCCAGAGCAGCAATTATTGTCAAGGGGGAAGGGGGAGATCATCCATTAAAGGGGGTCAAACTTTTCAAATCTAAATACTGAAAACAATAAAATATTCATAACTTCTATCCGTGCTAAGTATATGAAGGGTAAGATGTTTCTTGTGCCATGAGAAAATATGCGAAGAAATGATGGAGCTTAGTGAGCAGGAAAGGGATGGAGCTGTGATGGAGCTTTGTGAGCAGTAATGGGGATGGAGCTGTGATGGAGCTTAGTGAGCAGGAGGGCAGGAATAGGGATAGAGCTGTGATGGAGCTTAGTGAGAAGGAAAGGGATGGAGCTGTGATGGAGCTTAGTGAGCAGGAAAGGGATGGAGCTGTGATGGAGCTTAGTGAGCAGGAAAGGGATGGAGCTGTGATGGAGCTTAGTGAGCAGGAAAGGGGTGGAGCTGTGATGGAGCTTAGTGAGCAGGAATAGGGATGGAGCTGTGATGGAGCTTAGTGAGCAGGAATAGAGCTGTGATGGAGCTTAGTGAGCAGGAAAGGGATGGAGCTGTGATGGAGCTTAGTGAGCAGTAATGGGGATGGAGCTGTGATGGAGCTTAGTGAGCAGGAATAGGGATACAGCTGTGATGGAGCTTAGTGAGAAGGAAAGGGATGGAGCTGTGATGGAGCTTAGTGAGCAGGAATAGGATAGAGCTGTGATGGAGCTTAGTGAGCAGGACCTGTAGCAGCACCCAGGCTATTATTTTATACCTTGGCAGGAGCCAGTCGTTTGGTCTGTTTATATATATAGCGAGAGGGAGAGGGAGAGGATTCACTAAGATGCACTCAAGGGATTTTTTGAACAAACATGTTTTTTATTTTAGTTGAAGTGGAGTGCAGCATACTAGGAAATATATATTATTCTGTCAGATCCACTGTCAGTGTCACAGCTTACTATGAAAGGCACTAATGGTAAATTAGTGCAAATGTGGATTTATCAGTAAAAACAATGTTAGGCTGGATACACACGGACAAATATTTTATACTGACCTTTCGCTATAAAGTGGTCGGTCACGCACCTTACCCACCTTATAACCTTATATACTTTATACAAAAGAAAGGGGAATATGTGTATTGGCCACTGTGATGATATCATGACAATTAGAGAATATATATATATTATTACATGATCCATATATAATAGAACACATGAATGTATTCAGTCGTGAACCTCCTTCTGGGCTTGTTCAGTGGTAACCCTTTAGGAATCCCCTCTAAAAATCCTGCGCTTGCTACTGCACCAGAGCATCATACAGCGCTGTTGGTCTCCATCTGTCAGCCATTCCTAATACATTGGCAAATGGCTGCTGAACACAGTGATTTTTTTAGTCAGGGGGCTGGCACATTCTAAAAGAGCATTCATTTGGCATGGAGTGTTAATGATATTATTATATGCATTATAAAATTCAAAGTTTCAATGTTGAAAATTCGTGAATTTTGCTGTTTCACAAAATCTATAAACCTAGTCCATCTCCAGTCACATGTAATGAGGGCTAGGCAAATCATCAAACGGAGCAGGTTTTAAAGGATCCAATAAAAAGAGACTAATAACACCCTCCTAATTATCAATATTGATTTTACCTTTCACTTTTTCTTTTTAAAGATTTTTAAAACTTGGTTAGAAATTTTAACAAACTGAAAGGTCCTCAAGTGACAAATAAATTGCTTAATTTAGCTGTGTTCAAAGTGTAATTTATGTTACCTTTCTTCTTTTATATCATTCACAACCATTAGGAGTCTAATTATATACCGAACACAGATAAAAGTTATAATAAAAAGAGGAATTGTCTGTGTTGCTCCTAAAACGATGCTGGATATTGATTAAAAAAAAGAACTTGCGAAAGCAACAAAGCTGCATTCTGACAGCGAGCGTGTCAAACTTATTTAACAGTTCTCAGTGAAAACTTTCTTCTACCAATTTTACCCCATCTCATAGCAATGGCCAGGCAGCTTTTACCATATGGTAGGTATTAAGATACGGTAGGTTCAAGATCTGCAATTATTTTATTATGGGGGAATTCACAGCCATCTTCAGCCATTCAGTGTGGGGTTCAAGATTCAAGTTATGCCAATTGGTTAGCATGATTTTAACCCCTTGCTTGTAGTGGCTGTGCAAGCATCACTAAAGACACTCGCCACACCATCACAAGCTATTCAGAAGGTATTTAATGCTAGCTAATTGCGTTCCATATAAGGGATAATACGCTACCTACAGTGTAATATAAGGATATTACGCCACCGAGAGTGCCATGTCCATATAGAAGCACGAGGCCACAGGCCGAGTGCTTTTATGCAGGTCATGGCACTCCAGGTGAAGTAAATCCATATATTACACTGTAGGTAGCGTATTATTTCTTAAATACATATGGCCAGCCAAAAAAACCCTGCCCATTACCACTGTCTCTCCCCCTTTCTGTAATAGTCATTTATATAGGAATCCCTGTTTAGTGTCTAAATAGTTAATTACTGTTCCTATTGAAAAGAGATAGAAGGACGGAACATTGTCTGTCAAGAATAAACAGGGCTTCCTATATAAATGACTAATACAGGGAAGGGAGACAGTAGGAGGGGCAGTGGGAGACAGGAAGTCACTCAGTGACTCACAGAGTGATTGTAATATAGATTCTCACCATTGCACCTCCCATTGAAAATGCCTAGCCTTATGTTTATAATGGTATACTCACCAAAGTCATTTACCCAGAGTGACAAATCTCTGTGTCTACTATAATAAGGTGAAATATTAATGATAAGTCTGAAAAATCGTATGCGTTTCTTACATTTTAATCCAATATCAGCCTCCTATAGTTACTGCATAACTACTCAATATGTTTAGTTAATTTCAATACAGCAAGTGCTTTTCTTTGACCATTGGTTACGTTGAGGTCGTACATTCTAAATCTATAGGACCCTGTGCAATTTCTATACGTGCCCCATAAATTCTCAATCACTGAAGGCAATACAGACCTTACAGAGGTTGAAGTGATTTGTTATGTTTTTTATAAGACTTGTAATGTGAATTAAATAAGTGGTATAGAGAGGCTTCAGCGCAATAATCACAAAACTCTCTAAATGTTAAAAAAACTTAGCTTGCGCGCTTAGCTTGTTCCACTTGGCCTACACTCCTAATAATAAATATATCTTGCCTATGCTTTCTTTTTAATTATTTTTATTATCTGTATAATTGTGTGCACTTATCCCCTTGTCTGTATAATTTGTATATTAAATAGCACTTTATAAATAAACATACAGTATTCAGTACATACATTCTGGTCTCATTTATGGCCTGTATTCCCTAAGTCACTAATTACTGGCTATAACGCTGATGTAAGGCAGTAAGAAATGGAAGTTCATGTGTTGAATGGTGATTTGGTCCTTGCAGAGTTATGACAGCAGCTCCCAACACTTCATTACAGTAACCCATGATTACTACTGATAAGGGGTATGTTAAGGGAAGACCAATGCGAATGCAGCCTGTTTTACAGTGAGCCAGAGCAGCAATTATTGTCAAGGGGAAGGGGGAGATCATCCATTAAAGGAGGTCAAACTTTTCAATTCTAAATACTGAAAACAATAAAATATTCATAACTTCTATCCGTGCTAAGTATATGAAGGGTAAGATGTTTCTTGTGCCATGAGAAAATATGCGAAGAAATCTTGCTGATTCTTTAACAGCCATTTAAGTTTAGTGCAGGAAATTAGCTACAAAGCCATCTCTGACTGGCTAATTTATCTTCCTCTGAAACTCAGTGCAACTAGTTAGAATGGATAACAGTGAACTTATCTGTGTTTATTGATGTATTTTGGTTGGCAAGGAATCCATATTTTCCTACCCTGCAAGATCCCTAATATATGGAATTATATAGTATTGCAGTCTCATAGAGTCCTAGCATTAAACTGCTAAAGTACCTATGAATTACACATCAGCGCTTTATAAGTCAAAGAACACTAATGTGATGCTCTTAGAGCTAACATCTTTGTATTTATGGGGCCTGACAGTTCTAGGTTAACAGATCATGTGAGTTATTCAAAAGCCCTCCAGATGGCAGGCTCAGTGCATTTTTCATGCATAACAAGTTATTTAGATGATCTTCTGGTTCTCTATAAAAATGCATTCAATTTTCTCAGCTGTGAGCACAGTAATAGGCAAAACAAAATGTGTTACACCCCTGGTCTCCAAACAGAGTTTCTATAGCTTAGTCTCCATAAATCCAGCCTACAGAAGGTGATGCGTGGCAGACCTAACAGAATGGATTTGTGCCTGTGAAGGAAAAAATGGTTCCACCTGATAAAAACCTTGACCAAATAAATACATAGTTCAGATAATGTGATGTTTTAACAATTTCAGTTTCCTGCCCCCTGCTCAGCAAAAAAGGTTTATCAGAATAAAACAATGTATTTCCTTTTCATTATGGTGTGCCCAACATGGAGGTAATTGTTCGGAAAACGGTTATTGTTGATGGGGATTGTTCACTGGTCAGAACTAGACTGCGCTATTTATTCCTAATTTTCATAGTGGCTTCCTTCTTGTTGCCCTTCTGCTTTTCTCCATAGGAGGTTTACAGATATCTATACAGATTATATCCTTTTAGGGTGATGGTGGAATTAGTTTAATATTTTGTTCATCTCCAAAGGCAAAGGGAGACATAATAAAACTATTATTATAAAACTAATAAAATAATGTAGAATTGTAACAAAGGACAATAATACTGTAAAAATCAACTTTTTAAAATTAAAAGTTCCTGGGGCAGGGAGGTAGGATTATTTATTCCTACAGTAGAGCTACAGTACAAACCTTTTCCATTTGCGAGGTTAGTGCCTTGGGACTTACTGCATAAAGATAGTACTGAAGCACTCAGGAAGACTGGCAAATGCAGTTTGTTTGTGCAACTGCTCCTAATAGAAATGATCTCTCGGCCCCAGGTACTTTTCTTTTTATGTTTTTAACTATAGTTCTCCATTCAGGGAGATGTAATACTTACCTCAACATCTTACCTTTTGGGTTCCAGGGATTACTTAGCAGGATTATTGCATAATGGGGTAAGAGGAGTGCTGGGGTTTTCACGCTACAAAGTAGTCATTCTAATCCCTTACTAAATTAATGCAAAACGGTTCACTTGACTTTCAGATTTACAGTTCTTGGTTAATCGCCAATGTGTTTCTCTACTTTTTTTATGGCTTTTTAATGTGTGCTGTTCATTTTGTGTGTGTGTGGTGTGTTTTGTATAATGTATAATTTCCTAATTATCTGTAGTCTATGATGGTACACCCTTTTGGTGGCTTCTTTTTTGTAGCTTGCACTGTCTGAGATGCCCCTTTCGGGCTTGTATATTTTGGTGCCTGGATGGATTTTGTATGTGCCCATTGAAGGGGTTCCTGTCTGGAGCAACAAGGCAATTGGCTTTGGAGCTCATGGGATTAGGGATCTACTGATTGGTCACTATTTGTACCTTCTGATTGGGTAACGGATGTGGTCTTCACGGAACCATCGGTAACATCGATCACCAGTCTGTTAAAGAGCCAGTGAAAAGAATAGTGTTCTCCATAACCCTCCTATCACAAAGGAAGAAATTACAGCGTGACAGAGATGTCAGCTCACACTCAAAGCAAAAGAGGTTCACTCAAGCACACCATAAATGGCAATAACCTTTAGCAGTAGGTGCATTCCTCATGGCCCTCTACCCTTAGAGTCATACAACGTAATAAGTATCCAGCAAAAGTCAAGGAGAACACTACATAAGAATGAAAGGGCAGTGGAATTCAAAGAAGGGGGAGAAAAACAAATAATAAGGTAAAAACAGGAGAAAGAAAATAAAAATGGACACCTGATGGGCGCAGAAGAAACAAAAGGAAAGCAGAAGAGCAAGACATGAAGTAATATTAAATCTTTAGAATAGAATAAGGAACATAGAAAAGTTAAAGAAAGGAAGAATTAATGGAAAAGAAGGAAATATAGAACAAGAGAAATTAGAGAAATGTTTAGGCCGGGATTTCCAACCTGCGGACCTCCAGTTGTTTGAAAACTACAACTCCACAAACCTACAACTTGGTTTCTTCTGCAATGGAGGAATGCTGGGATTTGTAGTTTTCAAACATCTGGAGGGCCGCAGGTGGAACACCCCTGGTTTAGGTAAACGCAGTTGCTGAAATCAGGTAGGTAGTAATGGTGATGTGTTGTGAAAAAATAAAACCAGACTAAATCTGACCACTTAGTTTACAATCTGATTGTACAATCTTATCTCAATGAAATTGACAATCCAACAAATTCAATATTGATTCAATCTTTCCCATTTGGGCTATTATTTTAAATAATTGTGTTGATCATATAAGGATTGTACAATCAAATTGCAAGACATGTGGCTAATTCAAGGCTATGTTTAGACAAGCATCTTTTTACCATTTCTAATGGCATTTTATTAGTGGGATCGAAACTTTAGAACCAGCAAAAAATGCCTGCAAAATGGGACAGAGCCATTAGTCTGAACATCACACTGGTGGGCTGACCTAACAGTGTCTTCTGAACTGGAGGGCTGACCTAACAGTGCCTCCTGAATGGAGGGCTGATCTTAAAGTGTTCTCAGAACTTGAGGACTGGATGGTTCACAGCCACTTTTTGGTAGCACTCAATTTCAACAAACACCATTAAGTCGCCTTGCTTGTGAACAAGAGGGCTTACCTAACAGTTGGCTGTGTACTGGAGGACTGGCCTACCAGTGCTAGTATCCGTCTTTGCTGAACTGGAGGGCTGACCTACCATTGTCTGCTGAACTGGAGGGCTGACCTACCAGTGTCTACTGAACTGGAGGGCTGACCGTTCAGTGTCTGCTGAACTGGTGGGCGACCTAACAACATCCGGTGAACTGGAGGGCTGACCTACCAGCATCTGGTGAACTGAGGGCTGACCTACCAGTGTCTGGTGAACTGGAGGGCTGACCTCACAAGTTTGGTTAACTGGAGGGCTGACTTGACAGTGTCTGGAGGGCTGATCTAACAGACCAAATAGTGTCTGGGAACTGGAGGGTTGACCTAGCAGTGGCTACTGACTTAACCATGCATGCTGAACTGGAGGGCTGACCGGACAGTGTCTCAACATGGAGGCTAGTCGGACAGTGTCTTCTGAACTGGAGAGATGACCGGACAGTGTCTGCTAAACTGAAGAGCTGAGTTAACAGTGGCTGGTGAACTGGATGGCTGACCAAACAGCAGCTGGTGAAGTGGAGGACTGAACTAAGAGTGTCTGCTGAACTGGAGGGTTGAAGGGTTCAGCAACCACTGTTAGACCAGACCTCCAGCTCACCAGACACTCTTAGTTAGTCCACCATGCCCACCTCCACAATCCATGCCCACCTCAACAGGCCACAACCCTTGTTTTTGCAACAACGAGCTTCACATGCCACAGGAAAATGTAGAGGTGGCTTAAAAAGTTTGGATCGGGTGCAAAAAGATCTAAAACCCCCCTGATCAGGCTACAGCATTGAGAGTTTGTGGGCCTGGAGTTCTATATCAAGGCGGAACATAGAGGCAGCCTTTCGGCTGTTACCCAATAGCAATGGTATGCCATCTCACTAAAGATAAATTGGCAAACTAAGACAATTAATCACCTAACATTAAGACCAAAAAATTTACAATTCAACAGTTACGGTTGATAATAGGTCATCTAAATTTTTACACACAAAATCATCCCCATAGGCAGAGTATTTAATATGAGGATATGTACTGTAATCATCTACAGGCACGAGTAATCTGAACTGGCACATAAGAGTATCTATCTAAGCAAAGGAAGACTTCCTGTCAGGAATTCTGCAGATTGTGCATCCAAACTGAATTTTAAGGCAATGAAACACTTCATCTGTATTCGATGCGGCTGGGGTACCGTACGTGGTTTTGGTTTGTGTTTCCCTCACTGGTACGAGGCCTGATAAAGAATATAACATTGCTCAATTCTTCCCAATTGTTGTAGCACTAGAGTGTGGGGGGTCATCACCTTTAAAAGGCTAGTCTGTGATTGTGATTATTTGGGTGTTGTTGGTCTATTAACAATCTGACATCTAGTTCCCCCCCAGAATTGCTACTACTTAGGCACACAGTTTTAATGATCATTGAAATTTAACATTAGGTTACGAGCTAAGCACATACCAAGCAGTAAGAACATTATCACGACTGCCTAACTTGATTCCAGCTAACTACCTTTCAGCAGTTGGCGAGACATGCAGATGAACAAAATACACCATACTGACACTCCTTTAATACTTAGTTTGGCCAGGCATTTCCATGAAGTAGAGAATTCAGTATCCATAAAACCTGACTGGAATGACCTGGTCACTCAATTTTAAAGGGCTGGGTGAGACGTAGCAAAGAAAAGGACTGTAGAAAGCCAATTGAGCTAGCTTTCTTACCATTTAGTTAAGTTTTGGAAACTGTCTGCTGGTCCCCTTACGGAGTAACTCTGTTTCACTGCTTATTGTTTTATCCTGTTTCTTGGCCCAGGGCAGGGAAGCAGGCTAGGGCTTTTATGGCCATCAGACCTTGGTAAAAATTCCAGTTTGCACAAATTTTAATGAAATGTTGGTACCTTCGGGCTTAGAGCAGGGGAATACTGAGACCTTTGGCCTAGGGGGCAAATAGAACCAAGTGTCCCTTTCATGGTAGATCACAAAATGTTTGGCCATGCCCACTTTCTATGGTCAACACACACTTTGTTTAATTACCCCCATTTTAAAGACTACTATTCTCATTTTACATGGTTTTCTGCAACTTTTCATTCAGTGTAGTGAGTTAATGATAACTGGGTAATATTTGGGGGGCTGATAACCGGCTTATTATCTGGAGGGCTGATAACACTGGCTAATGATCTGGAAGGCTACAACACTGGGTAATGATCTGAAGGGCTGACAACACTCGCAAATGATCTGAGGGCTAATACACCTGGCTTAGGATCTGAAGGACTGACAAACACTGGCTAATGATCTGGAGGGCTGATATATCACTCCTAATGAACTGGAGGGCTGACATCCTGTTTTATGTAAGCTGTTGAGAGCTATGTGTAGCTGAAAGCTTTGTTCACTTTTTACTGAATTTTGATACAAATAAGAATATGGTTTTATGGAAGCTGGTGCCGTTACATTTATATAAAGAAGTTTAAGGGAGCCAAGAGCAAAACAATTTATGTAGTCTCATAATCACATGCTAACTCCCTCCAACCCCAGCCCAAATCTCATCTTTAGCATGTCATCCAAGGCAGGCAGTAAAGTAAAGCTTTAAACTGAGGCAGTTTTGCCAAAACCTCATTACTGACACACAATTCTCATAAATTATTTTAGTTTAGACTGTGGTGCATGTCAGCTCCCAGTGTCAGTAAAGGAAAGAAGTTCAGCAGCAGAGGAGAGTCTTTTGTTGCTTGCTCATGCTAGAAGCATGCTCTGTGCCGTTTAAGTGTGTAACTTACTAATAGTTTCTGTGGCAGACATAAGGAGTTGGGATTCCGCATGGTTCAAATTATATGTCTGACCCACTTGGTTGAGCAATTTAAAAAAAATGTTTTGCAGGCACGCAGTGCCCCATGCATGATTTTGATCATAGGACACTCCTAAATCTATTGGGCAAAGAAGCGAGCCTGAAACGCCATAGGAAAAACATAGGTATCCCCACGCAAGAAGCAAAGATATGTGGTTTGGGCTTAGGGGATCTAGTTGGGATGGTCTGATGCCTATGCTAGATATTGTGTTCCTTGCCTATACTTACAAAATTGTGCTGTCGCCCTAAACAGTGCTAGTTCCTTAGGAAGCATGACATTGGGAAGATTGAATCAGTGGAGCTCATTGCCAAAAGAAAAGGGACTTTGCACAGTACAGACAAGCCTGTATAATTTGATCTGGAATAATTACCAGGTTAAAGGGCATCTATAGTGAAACAACACTTTCCCCACTGCAAAGTTAAATTCATTTACTCTGTGCTGCTTTCTCCTACCTCTGTCAGTGACTCTGTTTTTCAATGGTGTCTGGCAGCACTCCCCCCTTCCCCTCCTCTCGTTACCCTCCTCATGTCTAAACACCGTCTTCCCCACAAGCTTATAAATATATAAAAAAAAAAAATAAATTAAATTAAAAAATAATAAAAGAATATAAAAAAAAAACCCCCTTCATCCCTCCTCTCCCCCTCTCTCATCTCCCTTCCGTCCCTCTCTCCTCCCTCCCTCTCCTCCTTGCCCCACCTCCCCCTCTCTCTCCCGCCTCTCCACCTCCCCCCCTCCCTCCTCCCGGGCCTTTGTCAAAAGAAGTAGAAGTAAGAAAAGAACTGGTATACCCCAGTGAAGGGGAAAAGCAAGACAGGAGAAAGAACATGGTCATCCCATATGTAGCAGGTGGTCTCCAAGATATTAAGAAGAATTTTCAAAAAACACCGTAACCCTGTCTGCTTTAAACCAAACACAAACTGAGGCAGTATTGTACCTCTGAAAGACCCCATACCAAAACACAAGAAAAGTGCAGTGAAGTGCAAGTGCTCCATTTATATGTGGGGGAGACCAAACAGCAACTGCATCAACGTATGGCTTAGCACAGAAAAGCCAATTCCTCTGGTCAGGACTCAGCCGCATACTTGCATCTTAAGCAAAAACCCTTGAAATTGTAATGTTAACAGGGCCGCCATCAGAATTTTCAGGGCCCCATACTAGGTAAATTACTGGGCCCCAGCTGCACCCCCCCCCATAGTTAATACCTCCCCCACATAATACCTGCCAGGCCGCAACCACGAGATCATTGGAACACCAGTCCCCACAACAGAACCCCCCCTCCCCTTTACCCCCTGCGCCAAACAAAGTAGTTGGCAAAAGCAAAAATCAATATCTTTATATCTACATACAATGTGGATGTCAGGGCAGGCTGTTCTGTGCGGTGCGGTCTCACCGGTCTGACTCTGATGACATGTTTGTGGTCAGTGGTCTTGTGGATCTGTGGTCTGGTGGTCTCTGGAGTCTGGACTATGCTGTGCTCATGTGCGGTCACTTAATTTGTTGCGCTTACTCTCAGGTTCATCAGCCATTTAGGCAGGCAACTCCCAGGGGCATATCTAGGGTCTGTGAAGATCAGGGGCACTTCTGGGCACCTCATGCGCCGCGCTGAGGCGCGGCGAAATTTTTTAGGCCAACCCTTTCTCACCCCAATTAGGCCACACCCACTATGTAATAAGAGTGCCAAAAAGACACAGACACCAACCACAAACATAGACACCAGCCTGATAGTGATAAACAGACAGAAAGACAGTGAAATGACAGACAAGATAGAGATCAGAGAGTTGGACGAGAGACACAAATTAATGACACAAAGGCACAGTAAACTGGCAATTTCATTATATACTGGTACAATTTGGTCATTTTAAACTTACTGCTGTTTTCAGTTGTAGTCGACGCTTTGCCACACCTTTGACCTTTCTGTCTATCTATCTAACTGCTATCTATTATCTATCTATCTATCTAACTCTGCAATCTTCTATCTATCTATCTATCTAACTCTGCTATCTATCTTATCTATCTACATTCTAACTCTGCTATCTATCTATCTATCTATCTAACTCTGCTATCTATCTATCTATCTATCTACCCTGCTATCTATCTATCTATCTATCTAGCTCTGCTATCTATCTATCTATCTTCTACTCTGCTATCTATCTAGCTATCTACTATCTACTCTGCTATCTATCTATCTATCTACTGCTTATCTACTATCTATCTACTCTGCTATCTATCTATCTATCTAACTCGCTATCTATCTATCTATCTCTAACTCTGCTATCTATCTATCTACTCGCTATCTATCTATCTATCTATCTAACCTGCTATCTATCTATCGATCTATCTATCTATCTAACTCTGCTATCTATCTACTATCTATCTATCTATCTAACTCCTATCTATCTATCTAGCTAGCTAGCTATCTATACTCTGCTATCTATCTATCTACTCTGCTATCTATCATCTATCTAACCTCTGCTATCTATCTATCTATCTAACTCTGCTTCTATCTATCTACTATCACTCTGCTATCTATCTATCTATATATTATCTATCTATCTCTATCTGTCTCTCTATCTATCTATCTATATATTATCTATCTATCTATCTATCATCTATCTGTCCTCTCTATCTATCTATCTATTTATCTAACTATCATCTATCTTTATCTACTATCTATCTATCTAACTCTAATGATGCATGGATGGATCATGGACATGACAAAATACGGTACGTACCACCCCAAACCCCTCAATTGATTGCCCCAAGTTTCACCATGTTGCGAACAACAACACAGCCAACCAGACTCCAGGAGATTGAACACCAGTCCCCACAAACAAGAGACCGCCCCCTACCCTCTTTACAGCCCACGGCCCCAGGCACAAGCCGTCAAGTAAGCAAGTTGGCAAATGGCAAAATCATTAATCATTATTTATATATCATAATAATCTACATACAATTATCAGGCTGTCACTGGCTGTCTGTGGTCTGGTGGCCTCTCTCTGGTGGAGACTGGACTGGAGTCTGTACTTGTCTTCAGTTGCTGAGCCTGACACTTTGCCGCGCTCTCAGGACTCAGGTTCAGGCAGCCGTTCATTCAGGCAGGCAGCTCCTCCTCCTTCCAAATCCTACCTCCACCTCCCCCGCGTCCTGAATGGATGAGGAGAAAAGAGGAGGAGCCAGCTCAGCCAGGTCTTGAAGCCTCTTCCACTAAGTTGCGCACCGCGCCGGACGGCCTTATAGACTGACGTCACGGCACGGGCGTGCGTCGCCGTGGCGTGCGTAACGTTGTGACATCATTCACCATACATGGACATACCGGTAGTTGTGTTGCTGCGCTGGGGCCCGACTCTTTAACTTTGTAAGTAGACAGTAATCAGTAAATTTACTTGTGTGACTGACTGTTACTGTGAGCTGCCTGTGTCGCGTTCGTAGCAGCTGCTGCAATGCAAAAAAAGTTTAACATAGCGGACCCGCCGGGCCCAGCCGCCCCACACGTAGTTTCCCTCTCCGGGCCCCAGAAGCCTCTCGGGCCCGGTACAAAAGTATCAGCTGTACCCCCCTGATGGCGGCCCTGAATGTTAACATATTGGCAAAAGAACGTGACTGGTTCAAGAGAGGTGTCAAGGAGGCCATTTATGTGAAAATAAAGAAACCAAGCCTGAATAGAGGTGGGAGGGTTTGACACCAACTGTCTGCCATGTACAATGCTGTTTTGACACCTTACCCTGGGCATTCCTATAACACCTCTTAGCTACAATGCAATCACGCCTTGCATTGATAATGTCCTTAACACCTGGCTGTGATATTCAAATTGGGACTTTCCAGGGTACATAATTGCCAACAGATTCTTGTACAAGTCATTTTGAATTGAGAAAGCCAGTCGGATGACTAGCAAAACATCTTCAAAAACTAAACATCAAGTCCAGTTGAACTAATTGAATACCACAGATATGTACTGACCCCTAGTACCGACAGGTTAATTTGAAAAATCTCACAGCAGGTAGTTGTATGTTACTAATTGTGCTTTGTCTATTGAGACAATGTTGTCTGGAGACTTTAGTTCCCCTTTAACAATGTTGGGGAGCAATCCTATTGTTCTCCCATAATGCACGAGTTCTCCGGGAGGACTCCCCTCTCCATTTAATCAGAGCGGGCCAAGCAGGAATGTTTGGATAATTGTGTTTTGAATGATGATAATTGTCTGGGCTTAGTTAAAGACATGCAAAAATTTCTATTCCAGTCAAAAATACAAACAAAAAACAGGGTGTTTTGAGTAGCAATGTAAGCCACTTATAGTTTAGCCACTTTATATCTTAAAAAAAGCTAAATGGTTTTAAATGAAATACAATTACTGGTATATATGGGATTAGCCTGAATCCCTAGACTCCCCCTACACAGAATTTTAACAATAATAACATTCAGCCAAAGCTTTACAAGTTAACTGATCCAAGCCATTGTTATTATGTTGCAAAAAACACTGTAAAATCTGCTGAAATACTGACAATAACAGATATATTCTCATTAAAACAACTGTCCTCAAATTCAAGATACAGATTATATTTAGTCAAATCCATTTATAAAAATCCATGAATCAGCATCCCTTCATTGGGGAATTCATATTTATTAAAAACAAGATTGCAAAAAACAGCATAACAAAACTGAAGGGTTAAAACAAATCACAATGCTAATGTCTCGTTCTCTCAATCAAGATATTCATAGTGGCATTTCCTGTAAAGCGCTTCGGTTTATGTTTTTTCACTGACTCTGCTTAGCAACAATTTTCTTTAATATTTATGAAGAAATTAAAACAGAAAAGTTCCTCCCACATATTTATCAAGCCCAGAAAAGTGACCAATAATGGTGAGGTTTGTCCCACACCTTGAAAACCACACGGTAACCTATTGCTAGCATATAGTGAGGTACAGTATATATATGCTCCCTAACCCAAGCGGTGAGCTGTCATAAGCTGGTATTGAAGTGAAGTGAGTGGCTGGGGGACCAGTGGAGAAGCTGTCAGCCTTGGATTAAGGGCATTGTAGGTTAGGGAGCATATCAGCAGGTAGGTGAACTTTCTACCTTCTACCTACCTGTCAAATACAGAATATTCAAAAAGTTGTTATCCATCTTAGAGCCACGCCAAACCAATGTAATAGCTAGTGTGACTTTAAAGGGTAATTATCACTCAACGTAAAAGTCTTGCTCTGCAAAGTACAATGATGTGGGAGGTAGAAGCAAGTTTTCTTATCTTCAACTACTATTCCTTAGCGAAGTAGCAAATGGAAGACAAGATCACATTAAGCCAATCTTAGGGGTACATTATGAAAGATAATCCATATAATACTGTAAATTATATGGATATGAGATGTCACCTCGGAGATCTGCGGCCTCATGCTTTTATATAGTCATGGAACTCCTCGGTAACACCTAATATCCTTATAATTTGCCGCAGGGGGTGCATTATCTACTATATATTAGATATATCAGATGTGATTGTAAAGTTATGGACATTAAGCAACTGCTCTAAAGCGGCTTATTGACCAACGCATGGTTAAAACAGCATGCTGCTACTTTTCGGCTGTTTTTTTCTGCTACTGTTGCTAATTATTCTTAGGTCTACCATTATGATGGCACATTTTATGTGTTTGCACATGACAGGCCTATTCACAAGTATATATGTAATGCTTTGCTGATATATTTGACATGGACCCCTCCTGTGTGTCCTCCTGCACTTAGTGTAATTAGCTTTTTACAGAAGTGTTGCACCCTTTTTCTGTTTGCACAAAAAGTCTTGCTGCTGTAGGCGGGTGTACAAGATGTTTTTGCATTACCTGTATTTTTAGATTATTGATATTATTTTTGCATAGCACTACAGAGAGTCCACACAGTGAGGTATTTTTGTTGGCATTTCCAAAGTTTACGCATGTTGTTTTCTTGCTTAGGTTAATGTTATTTACTTACAGGCTCCCGTCCATCCATTGCTTCCATCCATAGTCTTCTATCTTCTTCAGAAAGAGCTTGCATTGTTATGACAGTTGGCCTATAATAGAAGGGAGAAATTTTAAAAAAAGTGCCCAGATGCGTTTCAAAATCTGAATGCTATTAAAGAATCAGGAAGACCTTTAAGACAGATCAGATAAAACAAAGGAGAAAAATTGATTCACACAAGGGAACGTTCATCCCTCAAATGAAAATATGTATATGTATAGGTAAACCACCTCCCAAAACACACAGACAGCTGACAGACTTATGGCTAATCTGTTATGCTGCAAAGATTATGCTTCCCCCTTCTCTCCAACTCTAGCAATTCAGTGTCACCAACACTGGGTGATGCCGAGCACAGAGAGACGGGTAAATGCATGTGAACTGGGAGTGAGCTGAACAGGACATGAGTAGATATGATGAAAGGGAAGGATGGGACCAAAAAAAGGATCAAGTCCCTGGCAGCTTTAAAATAATGTATAATAATTTTCACAACCTATCAGCGTTCAAATGTCTTTTAAAATGTGCTTTTTATTTAACATGGTGCAAAGTGTAAAAGTAGCTACCTTGTTACTTTTGCACTATGTTTAAATAAAAAGCACTTTATTGAAAGACCTGTGGAGCGCTGATACCTTGTAAAGATTATTGTACATTTGGATACTGTCAGCAGCACCTGGCAACTCAACAATCTGTGGACTGAGTGCACATATCTGTTTTAATATATATATATATAATATATATATATATATATTATATATATATAATATCCAAACAATGGGGTATAGTATGCACTCAGCTCCCTCTTGGTATTGAAATTGCCTTGGTGCCACCAACGTAATCCTGGATCATACAAACAGCAATGGATGTTCGTGCACACAAGAGATTCTTACAATTCTTTTTAATTCATTAAAGTGCAAATACTGTGCAAAAAAGTAGCAACGTTTCGGCCTTTGTGTGTGTTTGTGAGAAAGGCCACACAAAGGCCGAAACGTTGCTACTTTTTTGCACAGTATTTGCACTTTAATGAATTAATAAAAGAATTGTAAGAAGTCCTTGTGTGCACGAACATCCATTGCTGTTTATATATTATATATATAATATATATATATATATATATATATATATATATATATATATTCTTATTTCAAAGGTTCAAAACCTTAGATTTTGTGCTCTTTGGAAGGAAAAGGAAAGCTACAGATTAGAATACAAACTGCCACATAACCTCACAAATGCTACAACAAGTTAATGAAACTCCTAACCCGACCCTAAACTTAAAATACAATATCCAACACCCATGTGTGTTTTGGCAATTCTAATTAAGTTGGGCAAATAAAGTTTACATGCAAATGTGTGAACATTGAACGATAAACAGAACAGAGAAAGCGGCATGGATAGGAAAGAAGAACAGAGAAAGGGATTGTGGGGAAAATAAGGTAAACCCACATGCTTGTTGAGGACGACAAAGCAGCAAGGACCAGATGCCTTACTGACAGCTTGGACTCTTTACTTTCCTGGACATATATATATAGTTTTGGGGGTGGACATGCCCTTTAACATTGGGTAAAGTAAGGTGTATGTGGCACAAGGATTGTTAAACCCCAAATGCATCGCCTTACATTTATCAACATTGAATCTCATCTGCTATTCTGCTGCCCATAAATATAAGGATCTGTTTTAAATTTCCACGTCTAAGTCCACGTCTGCAGCATTTATCAACCACGAGGTTTAGGGTGTCAAAAGCGATATAAATCCACCCTTGTGATGAATTTGGGAATGTTTTAAAGGACAACTGTACGATGGTTGCTTCACCCCCTTTGTGGTACAGGGCCTACCAATTGGAAGATGCGTTCTGCAAGAAGAGCTTTTTCCCATTGGACAGATTCTATACTGAGGTGGGGGAGGAGCTTAGACAATACAATTGTCCTTTAAAATGTATTTTTAGAAAAATCTATTATTATACTTGAATGAATTACATATTTTGATGATGAATTGATGATGAGGGTCCTCTGCAAGGGTAGATGAGTTGGGAAACACTGGTTTAAAGAAAGCCACGTATAAACAATGTGTGAATAGCCAGGGATTGTGGCCGTGGTTGGGTAACGACGGAATTATGGGTTGACTTTATATGATAAAACCAGAACCTCCAAAATGTGGATGTGTTAGAGAGATGGAAATAAACCAAATTTTATGTCCCTGGATTTCCTTAACATTTCCCAGTTTTAGAACATTTACACAATCAAATGAATCCCTAGATTAATTTGAGAAATTTAATAACAGGCACAATGTTATAATATAGCATGGGATTTCACTCCTATCGGGAGCCTGTGGAATTTCGCAATTATTTAGGCTGAGGAAACATCGCAACGTACAGGAATCGTGCACAAAATTGCGAGCGTTATCGTACACGATTGTGTTTGCAATTGTTGTGCATTTGCGCATGCATTTTGCACGTGCGATTTTGCCGTTTTCCATTATGGAAAACACACCAAAACGCGTACGGACGCGCAATCGCATGCGCATTGGAAATAGTGGTAATTTCCTCGTTCCAGCAATTTCCATTTTAGCAGCCATCGCGCCCTTAAAAAGGGCTGTGCTGACAGCTCTCCACCCAATGCCTAATTCATTTCTTTTGACACTCCTTTTAATCCCATGGCCACGCACACATGTTAGAACCAATGCACAAAGCAATGAAGGAAGGGCCCAAATACAGACTAGGGCCACCATTTGGGCTTAATCTGACTATGTCTGGGACTGAGAACCAGGTTGTGGTATCTATGCATGTTTGCTATTAAATGTTGTAAATCACCAATAAAACATCTTTTTAGGTGCTAATTGCTCAATAAATGGATTTCCAGAACAATATTAATTACGTGGGAATTATCCAGAAAATCTTTTTTCCATGTGCAAATTTTGTACCCACTTGAAGTTAACCATATATATCACCCTCTACCAGAAGCATTGGAATGTGGGTCTAATAATGGGAACAAACATACTTGCTTCTCTACCTAACAGTTATATCCATATGCTGTGTTTCATATGCAAAAAACACAGGAAAAACTGTATAACCAATAGAAAAGTATATATAGAAATGGGATAGTATACATCCACACAGAGTGCAACTAGAGACCAAATTAATTCAATGCATACAAAATTTAGAATCCTAGTGCACATCCAATCAATTTGCTTACATTTTACTTTACCATTGTGATGTGACTATTATATTAAGCCCAGCAAACTGAAGTGGTTGCTGGGCTTAAAATAATTTGGCCAAGTTATTGAACTAATTGCTTTAATTTATCTAGAGAGAAGGGCAGGCTTTTTAAAGGACAACAATATCAAAAAAAAATAACATCACCTCCATTACATGTCCACACTTCCAGCAGCTGAAATCACTTACTCACCTTTACAGCTGTGCTGCCCTCTCTTAGATATCACACAGCAAAGATGAGTGCTAAAAGCCCGCCTCCTAGATGGCCCAGGGCCATGATTAACATAACACTAGTCATTGGCTGGTGGGAATGTCTGTTACAACCTCTCTCCTCCTCCTCTGCCAGTCAAACAAACTTGAACTGTTTGGTTGCTAGGATACAGCCTACATAATCAAGTTGATCAAGGATGAGTGGGGGAGTGTTTTCTCGCATGCTATCTCTGAGTGACAGTTAGTGGCAGACAGAATTGTTACGCCCCCTTCACTGCATGGATAATTGAAGGCTAACTGAAGGCAGAGAGAGGCTCAAAATCAGGGGGAAAATGTACAGGGAGGGCTGCATACCTTTACTCTTTGTAAAGCAATAAAGGAAAAAAAATGCATTGAGGCAATACAGTTATCCTTTAAGTCGCATTACAATGGTAAAGTAAAATTAAAACAAATTGATTGGATGTGCACTAGGCTTCTAAATTTTGTATACTCATTAGAAAAGCACAGCATATACAGAAACACAGTTAACAGCAATGTATTTTGCTTCTTCCACTTCCAATAAGGAATACAAAGAATTATTCAATATCTACTAGACATTAGTTTCCTGCAGTGGAAAGTCATATGCTACGTGGTCAATTGAACAGCCACATAATATCTCTAGATATTTTCTCATATTACATATATTTTCCAGCTAAGAATTTTATTTTTCTATTTTACAGTTCCTGCCAACTTCCATTAACTCCCCATAAAGCTATAAAACAAAAAGGACTTTCCCTCTAAATGAATTAACGACAGGGGATGCATGATCCCTCAGCAGGGTCAAGAAAGATAAATTGCAGCCAGGAACATAAAAAGGCTTGAATGAAATGAAACAATTATCAAATGCCTTTAATTCTATGCTGACATTCTCACACAATGTCTTTTAAGTCATCAAAAAGTCTGACTGAAGTGGCTTCTTTTAAATTTCATGGACAGCTCATTGATTTTATTCCCCTGATATTATTACAGGGTTAAGATTTCTCCACAGTCTGGTCAATAATGTCGTTTTTTTAAATAAATGAACTATGTTGGCTGTATCTAATAAACAAAATATATGCAGGGAGATTCAATAAAAGTTCTTATCGTTAAAAATTGTGCTAATTTTGCCACAACCAATCAGAATTTAGCTTTTAAATGTTAAATAAGATCTGATTGGTTGGGGCAAAATTGGCACCATTTTTAACAATAAGAACTTTTATTGAATAACCCTGATGATCTTTAAAGGGGAAGTTCAGTGAAAATATTATTGTTTACATTCTTAGTTTTATTACACATACCTAGGTACCCTATATACTGAAGTATAAACCGAGGTTTTAAAAAGAAGGATTTAAAAAAAGCCTAAAAACTGGACCTCAGTTTATACTCGGGTCAATCACTTACCTCTCAGTAATCCGGCGGGCGCTCACTCTGTATCCTCTGTTCTGCCGGCTGCCGTCACTACTTGGCGCCTCTCTCACTTCCCGGCGCCGAGTAGTGACGTCAGGTGGCAGAGCAGAGGATGCGGAGCAAGCGGCCGCCGGGTTACTGAAAGGTAAGTGATTTACCCGGCAAGTAACATACCGGTAACAGTGTACTGGGGGGGCTCTGGGGGGGAACAGCAATCCCAGCAGTGGCAATTCCTTGTCACTGCAGATGTTTGGAAACTAACATCTGCAACTAAAGCATGGAGCATCTGGAGTGCCAAGGAATGGGAGTTACTGTATGGGATTACTGTCCACTTAAAGCGCAACTAATGCCTCAAAACAATACAGAATCAGGAGCACGGTATCTATTGTTAAATAGATTGCTTTCTGATTCTGTATAGTTTGAGGGTTTACTTGCCCTTTAAATTGACAGCTGAATTCCCATACAGTAGTCCCATACAGTAATAACCATACTGGATTTGGCTATTACTGTATTGGACTACTGCATGGGAATTCTGCTGTCTATTTAAAGGGCAACTAAAGCCTCAAAACAATACAGAATCAGAAGGCAATAGTGGTCACATTTTCTACCGTTAGTTTATACTCGAGTCAATCAGTTTTACTTCTTTTTTTCAGGTAAAAATAGGTACCTTGGTTTATACTTGGTTTGCTTTATACTCAAGTATACACAGTATTCTAAAAAGTCTCTTCTATTTATATACCCTTTGCTATGCTTTGCTGTTGTCGTAAGCGAGCTGCCAGTTTAGGTTCTGTAACGGTCCTTCTTCCTCCCAGGATACAAACTTCCTTGGAATGTTTCTAACAGTTATTTCTACTGACTGGTTGTTGGATGGGTCAAACATACTCAGATCTCTACGAGAAACTCAATCAACCCAAGGGCTGAGTCAAGGGCAAGACCGTAAGAGACACTATTAGGGGTCCTGCAAACAGTAAGTATTTCAGAAGCATTTATTTATACACCAACCCCTTAACCCCCAATAAGTTTAAAAGGTTCACAAATTGGAAACGTGGTGCCTAATTTACTAGTAGAAGAATTTTAATGAAAGATTTATAAAGCCGACTGACTTGTATTGTCCATCATTATCCTTTAGACATGATCATTCCCATGTCACAGAACAGTCTGCAGACCAATAATCAAACACTAATAGTTGGGACATACTGTATCTCTTGATTTTGTTTTTGTTATTTTATTTAGATCTTAGTCTAATACAGTAGATGCACATTCATCTATAATATTTTAATATTCTTACACCACAACATTAAACAAGAAAACATAATGACAATAAATGCAAACATGGAGAAATACGTTAAACGCCATACTCACCGATCCACACCTTCTACGTCAAAGCAAAACCTTTTTTCAATTGACTCTGTTTTACGGCGTATGCAGGATTTCAAGCATAGGACTTCTTCCTCCCCCTAATAAAGATTAATAAAAAAGACATGAGGCTGTATATTTAAAGATGGCGGAAAGCTTTCCAACATTAGCCATATTTCAGTCATGTTATAACGTTACCATGGGAGACCCCTAACTAAAGAAACTAAACAATTCACTTACATATTTAAGATATCAGAGCAACAACAATTTTGGTGTGATAATAATACCCAGCCAGTTACCAAACAAAACAATACGTAAATTATAAAAACTAGAAAGAGTAGAATCATTTGTCTTGAAAGGCTGCACAAAGCTCTATTAATGTGAGTGTCTGTGTGCTGTGAGTTTTAAAACCTGTCCCTGTGACACAGACAACCAAGACTGCTAATTAGGTCTGCTCATAGGTTAACCAAATGAAGAGGCAGCTAATCGGCACTGATTAGGTCTGCTCACAGGTGAATCCAATCAAGAAGCAGCTACTCATTGCTGATTAGGACTATGACACAGCTAATTGCAATCAAAAGGCAGATAATCAGCGTTGATTAGGTCTGCTCACAGCTTAATCGAATCAACTATATTGGATTGAATGGCTCCATTTCGGAAGCTATTATATATTTATGGTAATGAAAAAGGACCTTAACATTTCATAATCCACTCTGATATATAAATTTAGTATTGTGCAATGGAAAGAGAAAGGTGGGGTGGGTTTTGGAGTGTATTAGTCAGTGTGTACCTGTGTCTGTGGTGTGAAGGGGTATGTTTTTCTGTTCATCACTGTAAAACAAACCTTTTTCATGGCTAAGGTATAGTTGCCATTGAAACGGAAAGTAGTTAGCTTGTGAGGGTGTATCACTAAGAGTATGTACCTGTGTCTGTGTGGTGTTGAGTGTGTTTTTTGCATAGAATTTTTTTTGCATTGAGCCCCCAAAACTAAATCCGTCCATCCCCCTTTAAAATCCATTCAGCCAAACTGAAGATACGTACGTTTTTGTAGCATGCTTTTTGCAGACCAGGAACGAGCTGTAATCCAAGCTGGCTGACGTCACCTCTACCCGTGCCTTTTCCGTGCCTGCAGCCTCCCCCCCACCATCCAGATCCATCCTCGGTTTCCCTGCATCCTATCTTGAAATCCTTTTAAGATATGGTAGATGTCCCCTGCCCAGACTAAAACGCCTTATTATTTTCTAAAAAAAAAAAAAATCCTAACTATACTTTCAGCCCTTCGTTCCAGTGGCACTTTCTCGTGGCGTCAGCCGTGTTTGTGCCAATCACAGACGTGGCTGACTTCATGGATTTTAATGGTGGTGGCTTGTTTTAAAGCTACAATCATGGCCAGTAACATATAAAATGTTAGTTTTGGGTGTGGACTTCACCTTTAAATATGGTTGCCATGGAAACAGAAGGGAGTTTGGGTCGTGAGGGTGTATCAGTAGGGGTGTATACCGGTGTTAAAGGGTATATTTTTGCATTTATGACCGGTATACAACTATATAGTTAATCTTTAAGCATGGCTGACACAGAAATGGAAGGGTCGGTCAGTAGATGTGTGTACCTGTGTCAGCTCGAGGGGTATGTGTTCATGACCATAAAGCAAAATGTCCACATTTCAGAATGTACCCATTACAGTCAATGGGGAAATTGTCCTGAAAGCAGTAACGCGTCCACAGATTGCTCAGCGGATTCCACACTTCTCCTATGTGTCCCACTCATCTCTATATCGAAAATATCTGATGGTGTGTACACAGCCTAAAGGGGCTAATTTAATTATTTACTAGGTCCAAAATCTGCACAATCCAATCTGTTTTTCAGAACGCATGACAGGGCTATTGAACAGATGCAAAGCCATTTCTTTCAGTTTAATGTTCCCTAAATCCACCTTCAAGAATATCCAATACATTACAGATACACATTGATTTCCTGGCACACACATGGCAGAGAGCTCAAACCACCCAAACACTTCAGTTTTCAGATATTTTATCAGCTGTAATATACAATACTGAGGAAAGGTTTTAGGCAGGTGTGAACATTTGCTGTAAATTAATAATGCTTCCACAAATATACATTCTAATTATATTTATTCTTATCTACAGAAGTAAATCCCTTTGCCTTCAAAACATCATTCATTCTTCTAGGAATACTTGGACACATTTTAAAGTAAGTCTGCCATAAACTTATTCCAAACATCTTAAAGAATTAACCACAGATCTTCTGTGGGTGTAAAATGCCTCAAATCCTTCTGTCTCTTCGTGTAATGTGATGTTGAGATGAGGCCTCTTAACAAGCCATACCATCACTTCCAGGACTGGTGGGCACTAATACTTTTTTAGTGGTGGGCACTAATACTTTTTTTTTGTTGAATTACTACTTACAGTACTTACTACTACTTACCACTTTTCCTCCAGACTTCTGGTCAAATGGTACAATAGTCAATTGCCTTGTTTCACGTTGGTAAGTGCAATAATGTTTAACCCAAGATGTCCCAAAGTGCCCTGTAATGAGAAGCATTAACATATTTAGGAGAATACACAAAACCTTGTGCTATCAGCTGTTTCAGTAAAGCTCTGTCATTCTATATTTAATACGGGAAAGAGATTTGGCCTATGCAGGTCATTCACTAACCAGATATTAAAATAGTTCTAACATTTGGTTGCTTAGTGGAACTACCAGCTTATAGTCCCTTGGCCTGTATGAAGTCTATTGTAAAATGATTGGCCCTAGCAGTTGTCAAAACATCTACAAGTATGTCAACCAGTTTAAGTCCAGCACAGTTTATTACATAAGTATATTCTTCTACCCTCTTCTACCCACTTTTTTCCTGGACATATAGGTATCCTTCCATAGTGTGAGGACTGAGAGCTTGGTGCTCATGAGGGTTCTCTTTCATCTTTTTCATCAAAGACTCCACTTCAGACCGTGTTCCTTCAAATCTGTCCCTTGTCTAAAAAAATGAATAATTTGTTAGGGAAGAGTCATGACAGTTTAACCCTTTTACCAAATTTTTATCTTTATTCAACCTTTATAAATATTTATTTATATTTAAATAAGAAAATAGGGATTTTCTTAATCTAACATAATATTACAGAGACATCCCTGAGGAAGACAGGAAATGAATACAAGCAGTGTCTACTGAATAAAAATGAATAATATGGCCAGTTAGGCTATCATAACTGATAAAGTATTACCTACCGCAATTTATAAAAATATTAGATGTCATTGAGGAGTAATGTGACCATATAAAAAAGCATTAGATAGTCATGACTCCTGACTATGCACATTCTCCCATTGGTCTGTCTGTCTGTCTATGAAAGGAAGTGGGCCAAACCTTTGGATTAACTATTAACTTCATTCGCTGTCCTTCCAGGGGTTAGGACCTAGCATCCACGAACCTTGGGATAGATTTAGTATAACATATGGTTAATGCTAATATTACTGGTTTTATTTTTCTGATTCCCATTGTGCTTTATAGTGCTAGAGTTATACGAAAGTGGTCATGGAGTGATGGACTTTTTAATTGGACATGACACCTCATACATGATGGAGGGAGGGGAAAGTAATTGTGGGATATGGACATTTTTATATGGACATTATATGCACCTAAGGTATTTGGGGTGGGTTCTGTATTGTATTGTTTTTGCAGTATAACCTGCATTGGAGTATCTCTATTATATAATAGCTGGTCTTATTACACTGTTGGTTAGGAGCAGCGGAAAATAAGAAACAGGAAGTGACCTCAGGGTAAGTGAGATCCATTCTTCTTGTAAAGTTTTAGGTTTTCAACCTGGCTACATATAAGAGGGGACTACATTTAAGAAACATCAGTAGCTGATATGCCTGAGTTTTAAGCTACCAAGGCACATATATCTATTCCAAGCTGCAATCTTATATATAGAAATCACAGTACAGGTTCAAAGCAGGTAAACTGCAAATCATTTTCAAGGTGACGTGATTCCGAGGAAATGCTCCTTTATCAATAATAAAACTATTAAAAGGCAACTGTGGTCTCCAAACAAGTTAAGTTTAAATGAAAGCCTCTACGAGCTCCACTGCCCAAGATATACAGAAATGACTGACCAGAAAGTGAATGGGTGGGAGGCTGACTTGTGACATTCCTGAGGCTTCTCCTGCACAGTGCCGCTGGGGAGCACAGCCTCAGACTCCCTCAGTGTGTGAGGGAGACAGGAAGTCCCTCCTCCGCTCTGCTGTGTGAAGTCCTGACAGACTGACAGGCTGAAAAAGGCTGATTCCAGAGAGTTTTCTGTAGGGGGAAGGGTGTCTGAGTAACCCACGGCACCCGTCAGTGGGCAAGGCTTAGACTCCCACGAGTGGGCGGGGACACAGCACCCGCGAGTGGGCGGGGACACAGCACCCGCGAGTGGGCGGGGCCATATGGGGCTGTAAGATAATGGGCTATGGGGGGCCTGCAACTGGTGGGACCATGGGGTACATGAGTGGGAGGGACCAGGGGGGATGCAAAGGCGAGGAGGAGATACAGGACAGATTGACTGACAGTTTCAGGGCAGGAAGCAGGAAGTGCAGGGGACCTGGTGATGCTGCTGCCATATCACACACATAAATGTAAATATCTTCAAAACTATGCAAAATAAACAATGGAAATAAATTGCAAAAATTCTCAAGGAAGCAATTCCTATCAATTTACCTTAAGTAATTTTTGGACCACAGTTCCACTTTAATACAGGTATAAATGTAAAAAAGGGTTTTAAACATGATGTTTGTAAATGTATTCACTGATGCATGGTGCACTGATACATATCCTGCACCAATTTTTTTTATTCTTTTTTTTCCTTCTTCTCTTAAAGGAGAACTATACTGTAAAAATTAACTTTTTAAAGGGGAACTGTGGTCCAAAAATGACTTTAGGTAAATTGATGGGAATTGCTCTTTTTTGCAATTTATTTCCATTGTTTATTTTACATAGTTTTGAAGATATTTACATTTTTGTGTGTGATATGGCAGCCTCATCACCAGGTCCCCTGCACTTCCTGCTTCCTGCTCTGAAACCTGTCAGTCAATCTGCCCTGTGTCTCCTCCCCTTTGCAGCCCCCCTGGTCCTTCCCACTCATGGACCCCATGGTCCCTCCAGTTGCAGGCCCCCCTTTGCACATTTCCTTACAGCCCCATGTGGCCCAGCCCACTCACGGGTGCCTAAGCCCTGCCCACTCGCAGGTGCCTAAGCCCCACCCGCTCACAGGTGCTGTGGGACACTCTGACACCCCCCCCCCCCCCAAAAAAAACTCTGTGGAAACAGCTTTTTCAGGCAGAGTGAGAACTGCAGGTCCTTCACACAGCAGAGAGGAGGAGGGACTTCCTGTCTCCCTCACACACTGAGGGAGTCTGTGCTCGCCGGCGGCACTGTGCAGAAGCCTTAGGAATGTCACATGTCAGCCTCCCACCCATTAACTTTCTAGTCAGTCATTTCTTTATATCTTGGGCTGTGGAGCACGTAGAGAGGTGGTTGATGGCTCCTTTTAAAGGTAGGAAACTGGCCTTTCATTTAAACTCAACTTGTTTGGAGACCACAGGTTATGGCCCTGGGTCATTCTATATTAAAGATAGTGCTGAAGCTCACAGGAAGACTGGCAGCAGCAGCTTTCTTTGTCTTGCTGATCCTCATAAAAATTATATTGGCAGGTAAAAAGCCACAATCCTACCTCCCTGCCTCAGGTACTTTTTATTTTAACTGTTTTTTAAAAAAAAATTTATATGCACTATAGTTTCCCTTTAAATTCTACTCATTCTAAGCAGAATGCTAGCAACCAATTAAAGGAATAGAAAGTGATCTTATTTGTGGGAGTAGTCAGAAATAAACCCTATGTGGTGGTGTTTCATCATGTCCTGCGTAGTCAAGCATTTGCTGCAGGTAGTTACAATTCTGACATGAATACATATTGAGATATGGTTTGTAGATACAATGAATTGTATGTATTTTGATGAACCATTTGTTTTATTGTTTTACTGTGTTTACATAGTGTTAATTGAAACAAATATAAGGGAGATGTGACCTGCAGATATTTTGTGATACAAATGTCTGAATGGATTTTTAATTTAAAACAAAACAATATTGCTTGATATTTTGTGCTTCTAAGTCCTACCCAATAGAGCCATGAATCTGTATCTTGCACTGCCAAGTTCTAACAAGATTGAACCATGTCAGGTCTGCAAGTCAGATGAATGGCACTGTACCATTAGGCTGTATGGCATAGTGATATGCCTGCAGTTCTGGACAAATGCATAAGCCACAAGACATAAATGTTTGTTTTTGGACAACAATCAATTTTAGAGTAAAGAATGCCTTTAAGAAAAACAAATCTTAAACCTTTTAACCAAAAAGGTCTGTCAGTCTATGTTACCACCATTAAAAATGAAGGATAACATACAGTACCTAGGAAAATAAAGCTAGATTATAAACTTTCAGCACTATTTTATTGACAGAGAAAACTGTTAGGAATGATATAAGAATTTCTGTACAGGTTCCCTTGAAGCTTCACTTCCATTATTATTTAACAAAATGACATCAAAGGTAAAATAGAATCCTTAAAGCCATTTTAAATATCCATTGGTTTTATTGATCGTGGTAGAAGAGATGCACCAATCAGATAGAAAGAGGAAGAACAATTACAACGTTGGAAATGGCCTTAAGATGGGTACACACGATGAGATATTTCGGTCCGATCGACCGATAGTTCAGTGTATCGGTCGATCGGACCGAAATTATCGCATCCGAATGTGCCCATGTCCGATCGACCGTTTGTCCGAATCGGACGAAAGGACGATCGGACAGGGTGGAAAACCTCGTCCGATCCTCTATGGACCGCACGATCGGTCGCGGTGACTATCGGACGCGGCTGCTTTTGCCGCGATCGACAGTCCTTCCTCCTGGCCGACCAGTCGAAAGTATCGTCGGTCAGGAGGAAAAATCGCTAGGTGTGTACCTAGCTTTATACTCAAAATTCTGAGATGAAAAAATGTGTTTCAACCTTTAAAACTTTTTGTGGCAGTAGTTTGTACCTAAGAAATTTTGTCTACAAAACTAGTATTTTGTCCTGCAAACCAGATTTGGAATGAAATTGGTTAGTCAAAAATTAAGCTCATAAAGAAGAAAAAAAAACGTCACTTACATTCTGAATGCTAATTGACAGCTGTGTTTTGAAGTCACTAAAGTCTTTAGCCAACTCATACCCATGATGATAAAATGTAAAAAGACCTTGTAAGAAGGCAAGTAGCTGAAAAAACACAAAGGAACATTTTATGAGCATTATTGTTGAAAAGCTAAAGTGAAAAGGATCTCATATATGCCAATGGATTAAAACCATCTATGAGTAGAGTAGGTTTATATTTTCGCTATTAATAAGGCCTTTTTCCCTGGTTCGTGATTAGCTGGGTACACACATTACCGATAAAGTTCCAATCCCGACGATACCGTCAGGATCGTCCCTTTTTGATAATGTGTGTAAGTTTATAACGGCTGTTTCCAATGCAGACGAATGTTCAGCAACGGTAATGGTAGTTACGGATGGAAAATTCCCCTTGGTCACAGTTGCCCGCAGTCCTAAAGTATAGCGAGTTTGCCACGATCGTTAGGTCTATGGCAGTCATATTTGTTGAACTGCATTACAATAGTTATAAGATAACACAACAATTTAAATACCTGTTTTATAGAACACTTATTTCTTAAATCTGTCAACCAGGCCTTTTTCCCAACCACCACAAGTCAAGGGAACTGGTGCATGGTAGACCAACCCCCTTGCTGCCCCATGGGTAGAAAGGCACTACCAAGGGGCTCAGTGTAGAATTACTGGTTATCTAAAGTAGATGAGATTTCTACATTGATTCCTGTCACAAGTTTGC
This sequence comes from Hymenochirus boettgeri, assembly GCA_019447015.1. Taxonomy (NCBI): domain Eukaryota; kingdom Metazoa; phylum Chordata; class Amphibia; order Anura; family Pipidae; genus Hymenochirus; species Hymenochirus boettgeri. The sequence continues at coordinate 72,450,697 of CM033471.1, read as the reverse complement.
TTTACAACTCTATACAAATAATTATTTATTTCTGGTTCAAACATTATTTGTTTACATTCCATTCCTTCACATCAACAAAATTCACCTGAAGTTTCTTGATAAAAAGTAGTAGTCAATACTACCTCACTTTTTGTGTGCGGGTCACCCTAACCATGCTTACATAGGCAAGCATGGGCCTGAAAGTGCACAATATTACATCTCCCTGTGGGTAAGCTATAGGATACCTTTGGGTTATACTATTGTGACTTTGCACTACATTCTTTTATTAATTTAAAAGTCAATTTAATTCTTCTGTGTCTACTGCGAGTTACTTGACGCACTAGGTATACATGTATAGGCCCATTGGCTAGCTGGTACCTGGGATTTGCCCAGTCCTGGTCTACAGCCTGCAAAAAGTGTCCAAAGTGTCCTGTTAGATCATGGAATACCTAAACCCCATATTTAGTCTCATCCCTTGGATCACATACACACTAATAGGTTTATAAAATAAAAAGATATAGGTTGATTTTGTGTTGTATTTTTGAATACCTTTCTACTACCGGTATGTGTTTATAACGTTACATTACACTATTCGCTTTAAGAGAATTAGAATGTTTATTTTTCAAGTCTGCTGCTGATATAGCCATTTAAATTGGTACCCATGCACATCTGACACTCGTTAGGTTACTAACATCCTGCCATTGCAGCCTTAATTATATTTTCTCATAAACTCAGATAATCTATGAGGAATGTAGAATCTGTGGGAAAAATTACTTACTGGTTCAACAAACTCAAACATCTTCCTTTCCTGGACCTCGTGAACTTTTAAAACGTATTCCAAGGACACTTCATAAAAATGCTGTCGCATCTGGTCCAATTGGACATCAGCCTACAACGACAAGCAATTAAAGTTTGGTTATACTAAAGCATTAAAAAAGAAAATGAGAGTTAAGTCAAGAATCTGCCCACACCACCTATTGCTCCCAGAATCCTCCACCAGACACCGACACTAGTTGTCAGTTTTTCAGAAAAGAAATCTCCACCTTATAGCTATGCATAGTAAATGTTTTTTCAAGCCTAAATTCTATGCAGTATTCATTTGTTTTTCATAAACATCAATCATTAAAAGGAAAAATATTTGCCATTTTAGAGCATAAAAATTTATTTTTATCCTAAGCACAGGAAAAAAAGGTAAAATATTTGACCAGGGTGGTGTGTAGGGTGCAGAAAACATCCAAATGCCGATAACCACTAAAATAGCCTATCAGCAGTGATGGAAGGTAGTCAGCAACACCAACAGATGTCTCAGATCCTTCCACTTGTACCATTTAAAGGCAAGTGACTCAGTAGAAATTATTACCGTATTTGATATAGGGGATGCATCTCTATCAAAGAACAGTAAAAGCACATTTTGATGTTGTCTGTCTTCCCTTTATTATTATATTTGGGCTGTATCATTTTTGTACTTCTATTATACATATGCAAGTCCCTGAGTTTCAAAATCATATAAAGAACCACTGCATTAGAAATCACTTAGTACATTATTAATATTGTTACCTCTATTTTTTAAATTGCTATTTACTACAAGAATGCTTTCCATTACAACTCCCCATAGAGATTTCTATAAATATTTGTTACAGGAATTCACCGGAAGACTATTCGTTTTTCTCCGAATAGTTTTCTTCTATTAATGATCGTTCCATGAAAACACAACCCTGTAGTAATACTGCCCTCTTGTGGTACTACGCAGGTCGAACAGCCTTCTGTTTTTTTGTTGTAAAAAAATATAAAGCCTGTATATTTTTCAGTATGTACGGCAGGATGTGATAAAATAAACTGCAGTATATCTTCCTATCTTGTAACTCATTGCTAGTGATGAGTCCCAGTTTTGAAACAAACCTGGTTTGATTTAGAAATGACAGTTTCAAAAATCTGCGTATCCAACAGAATTTTTTAATTATTCGATAAGGAGGGTCCTCTCTATTTGAAATGGCAGTAATGGCTTTGGGTGGATACCCATTGGATGTTGCCCAATGTGTGACTTTAACACCAGCTATTATTCATTATTATTATGGATTTACATAGCGCCATCATCTTCCGTAGTGCTTTACAATTACATTCATGGATACATTAAAGGGCAACTAAAGCCACAGAACAACACTTAACCAGAAGGCAGAACACCTTGATATAAAACCAGTAATCTCTGTCTTACCTCTCATTTTGATACGGGCGCTGGGAAATTTACCTAAATAACATATGATTTGTGCTTTACTTCTCAGCATTCTAATATCACACAGTTTGGTCAACGACCATTATGTTCTGCTCATGCTCAGTCCTTAGCTATGGCACAAACTTGTTACAGTTGGTCACACCCATTAATAATCTCTAGCCAATCCTTTTACAGGACAGATAAAGCAAGGAAGCATGTGACTGAGGTCAGGGGGTGTGGTCTAACACTGCACATACACACAGTTACTTCATCCAGTTCTTAACAGGCTTTGATTTACTTTAACAGAGTTTACTAAAGTGGCATTTTATAGTTTATTGGTGTTTTTAGAGGGTTGTTTTCAGATTCTGGAGTATACAAAATTGGGTTTAGTTCTCCTTTAACATCAGGCCCTTTTATTAAACATTAAATAAAGAAGCCCATGCAACTCCCTGAGTTAATTCACATAAACCCATGGTTAAGGTTAGAATGACTAACACGAATTGTAGACCATTGCGTCTCACAGTAATTTTCCTAGCCACTGTGTGAAGCTGCTATATAATAACATCATTCTGTTCTAGATAATCTTGTTTAACATTTTTATCTCTGTGGATGATTTTCTTTTTTTTGTTTTTTATTACAGTCTCTATAGTACATCATCACTCCATTACATTATTTGCCACACAGTCTAAAATCAAAAACAATTTTCAAAAGTCAACAGCTCTGAAAAGCAATTAAAATGAAAAACAAAAATGACAGGGTTGGGAAATACATCAATCTTCTGATTTAAAATGTAGAAGGGCCAACTTTTGCAGTAATTGCAGGCATCCATCTTTTGGATATTCTGATGCTTTTACACAACTAAATAGATTTAAGTTTGCCAATTCATCTTTGCAGAATTGTTAAAGTTCAAAGTCCATGGAGAGTGGGAATGGCTGCTCTGTTCCAGTTCACCCAGTTTGTATTGACAAATCATCAGGACTCGGCCACTCACAGTTATTCACTTTCCTATACCTAAGTTTTATTCTTTTGTAGGAATTTTCAGGATTATCATATTGGATGATTAATGGTTGTCTGACTCCTAGGATTTCTTAAAGTCATTTGTGGATAGTCTTTTGTAGATGGTTAGCAAAGCATGCATTCTCGCCCGTTTACATTGTGGTGAATATTCTAAAAAAATATAGTTGCCAAGAGCTATGATTCCGTTGCGGCTTTGGAATATTGTATAAATTCCAATCATTCGTTTAGATTCCAGGATAAAAAAAAAGCTTTGTAAACATGTTTGTAATTGTTGGCTAAAGCAGCCAATGAACAACCGCTTCAGCTCAAAATCTAATGTGTGGGGTGATTCCCCTAGACACTGTTTAGTGAGCTGTCTTGCAGGGGATGGTTATCCTGTTTACACTCTCCCTTTCCATAACACAGAATAAAGCTGTTAGGCTACTACTGAGTAACTGAGCAGCCTATCTGAGGGGAATAGAAGATATAAAATTGTTAATGTTCCAATCATCTTTATCTCACATATGCACAAACCTGAATGCTGGATTTACACTTTGATTGTCATCTCTATTTAATAAACCATTCTGGCCAATTCATTTTGCATCAAATGTTAATTGCAATATGATCAGACCAGGTGAATATGCTCTATTAAGCACGCTCTATTTTTTGCACATTTGTTAGCAATATGTCACTTTGTCTGTACTTTAACACATTATCCTTGCTCAAGGACCACTTTATATTGACTATTCAATAAAGTTAGTTTCTGGTCCAAATTGAAAGTTCCATGATGTCTTTGTTCTTTTAGTTGTAACTGTCTGTGAAGTGTGTGACATGTGGGCAGTGTGTGTCTGGTGCTTAAGTCTAGGTAATGCAGGTAATTCCCATGTAGTCCATACCCCCCCCAACCTTCCTGGTTTGAGTAGGCGGATGGGGCATGTCTACGATGTTGCGGTGATTGGGGGCACGGCATTCTAGGGTGTGGACGGTCTGAGGGTGTGTCTGTGATATTGTGGTGTCCAGTAGGCTTGCACGTGACATTTGGTGGTCGCGATATTTGGGGGCCTGGCCACTCTGTTTCAAATCGTGGACGTGGCCATGCCATTTAGGTGCGTGGGTATGATGTTTTGAGGCATGGGCGTCAAGTTTGGGTGTGTGGTGTTTGAAAGTGTGTCTGATGTTTGTGGGCATGGACAGGAGGTTTGTGGGCATGATTTTGAGATGTACCTGTAATGTTTGGGGGCGTGGTCATGCTGTATAGGGGTGGATCATAATGGTTTGGTTTTTTGGGGGGGGGTTGGGGGGTGACCACAATATCTGGTAGTATGCTCCCAACATTTGGGGGCACAGTTGCGATGTTTGTGGGCATGGCAGTTATCTTTGGGGGCTTGGCCTTGATGGTTGGGGTATGAGCGTGACCATGATTTTTGGTGGTATGGCCATGACAACAATATCTGGGGGTGTGGTCACATTCCAGGAAGCTCTGCTTTAAATTTCTTAGCATGACAATAACTGCAAATAACTGCAAATGTGGTTCATATTACCAATAGTAACATAGTCTTTCCAGGGTTTATATTTGTATATAAATGTGGTTCATATCACCAATAGCAACATAGTCTTTCCAGGGTTTATATTTGTATTTAAATGTGGTTCATATCACCAATAGTAACATAGTCTTTCCAGGGTTTATATTTGTATATAAATGTGATTCATATCACCAATAGTAACAGTTTTTCCAGGGTTAATATTTGTATATAAATGTCATTCATATCACCAATAGTAACAGTCTTTCCAGGGTTTATATTTGTATATAAATGTGATTCATATTACCAATAGTAACATACAGGGTTATTCAATAAAAGTTCTTATCATTAAAATGGTGCTAATTTTGTCCCAACCAATCAGATGTTAGCTTTCAAATGTTAAATAAGATCTGACTGGTTGGGGCAAAATTAGCACCATTTTTAACAATAAGAACTTTTATTAAATCTCCCTAATTTTCTTTATATTTGTATATAAATGTCATTCATATCACCAATAGTAACATAGTCTTTCCAGGGTTTATATTCCTAGAGCAAATTGTTATGTTACAGACCTTAAGGGAAATGTCTCATTCCCTCTGTTATAGAAGCTGTTGTTCTGTGTGTGCAGCTCTCTGAGTTGTGTAGCCGTACATTAAGCCTTTTTATTGGTCCAACTGGATTTCACAGGCGTTGGCCCTTTCAGAGGGCGTCACGGTTATGTGGATGATTCAGGGGTATGGCTGTGAGGTGAGCACATACATACATACAAGATTTCTAATTTATAAAGTAGATAAATTATGGATAAATTGATATAAGTGCAGCATGCCTCGACACATTAGGAATGAGACCCCTGCCTCGAAGAGCTTACAATCTGTTCTACGATCAGTCTCCAGATGTCCATTTTTTTAACAGTATTTGCCCAGGAAGCATATGCTTATTCGCTTGTGAAGGTTCTTATTCATCCAGGTCATGGTATATCTGTTGAATTCAATTCGATCAACTGAACTTGAAGTTTAGTTCTTGAAGACGTTTCGCTAGCCAGCCAGTCGGATGACTAGCGAAACATCTTCAAGAACTAAACTTCAAGTCCAGTTGATCTAATTGAATAAAACAGATACAGTGGTTTGCAAAAGTATTCAGCCCCCTTTAAGTTTTCCACATTACTGCCACAAACATGAATCAATTTTATTGGAATTCCACGTGAAAGACCAATACAAAGTGGTGTACACATGAAAAGTGGAACGAAAATCATACAGGATTCCAAACATTTTTAACAAATCAATAACTGCAAAGTGGGGTGTGCGTAATTATTCAGCCCCCTGAGTCAATACTTTGTAGAACCATCTTTTGCTGCAATTACAGCTGCCAGTCTTTTAGGGTATGTCTCTACCAGCTTTGCACATCTAGAGACTGAAATCCTTGCCCATTCTTCTTTGCAAAACAGCTTCAGCTCAGTCAGATTAGATGGACAGCGTTTGTGAACAGCAGTTTTCAGATCTTGCCACAGATTCTTGATTGGATTTAGATCTGGACTTTGACTGGGTCACACATGGATATGTTTTGTTTTAAACCATTCCATTGTTGCCCTGGCTTTATGTTTAGGGTCGTTGTCCTGCTGGAAGGTGAACCTCCGCCCCGTCTCAAGTCTTTTGCTGACTCCAAGAGGTTTTCTTCCAAGATTGCCCTGTATTTGACTCCATCCATCTTCCCATCAACTCTGACCAGCTTCCCTGTCCCTGCTGAAGAGAAGCACCCCCAGAGCATGATGCTGCCACCACCATATTTGACAGTGGGGATGTTGTGTTCTGAGTGATGTGCAGTGTTAGTTTTTCGCCACACATAACGTTTTGCATTTTGGCCAAAAAGTTCCATTTTGGTCTCATCTGACCAGAGCACCTTCTTCCACATGTTTGCTGTGTCCCCCACATGGCTTGTGGCAAACTGCAAACGGGACTTCTTATGCTTTTCTGTTAACAATGACTTTCTTCTTGCCACTCTTCCATAAAGGGCAACTTTGTGCAGTGCACAACTAATAGTTGTCCTATGGACAGATTCCCCCACCTGAGCTGTAGATCTCTGCAGCTCGTCCAGAGTCCCCATGGGCCTCTTAACTGCATTTCTGATCAGCACTCTCCTTATTCGGCCTGTGAGTTTAGGTGGACGGCCTTGTCTTGGTAGGTTCACAGTTGTGCCATACTCCTTCCATTTCTGAATGCTTGAACAGTGCTCCGTGGGATGTTGAAGGCTTTGGAAATCTTTTTGTAGCCTAAGCCTGCTTTAAATTTCTCAATAACTTTATCCCTGACCTGTCTGGTGTGTTCTTTGGACTTCATGGTGTTGTTGCTCCCAAGATTCCCTTAAACAACCTCTGAGGCCGTCACAGAGCAGCTGTATTTGTACTGACATTAGATTACTCACGGGTGCACTCTATTTAGTCATTAGCACTCATCAGGCAATGTCTATGGGCAACTGACTGCACTCAGACCAAAGGGGGCAGAATAATTACGCACACTCCACTTTGCAGTTATTGATTTGTTAAAAATGTTAGGAATCTTGTATGATTTTCATTCCACTTCTCACGTATACACCCCTTTGTATTGGTCTTTCACATGGAATTCCAATAAAATTGATTCATGTTTGTGGCAGTAATGTGACAAAATGTGGAAAACTTCAAGGGGGCCGAATACTTTAGCAAACCACTGTACATATGCTTATTTATTCCCAATGTGACTAAAAGACAAAGAGCTCTAGTGTGCAAAGAAATCCAGTCCAGCTGCAAGGGTGAAAACAAAATGGCAATAACCTCATGGCAGATTAGGCCCATTGTAGATGTATTGGGTGCAATGTCATTATGAAGTTTTAACAGCTGGAATTTGCTGGAAGCAAGGTACACCTCAGTATATTCCTATACAGACAGAGCTTTTTAGTTGTAGAACATTTCACTTTTTTTCCTACTAGAAATTGGTCACCAGTTAAAGTAACATTTGGAAGTCACAGAGCAGCTTATCAGCCAATTAAAAGGTATGTTTGCAGAGGGCAGAGTACTCATGTGTATGTTTCTAGTTCAGAAACAATTCTTAAATTTTTTTAAACAACCAAATAAATGGAAAATATGGAATATTTTTAATGGTAAGCAACCTAAATGTGGAAAATTACTTGAAATAATGTCTAGGTAATTTTTTTTTATTGTACAGGAAAAAAAACTGCCACTAGATGGAGCCAATAGCCAACAGGAAAAATTATCCCATACCCAGGTTCTTATACAGAAAAGGTGACCACACATTAGGCCGATTTTATGTACAATTCGTCAAACAATCCGACATTTCCATCGACTGGCCGAAAAATTGTACATTGCGACATTAGATCGTAAAATCGATCGTAATTACAATTTTAAGTTGATTGGTAAAATGATTGTAGAGTTTTCTGAAGTTCCAATAAAATGTTAATTTAATGTAACCTCACTATAGACAACATTCGACATTCATCACAAAACAAATTGAATGTCGAACAATATTTATGATACATCTTAGTACAATAAACATTGTACAACTGTATATCAAAGTATCTGTTTTATTCAATTAGATCAACTGGACTTGAAGTTTAGTTCTTGAAGACATTTCGCTAGTCATCCCACTGGCTTTCTCAATTCAGAATGGCTTGTACAAGAATCTGTGGCAATTATGTACCCTGGAAAATCCCAATTAGCATATCACAGCCAAGTGTTAAGAGCGTGATTGGATAGCGGCTAAGAGGTGTTATAGGAACGCTCAGAGTAAGGTGTCAAAACAGCATTGTACGTGACAGACAGTTGGTGTCGAACCCCCCCACCTCTATTTAGGCTTGGTTTCTTTATTTTCACATAAATGGCCTCCTTAACACCTCTCTTGAACCAGTCATGTTCCTTTGCCAATATGTTAACATTACAATCTTCAAAGGTATGTCCTTTATCCTTAAGATGCAGGTACATGGCTGAGTCTTGACCCAAGGAATTGGCTCTTCTGTGTTGGGCCATACGTTGATGCAGTTGCTGTTTGGTCTCCCCAACATACAAATCAGAGCATTCTTCACTTCACTGCACTGTACAATGCTGTTTTGACACCTTACTCTGGGCATTCCTATAACACCTCTTAGCCACTATCCAATCACGCCTTTAACATTTGGCTGTGATATGCTAATTGGGATTTTCCAGGGTACATAATTGCCACAGATTCTTGTACAAGTCATTCTGAATTGAGAAAGCCAGTCGGATGACTAGCAAAATGTCTTCAAGAACTAAACTTCAAGTCCAGTTGATCTAATTGAATACAACCGATATACCATGACCTGGATGAATTAGAACCTTCACAAGCATATGTCTATCAAAGTATCGGTCAGTTTAAGATCGTAATTACGATCGTAATAGTGTATGGCCACCTTAAGGACTAATTTCTATTACTTTAATAGGCAATCTAAATACACACAGTGTGATATTTTACTACTTTATTTGGTTTCACACTAGGCAATTACAATTAAAATGCCGTTGATTGATCAATTGATATAGCTCTATTCAAGCCTCAGCACTGTAAGATCTGTAACATGTATTAAGATCTCATATTGTGCAAGGCCAACATACAACACAAATGAGGTACTGGTCCTAAAAGTGTTTCCAATCTCAGAATTCTCTAAAGGGCAGGGATTTTAGCTTCTGGTAGAGCGGATATATAACTACATACAACACAACTCTAGCCTGCATTGCATTTTCAGTTTGCGTTGTTATCCTGACAGACAGTTGGCTCTGCCCCCACATTCCAGTCACAATGTGATGAAGTTGAGATTAGGCAGCAGGCACCATGCATTCAGTCATTGTAACTGGGCTTTGCTACCATTACATTAACTAGTCAATTGCTAGAAGAATAAAAAAGAGCTGATCAACATATCTATTATAATCCTGGGTACTATGAGTTTTTTCCACCTGTCCTTTCTCCTCTTCCTTTCAGTCCTTTCTTCTCCTTTCCTTTCTTTATTTTCTCAAACATCAAACATTTTTATTTAACCATTTTCTTCCACTGCAAAATGTTCTCACAATTTCAAATTCTCCTTTGACCTTTCTCTTCCTGTCACTCCTCTTCCTTCCCTGCTACTACCTTCTTCATTTCTAGAGAAAATAAACATTTAGCAGACTCCCTCCCAATATCATTATAACCTCTCTTGACTGTATGAACTGCTGGGAACTTTAATGTAATAATTGGAATCCTATGTGTATTCACTGCTATGTCCCTTATCAACCAGAGAATAAATAAGACAGGACTTATGTTACGTACACACATTAGATGATCATTCCAATCAGTATTTATCAAACAATCCCTGTACAGACAGGCTGTTTGGCAGCAGCCGAGTAGCCTGTACTGCCCTATAGGCAGTAAGATAGATCGAGTAACCTCCCGCAGCACAAGTGAACAATGTCTCTCACTCTCTAAACACTGTTATACAATCCAGAAATGGCTCAACAATGTCTAATAATGGAACCACCACAAGTTAGATTACCAGTGTTCATTTCAGAACAGCAGAAACTCATAAATGTTTGTCTTAAGGTTGATATAGACATAGCAATTTAATTGGCCCAAGTGTTGAAATATTATCAATCTGAGTATGATGTCCACCAACAAAATTGGTCTGTTTTCATTATTGGAATTATCGCTGGATAATATTGATTCACCTATGGCCACCTTTATTCACATGAGTAAACGAACGTATGAACTTGCGATTAGGATCCCAGTGCAGTGTACTTAGGGAAATATTTATAGGAAGCTGATAATTTTGCCCTTAAAAGCTCCAATTCTCCTGCTGAGATTTTTCCACAAGGCCCATTAGCAATTTTCAAAATGAAAGGAATATCAGGGAAGTTTAATAGTATTTAAATGAGAGCTAAAGCCTCATCATAAGGTTAGTTCAAGCGATTCCCTATTGAAGAACAGCATGGTCATAGATACTTTTTATATGTAAATTGTAGAGCAGAGCACTATAGAGTAAAAGAAACAGCCCTATAATATAATTATATTGAATCTAGTTCAGGTTTTAATCTGGTCTTAAAGTCACAATTTCACATTAAAGGGGAATATTAATAAAGGTAAATTACTGTAAATTCCATGAAACAAACATTTTGCCAAGAATCAATATAAAGTGAAATGTTCCCAGCACTGCATTTCCTTATAAGAAATAAATGATGTCTTCATTTGACAAGCTCACCCATGTGTACTTTATATTAATGCATCCTTATTAGAATGCCCCAATTGTAATAAAACAGAAATTTGAAGCAGTGCTGGTTGCTAGATGCAGGGGTGTGTTTAGAGGGGGATTCCTGGTGCCTGGAATCCCCTTTCTGGCTGCTCAGTGCAGTCTGCTGTTTTACTTCTCCTGCTGTCCATAGACTGTTACATAGTTTGTTACATAGACTGTTACATAGTTTGTTACATAGACTGTTACATAGACTGTCCATAGTCTGGTACATTGATTGTTACATAATAATTGAGCTGTGAGTGAGAAGCAGCATTTGTATGTTTCAAAAATGTATCCAGTCTGCCCTGTGATTGACAGCAGCATAGAGATCTGTATCTACATTAACCCTACAGCTGCCTGTGGTGATTACTGAGACTGGGTTTATATACAGTACTTACTGTACCTACTGCACTGTGATGGAGCTTAGTGAGCAGGAATAGGGATGGAGCTGTGATGGAGCTTAGTGAGCAGGAATAGAGCTGTGATGGAGCTTAGTGAGCAGGAAAGGGTATGGAGCTGTGATGGAGCTAGTGAGCAGAGGGATGGAGCTGTGATGGAGCTTAGTGAGCAGGAAAGGGATAGGAGCTGTGATGGAGCTTAGTGAGAGGAATGGATGGAGCTGTGATTGGAGCTAGTGAGCAGTAATGGGGATGGAGCTGTGATGGAGCTTAGTGAGCAGGAATAGGGATAGAGCTGTGATGGAGCTTAGTGAGAAGGAAAGGGATGGAGCTGTGATGGAGCTTAGTGAGCAGGAAAGGGATGGAGCTGTGATGGAGCTTAGTGAGCAGGAAAGGGATGGAGCTGTGATGGAGCTTAGTGAGCAGGAAAGGGATGGAGCTGTGATGGAGCTTAGTGAGCAGTAATGGGGATGGAGCTGTGATGGAGCTTAGTGAGCAGTAATGGGGATGGAGCTGTGATGGAAGCTTAGTGAGCATTAATAAATCCTGGAGGTGTGTGTGTATATATATCGGCTTTTACTGCAAATTGTCAGATCCACTGTCAGTGTCACAGCTCTGACTATGAAAGGCACTAATGGTAAAGTAGTGCAAATGTGGATTCCTCAGTAAAATAGAACGTTAGGCTGGATACACACGGACACATTTTTTATCCTGAACTTTTGCCGCTATATATTGGTCAGCCACAGCAAATGTCTCCTATGGACTACATCGTTCACTGCCACTGCCCAAATCACCTCAGATTTTTCAGCCCGACCGACCAATAAATGGAAATATCTGTTGGTTTGTGTGTACCCACCTTAGTAAGTATATACTTTATAACAAAAGAAAATGGAATATATGTATTGGCCAACTGTGATGATAATCATGGCAATTAGAGAATATATATAACATTATTATATGATATGTCTGTTATATTCAATTAGATCAACTGGACTTGAAGTTTAGTTCTTGAAGACGTTTCGCTAGGCATCCGACTGGCTTTCTCAATTCAGAATGACTTGTACAAGAATCTGTGGCAATTATGTACCCTGGAAAATCCCACTTAGCATATCACAGCCAAGTGTTAAGGGCGTGATTGCATAGTGGCTAAGAGGTGTTATAGGAACGCCCAGAGTAAGGTGTCAAAACAGCATTGTACATGGCAGACAGTTGGTGTTGAACCCCCCCACCTCTATTTAGGCTTGGTTTCTTTATTTTCACATAATTGTGGCTGTGATATGCTAATTGGGATTTTCCAGGGTACATAATTGCCAAAGATTCTTGTACAAGTCATTCTGAATTGAGAAAGCCAGTCGGATGACTAGCGAAAGTCCAGTTGATCTAATTGAATACAACAGATATACCATGACCTGGATGAATGAGAACCATCACAAGCATTATTATATGATCCATATATAATAGAACACATGAATGTATTCGGCCGTGAACCTCCTTCTGGGCATGTTCAGTGGTAACAAATTTAGGAATCTCCCCTTGAAAATCCTGCGCTTGCCGCTGGCTTAGATGTGAACAAAAAGTGCAAACAGCTTTGTTGATCACCTAACCTCATGCAAATGGGTTTCTTTCTTCTTAGATGACAGGTTAACATGCTTCTCAAGCACACTGCAGTATTTTTCTGTCTCTTTGTCATACTTCTTTTTCACTTCCTACACATAAATAAGAATGCACAACATAAGAAAACAGTAAACAATCAACAACCAAAACATGCATGCTTGCAAAATGCATTTAACGAGACCAGCTAAAAAAACAAGAACATGGCAACTTTTGTTATTTCCTTTCCGTGCAAAGCTATTGGATAAACACTACAAAAAGTCAAGGGCGGGTCTAAAACTAGCCAACCACAAACATATTTAAAAACTACTGCAGCTATAAATGTATTAAACACACTCGAATGCTAATAAAAGATATGGAGATCAGATATGTGGCAAAACAGTCTAAGCAAACGGCTTCTTATTTAAATTTGATTTGTTGGTGTTATTCCAATAACAAATAGTACAATTTTATTTGAAATGTATTATGTAACATGGCAATGCAAACCGCTTTATATAGAATGCATCCTCATTAGTGATATGATTATACAAACAGATGTTTAACCCTTTAGTTACCTTTAATGCAAACGGCCTATATAATTTGAGAATTAAATTAAAACATCAACCCAAACCTCCCATGATGTTGTCTTTTCTTTTGTCTTGGACTTGCACGCCTCGTCTGCATCATTGCATCATAACTATAATGGGATTTTACAATGTCCTTTGATCTAATCAAATAGTATAAGCATCAACCAAGTCAATGTCAATATTTAACTTTCTTTCCTTTAGTAAAAGAGCTATTGTAGGAGATATATATATATATATAAATAGAAGGGTATAACAGTGCACTCATGAGTCTTTTTTCAACAATAATTTTTATTGGTGTACAGGCGACGTTTCAAACCTTTTCTAGGTACCTTTCTCAAGCCAACTAACCGTTAGTTGGCTTGAGAAAGGAACCTAGAAAAGGTCCGAAACATTGCCTGTACACCAATAAAAATTATTGTTGAAATCAGAAGACCCATGAGTGCACTGTTATACCCTTCTATTTTCATCTATTGTGATTTGGACAGTAACACCTGGGCACTATTGTTTTATTACAAGCAACCTTTGCGTTTCAGCCTCAATGAGGCCGTCATCAGGATACAGACATATATATAATATAATAACAGTAAAGACTGTGCACACCTTCATCAAAGGTGTGCTCAGGACATAATTCTTTATTGTTATTACATATTTAATATTTAGCATACTGTATATACACACAAACGTAGAGTTTGTGGAGCACTCATCTGAAATAATTTTTTTAAAGTTTATTGAACAAACATTTATGGCATATTCTATATAGCACTTCAGCACTTTATTAATTTAAATACAGTGTTGTATATTTTTATTGATGGATAACCTTTTATGTTTCTATTATGTATTTCGATTGTTTTTGTTTTCAATATGTATTAGAAAGCATAGTAGAAGAATAAGCTCAGGGTTTTTTGCACAGAGGGTTAATTATGGGGAGCTGGTTTGTGTGTTCTATTAAAGGGCATGTCCACCCCCAAATCAAAAATTTCCCCATGTGCTGGCCCCAATGTATACTTTTAAAAAATCCTTACTGTACATTCCTGCTCCCTATGGTTTTCTTGTAGTCCTTGTCCAAATTCCAGGAAACTGAAGAGCAGTGGCTGTCTTCCTGTCCAATCTTCTCTTCCTTCTGTGAAGCCTCCGGGAGGGAGGACATGCGCAGGGGATTCCTTTTCCCCCTCCCTCCCTCCGGATCCCATCTGCAAACGCTTTCTCCTATCGTTACATGCTTTGGGCATAATGTCTTTTAGGGTTGCCCACCCCCAACCACTATAATAAAACTAAAAAAAAACAAACATTCAGATATCTACTTACAGCTCCTTTGTTCCCGCGACTTCTTTTTAGCCGACAGCTGCATCTGTGATTGGCTAACCGGTAGCCAATAACAGACTCGGCTGCCAGTCAGGCCCCTCTGTGCTTTTTCCTGTTAGCAGAGAGGGAAGAGGAGACTCGCAGGAGCGAAGGGGCTGTAAGTAGATATCTGAACTTTTTTTTAGTTTTATTATAGCGGTTGGGGGTGGGCAACCATAACTAACATTATATCAAAAATTTGTTTTTGAAGAGGACATGCCCTTTAAGTATGTTAATTACCTTACCTTAACATTCACAGGAAATGAGGTCATTGTAATCCTGATGACGGTCTCTTAGTGGACTGAAATGCATAGATGTGATCTATATGTAATAAACTAAAAGTAATAAAAAGTTCCAGATGAGAACTCCGCTAAAGCTACTTGTTACTCTACTTATGTGATACTTCTGGATTAAGCAACCTGGTTGATGGACTTGAAAGCGTGAGTGCAATCCACTACTAATATATACAGATAGATAGATATTCTAATACAGGAATACTATATATTAATAGCTGATATGTAAGTACCATATGGAGACTTTTGATTTTTGATGCCGTCAGCAACACCCACTGAAGGTGTATAGATAAGTCAAGCATAGTAGTATTTTCTGACATTGTAACAACAACTTTCAATCAAAAACTAAACAAATTAGATTATTATATGTAAACCTGCCTCAGGACCAAGGCAAGTCAAGAACATTAATTTGGCATTATCTACATGGTACGTTGGACTTGGGTTGTGTCATTGTTATTTTGTAGGTTTTAGTTGAGTAGGAACTAAATAAACCCATTCAATAATGTAGAACTGAAGGTAACCATTAATAACTATAGGAGATACTAAGGAACATTTTCTGAATTTTCCTTAGATAATAGTTTTATCGTAATGCTATATTTTTGCGGTTTGCCATTTAATTCCTACATTTAAGAGTCTAACTTGGTTTTCATACATGAGTTATACAGTGTGGATTATCCTTGTGTATGGATAATGTGTAGATACAACTTTTTCTTTAAAAGTTTATAAGGCATAATGGGTTTATAGTTGGCATAGTGACCAACCCACCCATCAAGTTGAGTTTTATTAGTCTCTCCAGTGTGGGTTTTAATTTAAAATATTAGTAATGTTTTTCAGACTCTTTAGTTCTGTGTGTGCCATGGCCTACCCTGTCCAATGAGGTTTAGCTGGGGTATCAAAACAAAAAAACAGTAAATGGCTTCTTTGATTTTGCTGTTTTTGCAAAGTGCAGATTGTGTTTGTTGTGGATTAGAATGGAGAAACAAGAAGACTGAAATAAAGTCACTTTGACTACAATATAAAAATTAACATTGTAAGAGATTTGAGCCAGCTTTGATGTTTGTAATATTTACAAACCATTTTTAAACTGTAATCATAATGAAATCTCCCAAGAACATTATTTTAGGATTTAAACTTTGATTTAGAAATGATTAATAATATATATAAATCCATGTTCCTTTCTTATGAAAGTCATCTGTGCCTTTCTTCCAAATTAGATTTAATGTTTATCTTGCCACTCGTAGGAGGATTTGCAGTTAGAAAAAGTTATTTAATAGTGTATAAAAATTTTTGATTGCATGTGCTTTAAACATTCAGTGGTAAATACATACAGGACACCAACCAATCCCCCATTCGAAGGATGGGATTTGTCAAGTTTCGTTCATGTGTTTGGCCACCTTTAGTCCCATTATGAGGGATAATGGAAGCCTGTATGGAACATTTTTTGCATAATTAAGCAAATTCATGGTAATTTACCTTAGCAGCTCCAATCTGCTCCTTGCGGAACTTCTCTAGTGGAGTAATGAGAACTTCTCCAGCATTTTCAATCTTATGGGGTGGGGGGAAAAAAACACTCATTAGCATATGATGTTAGTCTGGATGACTTTTTGCTACAAATAGAGGTTATTCCTGCAAAGGTTCTTTAGTTAAATTAAGAGTTTAGTTTTAGAAAAGTGAATATGGAAATAACTTTTGTTGTAATATTGTCCCATTTACCTCCCAGTCCAGCTCGTTTTCCCCAACACCATGCATACAATTACATATAATACCATTTGTACCTACTACACTCCAGTCCTATATTTTCCCTAATACATTTCAATGTTGTCATATGTCCCTCTTAAAGGGGAACTGTGGTTCAAAAATTACTTTAGGTAAATTGATAGGAATTGCTCTCCTGAGAATTTTCACAATTTACTTTCATTGTTTATTTTGCATAGTTTTAGAGAGATTTACATTTTTGTGAGTGATATAGCAGCAACATCAGCAGGTCCCCTGCTTCCTGCTCTAAACCATTTAACAGCTCTGAAACAATGTAACAGTCACTCTGCCCTATGTCTGCTCCCCCCTTGACCCTTCCCTTACAGCCTATGTACATCCCATACAGTGCAAAGTGCGTTGGGACCTGTCAGAAGGTCAGCAGAGGAGCACGAGACCGGGTAAGTTTCTTACCTTCGCTCCTGGCTCCTGCAGGTTTTATTGAAGAATGGGATAAGACACAGCTCCTTTACAGCCCGTTCTTCAATAAAACTGAAATCCCTAAAGTCAATTTCTTAGGTGGACATTCCCTAAAGCAGAATCAAAATCTTTCTTGAATAAAGGTAATATAATGTATTCCATTACAATATATATTATTTTAGTAAGAGGCAAAACATGAAAAATTAGGCTGGCAACAAATTAAACAATAACAAAAAGAATGCAAAGGCCACTTGTGTGCCTAGTCACACATCTTGAGAAACCATGATTTAGATCTTTACACGTTATATACATACATTTAGAATGGGGAGGTGCAGTGGTATAAATCCTTATTACAATAACTCAGCTGCATCACTGAATGACATCCTGTATTCCACTGCACCTCCCAGTCTTTCCCCCTCCCTGTATTAGTCATTTATATAGATATATATAGAGAGAGTGTCTGTGCTGTTTTTTTCTGTTTGCCTTATTTGGCTGGCCTTATGTTTTATGTGAAATAATACACTACCTACAGTGTAATATATGGATTTACTCGGACCTCAGAGTTCAATGCCCTGGATAAAGGCACTGGGCCTAAGGCCTCATGCTCCTATAAGGTCATGGAACTCCTCTGTGGCACAATATCCTTATATTACATTGTAGGTAGGGTATTATTATATATAGGAAGCAAGCAGTGCCAGGGGGAACAGCCAGAGCTAGCATGGTTTTGTCTTGTATAAAGAGAGGTATGGATTCAAGGGAGGAAAATGTTATTCTCCCTCTTTTCAAAGTATTAGTAAGGCCTCACTTGGAATATGCAGTGTAATTTTGGAATCCTGTGTACAAAAAGGACATCTTTGAAATGGAAAGGGTTCAGAGAAGGGCAACTAAATTAATAAGGGGATTGGGGGAGCATGAATATGAAGAGAGACTGGGAAAGTTATAATTATGTGTGGATCTGATTACTGTGTATAAATACCTTAACGGGCCATACAATAAACTATCTGGGGCATTGTTTACCAATAGAGCATGTCAGAGGACACGTGGCCATCCCTTAAAAAAAGAAAAAAGGTTTAGGCTTCAAGTTCGGAAAGGGTTTTTCACTGTGAGAACAGTAAAGCTATGGAACTATCTTCCAGTGGACGTTGTTATGGCAGGTTCATTGGTCAGTTTTAAAAAAAAGCTGCATGAGTTTCTGCAAACAAGGAATGTTGTAAGTTACTGGTATTGATACATACATGTCTTTATTCAACCTCAAATACTATACTATATATTTTTTTTTATATATTTATATTTTTATATTTTTATATATTTTTATATATTTATATTATGATTTTATTTGTTTTCAGCGTATTGATTATAAGTAATCTAAGTGACTGTAAGCAATCTAAGCTAACAATTTATTTTTATCAATTTCATATTATAAAACACATTTGCACTTCTAACTCCAATCCCTAATCTGTTTAAAGCTTCTACAGAGATATTTGGGGTTTTCTGATTCAACAAACGTTTAAAGACTGTGGTACCTTAGCAATTATTTGTTTTCTCTTGGCACAACTGTGTTCCAAATTCTGGACTTAACGTTGTAATTAGCACATTTTAGCACAGTGTACATTGTAATAAAATGTCATTATGATCAATGTAGTCTACAGTAACATTGACTGCATTGAAAGTTTATCATAATATATATATTTACAGTTGGGTTTAAAACAACATTTTTTTTTTCTATTTGAATAAATTAAATGTGTCTACCGTATATTTTTGGTACTGGTAAGTAGTGGGGAATCACCTGAAATAAAATTCTATTTAAGTTCTCCTTCAGTTATTTATAATACATAAGCAAATGACAACTCTATGTATTACTCCATAAAGTCTGAATACACTTCAGATTACAGTACTGTACTTGGCAATCACAAAGGGAAAAACTTTACAGAGTTCAAGCCTTGCAAACAAAAGCCTGAATCTGTTCTCCGATGTAATGGTTTAGAAAAGCAAATGAAACATTAGCTTTATCTGGATTCGTAAAAAGAAGCTATTTCCAAACAATGTTAGCATTTTTAAAGGTAAAATAATTATACAGTGCCGTAATAAATACCGTCTAAGCTAGAATGAACTGAAACGTGCTTGCTGATTTTTCATGACACAATAATGATTTTTTATTAAAGGGCAACTTGCTAACATTATTTCAAACTGCTGTGCAAAAAGACCCAAAAACACACACGCAATCACAGAACACAGCTGGCTTATGTAAACAAGTATACAGTACATGAGGAAGACTTACACTAGTCTAAATAAAACAGTGGCAATAAGACCCATGGTTTACCCACAAACACGACTTTCTGTCTTAAAGTCATGCTAACCCATTTATTTTAAAAGGCACGTCCAGCTCGTTTTGAGCAAGAACACCAGTAATGAGGCGCTTCCTGGTCGTGGCAGCCAGGAAACTGGGCATGACATCACACCGCACATTGATTAACAACCGTGACCAGGATGAAGCACCACAGAACAGTAGTGTGGCAGAGTGACGCAGGGCCAGGTAAGTCCCTTCAGGGGCATCTTTGGGAACGATCGATAATGCGAAACTGGGATTTGGGAGGTTGCTGTACATTGATATAAAAAGTTTTTTTTAGGCTGGACATGCCCTTTAAGGAGGGAATTGCAATGGCTGTGTGGGTTTAGTGTGTGAACTTTTAATATCAGTAAGACCCCCTTTACCCAGACCAACAAGTGCAATATGAAATCCCTACAGGAGGTACAACTGCGGCTCTTGGTAAACAAGACCCCCAATTATCTCTCCAGATCTAGATTTCCAGTAGGGTTAGACCAAGAAAAAGATAATGGGGTATAACATAAAAAAATCGTGAGCGTTATCGCACGTGGTTGTGAGCGTCATTCTTGTGCGTTTTCTGTTTGCGCGTGCGTTTTGCGCATGCGATTTTGCCGTTTTCCGTTATGGCGACGCATGCGTTAACGCACCAAAAATGGTGAACACATGCGATACGAAAACGGATGTGCAATCGCATGCGCATGGGAAATCGCGGGGATTTTTGCGTTCCCGCTATTTCCATTATAACCAAATCGCATGCGCTTTTGCGGACGCAAAACGCATGCGCAAACGCTTAAAAAACGCGTAAGTGGGGCCTTGGTTTTGCTGCTCCTTTTTATTTGCAACCAACACCGGTCCACCACTGTAGGGAGACATTGATTGACTTGCAGCATGTAAGGTATAGTGTTAATGAATGAATTGCTCATTGTTGCTATTGTGTGTGTTTACCTTGGTGTGTGTGTTATGTATCTGTGATCTGTGTGTATTTAAATAAATTAAATGTAAAAGATGGGTCAAAGCAGGCTGTATAGAACTGGTAAATAAATGGATAAGTATGTTCACCCCAAATGGATATTTCATATTTAGGTAGAACCCCCCAATACCTAAAAACAAAACATTTGTTACAGACCTCAAAAGTGCTTCCTTTAGCTGAAAATCCTCAGTCTGAAAGCAGTTACCCTGAGCACCATGTACGCTAAGATAGCTTTGTGCACGCTCAAAAGGTTAATCCCGGGGTAACACGGACATTGTGGCCAATGACTGGTGGACTTACCTACGGATTCCTCCTCTGAGCTTGTGCCAAAGCTCTCAGAGCTCAAGAGAACTGCCCTCGGATAGAAACTATTAGAAGGATTTACAGCTAAAAGAAGCACTTTTTAGGTCTGTAATTAAAACAGTTCTGGGGGGTAATCTACCTAAATCTGAAATATTGTTTTACCGTTTAAAGCTAATAAATATATATTTGAGTGTGGTGTGGTCTTCCTTATATTCTAAGAATCTTTTCATAATGGGCTGTGTTTTGGGAGGGGGGCACCACCTGGAATCTTGCCTAGGGCACGGATATCTCTAGAAATGACCCTGCTTCAGTGACACAACAACAGCGTGATGTACGGCTACAGCAACTCAGAGAGCTGCAGACACAGAACAACAGTGTCGCACCCGTTTTCTACAACAGAGGGAAGGGGACATTTCCATTAAGGTCTGTAAGACATTACAATTTGCTGCCTGAAAGGTTTAAATGTGAACCATGGAAAGACTATGTTGCCATTGGTGATATGAACCAGATTTGCGGTTATTGTCATGCTAAGAAATATAAAGCAGTGATCCTTGAGCAAGTATAAAGTGCAAACAAAGTGACATACTGCTATCTAATGTGCCAAAAATAGAGCACGCTTAAAGGGTATGTCCACCCCCCAAAAAAAAACTTTTGATATTTCATTGGCAACCGCCCAAAACCTCTACCTTTTTAGGGTGGTGGACATACCCTTTAATACAAACACACAAAGCAAAACAGAACGATGCCCGGCTTTAACAGCACAGACAAAGAGCCCGCACATCACATTCTTCAGAGACACAAGAACAGGGTGATGCCCATCAGTCACTCAAGTGCTGCGGTATTCAGTTGCAATCAACATGTTTCCCTCTGGCAAATTCCATGTAGCATGTTCACCACAACATTTGTATATTTATGCTCCAAGTGGAAAAACGGATAATGTTGTATATTAAGTATTGCTATAAACATACCGGTATGTGCTATACCTCCCTCAACACGTAACTATTAAATACATGACGTACATTACCAAATGTGTACTTCTTTTTCCCCATCTCTTCCATCTAAGTCAAACACACACCTGCACATAGCAAATACTATACCCACATGTGTACACGGGCAACGCCGGGTACAACTGCTAGTTTACTGTATTGGGTTGAAAACAAAGTACAGTGGTTTACAATACACATTTGATGTATTTATTACTACAGTTATAACTGTATTTTTGTTACTGTTACTGTTATAACTGTTCTGATATAAGGATATAATGGCTGCAATAAAATTAAGATTTTCTAAATGTTGTGCCATTTGTGCTACTACTACTACTAGCATGGAAACTGCAGCCCAGTAATTAAAACCAGCCTTTGCTGTTAAAATAAATCTTAACTGTGTTTAATCACAGCTACAAAAACTCCCACTGGATGCAAGGCCAGAGAAGGTTTGATAAAGTGCAAAGAATATAAACCAAGAACACAAGATAATGAAGAGGAAACCACAGGCCACAAGAAGTATGCGCCAAAACAAACTGCTCTTTCTAATGATTTTCCCAAGTAGCAGGCTCTCTAAGAGTTAATAGTGTGATGCCTGCAGCTGCTTCCTTTGACCTCAAATAAAAGTTTCTATTGTCAACTCATCCAATGTGGGGGAAATCCCTACAGAATATTCTGGCAGCACTGGACATGCTAAAGGACAGTGGATACTAAATGATCTCAGATCGTGGAATGCTTCAGAATGAACGCTTGTGTGATTGCCTATAAATTAAAGGGGAAGTTCAGTAGAAAAAATTATTATTTATATTGAACATACCTAGGCATTCTACATATTCTGTTCATTTTTGAAAAAAATCAATTGATTTTGTATCTACTGCTATGTGCCCTGATGTGGTCGTTAGTGAGCTGTCATTTCATGTTCGCCAATGGTCGTTCATTTTGCAAGAATGCTGATTTCCTCATTTCCTAGTAATATACTTAACAGTAAGTTTTACTTTATTGGCTGTTGGGTGGGTTAAACATGCTTAGCTCTCTACTGAGCAACTGAATAATCTTAGGGACCCGAGTTGAGGGTAAGACCATAACAGACATTATTAGGGACACTGCATACAGAAAGTCAGTACTTCTTTAGAATTTATTTGTACTCTGGCAGATTAAGGCAAGTGGAATGAGAAAATACTCCTCTTTTGAAAACAAATACATATGTTTGTATCTGTGCTGAAATTCCCTTTCCCTAAGGACTGGCCTTATAAGTAGTAATCAGCATGGATTTATGAGGAAGTATGTCAAACAAACTTGCTTGGGTAAGTGGAAATATGGACTCTGGCATAACAGTTGACAGGTATCCCATCCCTCCTGGAAGTCGCGGGAGTCTCCCCCTGATTTCTTGGGTAGTCTCCCAAAAGACCACCGCAAAGACTGGCAGCGTCCTCCCCTGGAACGCGACCGCAACATGGAACCAGTACAATGATTCGGCCCAACCGACGAAACACTGAAATGTCGATCGGTCGGGCCAAATTATTGTATGGTGTGTACCTAGCTTTATGTGTAAGCTTAGGCATGTTAGGCTTGAACAGCACATTTGTGCATGGATAGAAAATTGGTTAAGGGATCAGATGCAGAGAGTAGTTGATAATGGTGCTTCCACAATGTGGACTAAAGCTTTAAGTGGCATGTAACAGTGTTCTGTGTTGGGGCCACATCTGTTTATTAATAACTAAAGCTTGGTACACATGTGCGATTGTGGGAGCCCTGTGTGTTTTCTATAGATGATGTACAGATGATTGCAGGGGGATCTGGATAGATGGTCACATTGGGCTGCAAAGTGTCAGATGAGATTCGATGTTGATAAATGTAAGGTGGTGCATTTACAGGGAGATTCAATAAAAGTTCTTATAGTTTAAAATGGTGCTAATTTCTCCCCAACCAATCAGATATTAAATAATATCTGAATGGTTGAGGCAAAATTAGCACCATTTTAAACAATAAGGACTTTTATTGAATAACCCTGATAGGGTTTAAAAATCCTTATATTGTTTATACTATAAATGGGGCTGTGCTGCGATCCACTTATCGGAGAAGCCTTGCTATTGAAATAAGACCATAGCTTTCGAACAAAACATTTAACCTCTCAAGCCTTAAGGCTTGTACACACGGGCGATCAACGCATGCGACCACAGTCAGACGGCTGTACCGGACGATAATCGTACATGCATGTCCATTTGGTCTGGAGTAGTTTGTTTTGATCCTCCAGGTCACACCATTAACGATGCTCAATACACTTATGATTATCGTCCAGTACAGGTATTCTCGGATGGTTGTGTGTAGGATTGCATGTGTGTACGAGCCTTTAGTGCAAGCTAAGGGCACAGATTAACAACAAAAAAGGGATATTCTTTAAATACAGTTTAATCTGATTATTCCCTTCTGCCAAACAATACACATAATGATCTCATTAAACTTGACCTATGGAAATTTTTAACTCAGTTACACTAATTATAAAAAGCAGAAGATAGAGATCTGGCTACAGGAAGTAATCAGTCAGCCCATATTTGTGTTTACAGGCAAGGAACATCAGCAGTATTTTAGAGACTCTAGGCTTATGTACCAAGAGGTTCAAAATTGTACCTGTGCTATTTATCTGCAGCTAGGTTATCTCACTGTAGTGTCCAGTAAATAGCTAACATCTGATTGATTTCTGCACATTATTAGCATTATTTGCACCTCTTGGTACAGAAGCTCCTCTATGTATTAGGGACTGTCCACCCCTCTTTTGAAAAATGAATATGTGGTAGAGAAGCCCCCAAAAGCTAGACATCGTTTAATTCTCAACCTTTAATTCGGCTCCCACATCACAGCCAGGTGTTAAGGGTGTGATTAGATAGTGGCTAAGAGGTGTTATAGGAACGCCCAGAGTAAGGTGTTAAAACAGCATTGTACATGGCAGACAGTTGGTGTCAAACCCCCCCACCTCTGCTTTAAACCGAACAACACACTGAGGCAGCAATTGGTACATCCAAAAGACCCAATACCAAAACACAAGAAAAGCGACATCATATATGCAGTGCAGTGCAGTGAAGAATGCTCTGATTTGTATGAAAGAACTACATTTCAAGTCCAGTTGATCTAATTGAATACAACAGATAATTAAGGCACACATTTTCTTTTGATTTTTTGTATTATGATGATGTAATTTCTGGAGAGGGGATATCTTTGCATGTTACTTGTTGAGGTTTCGGTCATGCGCAGGGGAGCCTTTCCACCCTCCTTACCTCCCTTCCTCCGGATCCCTTCTAGATGTTTGGTGCCGATTTTCTTTTTTAAAACAAGCCCCAGAAAAATACTTACAGTCATTTGTCCTCCCGGATGTCTGCTTAGCCTGAAGCTGCATCTGTGGTTGGCTACCCACTAGCCAATCACAGATGCGGCTGACATTCCCGCCCCTCTCTGCTGCTTCCAGCGAGCAAAGAGCCAGGAGCAGACAGCCAGAGAAACAAAGGACTTATTTTAGGGATGGAGATACATATGTATGTATGTATTTTATTTCTTATATAGTGCTACATATTTTTGAAGAGCTTACAATCGACTCACTTTATTTAGACATACAACCTATCAGTATGTCTTTATGATTGTGGGGGAAACCAGAGAGCCTGGAGGAAACCTACATAAGCACAGAGAGAACATACTAACTCCTTGCAGATATGTCCAAAGGGTGGATTCAAACTCAGTACTTCAGTGTTGCAAGGCATCAGATAGCCACTAAACCACTGTGCTGCCCAACTTTTTTCTCCAAAAG
Organism: Hymenochirus boettgeri; assembly: GCA_019447015.1. Taxonomy (NCBI): domain Eukaryota; kingdom Metazoa; phylum Chordata; class Amphibia; order Anura; family Pipidae; genus Hymenochirus; species Hymenochirus boettgeri. The sequence goes on along the minus strand of CM033471.1, from coordinate 72,424,979 downwards.
TATTAAAAATTCTACAAAAATTCAGTATTTAATAAGCATCCCCCAAATGCGTTGTACTTATTTGCTTTAATAATGCTCCCAGGCTGAGGAATTACACTTACCAGCTCCACTATCCAGAGTCACGTCTTGCTTCTACTTTAACACATATAGGGGGTTGCTACTTAACATACTCAACTATTGTATAAGGGGTGGGCATGCCCTTATTTAAAATATTATTTTTACCTAGGGGCAGATTTATAAATATAGCATCCTCCCAGAAAACCACTGTGGATGAAGCATCATAGTTTTGCTGGGAGGCCCAGTGATTCCTAATTACACCACTGGCCCACCTGATGCCTTACAGTGAGAAACAGAACTTATTCCCAGGCTAGAAATATGCCCATTAATGCATTATCGCCACTTCAGACTTGGAAATTTTTGGAGACTTAACTTAAAGCCAAAAAACACTTTTGAACACTTTATAAATACAATTGAGGTTTTTTTTACCACAATGTATGGCTATCTGAGTCGAAAAGCGAAACAACAATTTGCGTCAGAATTAGTTTTCACCGATGCTTTATAAAGTGGTCCAAGTCCAAATCTGCCGTTATTCCCCCTAGTCTTATTAAATTTACAATATGGCCTACACTTGCTTTCTATATAAAATATAATTTATAATGACAGGAAATATTTCATAGACCCATTTTATATTAATTTTATTTCTAAACTGAAGGTTTCATCACTTGTTTAAGCTATAGCTCCCAGAATTCTTAGGAAACCAGTTAAAATTGGTCAATATTATGTTTTCAGGCAATTAATAGAAAAACGGTAGCTTTCAGGATTCAGTAAGCTGAATCACCCTCATCTGTCATCACTTTGTAAGCTTCTTTATTTCCACGTTTACACACTGCTTGTGGTTACTCAAAGTGCTAGCGTTTGTGGGAGCTCGGAAGTTTCCCATGTAATTTAACTCTTCCTGATAGATGGCCCAGAATGCGTCACACAAGCTTCTCTTAAGTAAGAATCCTTTCTGTCAATGATTCTTTTTCAAGCTATTTTAATCCTTCAGTGCTAAAAAAATGTTTAAAAAAGCATTGAAAGAATATACGGCTTAGCAAACAAATATTGCAGGCAAAACCCGGAACTTTACTTAGAATGAGGAAATAGCTTCTTATGTAATTAACCATAACCATAATAGACCATAAAATGATACAAAAAAAATACAAAAAACAAATGTACAAAAAAGTAAATGTTGGCAAAGGAGCACTTAATTGGCAATGCAGGCAATTGTAGACATATCAGTCACAATCTTTGCTTTAATGTTAGTTGAACCCTAAAGTCTACATTAAAATGCAAAAAGACTATGCACTAGGCCAGGGATGACAAACTTGCAGCCCACCAGACATTTGAAAATTAACAGGGAGATTCATTGTTTAAAATGGTGCTAATTTTGCCCCAACCAATCAGATCTTATTTAACATTTGAAAGCTAACATCTGATTGGTTGGGGCAAAATTAGAACCATTTTAAACGATAAGAACTTACATTGAATCTCCCAGTATATCTCCCAGCTGCAGCTTGGGAATGCTGGTAGTTGTAGCTTTCAGACATCAGGAGAACCACAAGTTTGACATCCCTGCACTAGGCTATCTTCAAAGTGAAGCCGTGATACCCACGAACAAGGCATGGAAACTTTGTAAATACTCAAACGTTAACGTCATCTAAGGAAGCCACATCTGACACATTTAATGCACATTTCATTAGAGACCCGTCAGGCTTCTTCATCCTGCTTTAATTTTGTGTTTAAATTAATTAGTTACATAAATTAAATTAGAATAGTAGTTAGCACCAGACACCGCAGTCTACCCAGATTTGGCATGTTTCTGTATTTCCCCATAAAACTCCCTATTGTAATGAAGAAAATGAGCTTAAAGGGCATCTCCGTCCTACAAAATAATTTTTAATATGTCAGAGGGCATCCCTCATCATCCCCAAATACTATTTTAGTTAAAAAATAAGCAGAACGCTACTTACAGCCCCTCGCTCCAGTGGCGTTCCGGCTTCCTGCTTGCCAGAACTACAAGCAAGAGCTCTCAGCCAATCACAGCCACAGTTGCCGGCAAAAGGACTGTAAGTAGCATTCGGATAATTTTTTTAACCATTTAATATAGGGATTAGGGGTGGGAAGGGATGCCCTCTAACATATTTAAACGATTTTACGCTAGGAGAAGGGCAGCCAGGGAGGGATCAGGAGGGTGGGAGAGGGGGGAAAGGGTTCCCCTGCACATGCCACTGTCCTCTCAGAGTACAGGGAGGAGGCGTAAACCTTTTACACAGGAAAACACCTCCTACTGTTCACTTTCAGGGACTTTGGACAAGCACTGCAGGAGAACCTTTTGGAGCAGAGATGTAAGGTAAGGATTTTTTTTTAAACTACACAGTGGGGCTAGAAGTGGGATAGATTTTAGTTTTGGGGTAGACATGCTTGTTAAGCCTTTTTTTTGTGAAGCACTCACTCTAAAAAGAGTTAATTTACAAGCTAATGGTGGGTGTAAATATTAATTCAGATGAGACTGGCATGACAGGTTAATATGTCAGCTGCAATTTGGGTGTTAAACACAAGTAAATGCTTTTAACTGTAGTAATATTTTTACCCTTCATTGGTGTTCAGGGAAGGAATGCATTCAGAAGGATTTTTTCCAAAATGTGGATTAACCTCTTTCTTTAGTGGCACTATTAATGAAATTGAAAAGGTTCTCACAAACTGGAATGCTGAAAACATCCATAGGAGCGGAATGAATATAAATGTCAATTTTATTATGCATATGTTATATGGATATGTCACAACAGAACATTTGTATATATCTCTTAATAATAAAATGTTTATAAAACATCCATAGGTGGCATTCTGTAGTATTGAAAAGCTTAAAGAAGAGCTAGCACAGACACAGAGAAGCCTATCAGTGGTGTGGCCATATCTGTGCAGAAGTGATTTCTGGCTGGAGTCCGGACTGATGACATTAGGGTCCCAGCAATTTCAGATATATTGAATATTTATTTAACCTTATTCATATTTCTAAAAGCTCATACACACATACAATGTTGAACCCAACGAACGAATCCCGACGCACACGGGCAATTAACGGCCATTTCGTCCATGGCGAATCAACGAACGACACCCAAGAGACCGCATACACGTGTGCGATTATCAGGTGTAATGGCAGTTTGATTTCATCATAGATGGGTTATGTGACAGCTCAAGTGACTAAATTTCATTTGAGAAGATTACCTATACAGGGTGGTAAGATTGTATAGGACTGAGGCCAACTTTAAAGACCTAAACCAAAATACCACTCTCCAATCCATTAATTAAATGTAACACCACCAAAGAACTGGATAAAATTTGTTGTATGTGCCAACCCGAGTATAAGCCAAGGTGCTTGTTTTTACCTAAAAAAATAGTAAAACTGATTGACACGAATATAAGCCGAGAGTAGAAATTGTAGGGAAAAAAGGTGTGTGTATCACTTTAAGATTTTTTTGTGTGTGCATTTCACTTTATTTATTTTTTTAATCATTCCCAAAGATAATCATCAGATCATCTTAGGGAATGATAACAACCTTTTCTAAGTTAAAATCTGATCAGAAAAATCACTTCCCAGAACAATTTTCCAGGAAGTGATTTCTCATTATCTCTGCCCCCAAAGTCATTGTTAAGTAAAAAAAAAATTTGAAAAAAATTCTATTTGTGAATGGAACTCTGAGCTCCAATCCTATCTACCTTCCTTATAATGGATAACCACTACCACCTGCCTAGCATTCCTGATCCTAAGTTCTTCCTCCCTTATATCAGAGATATCAGTCCCCTGGGTGCTCAAGGGACTAGCCCCCTCCATACATGCTAATTCCAAGCTTTCCTCCTCCACTTCATCACTTAAGGCTGCAAATCTGTTGGGATGGGGAATCTGGGAATAAGCAACCCTACCCTTCCATCCCCCACTTCCCCTAGTAACCCTAACAAAACTACCTCCCCCCTCAACCTTCCCTGTCCCACTTCCACCCACCTCTATACTGGCCCCAGCCAGTGCCTGCTGTCGCCCCAGATTTGCCAATCCCTGCAATGCTGCCCCCTTAAACTCTCCACCTCAGCTTCCAAACGGGCAACCCACTCACACCTGACGCAGACATAGGTCCCCTGGAACATCTGCTCCAGGTTCCTATACATGTGGCAGGATGCACATTGCAGGGTACCGACAAAACTGTCCCTTCTAATACACAACACTAGCACAGTATAATATTAGAATATAAAAGCCCAGTGCACCCCTTTAACTGGAAGAAAGAAATATATTGCATCTCCCCCTTTGTACCCATCACTCCCACTTAGATTGTAAGCTCCTTGGGGCAGGGATCTCATTCCTTATGTGCCATGACTTGTTGCACTTATATCAATTTATACCCAATTTATATATATATATATATATATATGCCTTCTTAACAGATGTATGGAGTTGTATTTAATTTAATTTTTCTCAATCTGTATAATGGCTTGCACTTATCTCCTTGTTTGTATACTCTGTGGTAAAGTGGTGCTTTAGGGCTAGGCCACACTGCTGCCCTTTTTTTGCGTTTTTTTCATATCATTGAAAACGTGGCAACGCACCGAAAATGCACATTTTCGGGTGTGTTGCAATTGCGTTTTGCGTTCCGCATTTTAAATCGCAATCGCATTAATCAATAGTTAATCAACTATAATCAATAGTTAATGAAAAAACCGCATGCACAAATGCAACGAAATCACATGCGATTGTGTTTGCGTTGCAGTGTGGCCTTGCCCTTATAAATAAAATTATAGATACATTCATACAAATAATATCAGCTGATGCTGGAATAAAAGTGCATCTGTAAATATATTTTATAGGTTGGAATCACAAGGGGAACTTGGGATATTTAACTTCTCAGTCATACAAACTCCTATACATATGTTTGGTAACTCTGTAGTGTTTAAAATTAATTACACACCTGTTAATATTTTGTATGTGAAATGTATAGTACACATGGAATGGACTAGAGGGAAAATAGAGATTAAATGTTCCCTCCAAAAGTACATGATACACCTTCCAGGGAGGAGACAGAGACATTTAAGGCATAAATTATAGTTCCAAGCCGGAAGCAAGGGTTCTCCAATCTTACCATCAACAAGGAACATCAAAGCCAATCGGGAGGACTGTAAATTGGCTTACATCTTGGATTACCATTTTTCCATTTGGATTAACAAGTTTCAAGGACTTTGTTCACGGACATAACAGATGCCATTTATCTAAGTATTTTCTTTCTTTTTACCTTAATTTTTAACTGTGTGCTACCTTAATGTTCAATTGATTAGAGGGTAACTGTGATCTCCAATTCTTCCAAACTAGTAAGAATTATATAAAAAGCCTTCCATCGTACCTGCAAAATAAAACCTAAATCACATCTCCAGATATAATTTGTGAAAAGTTATTGCTGGAAAGGTTCAGCAATATCACTTCCTGCTTGAACACTTCCTGTTTTCAGCCATGTTACCAGCTTGTAGTCATGTGACCATCCTGTCTGCATTAATAGGCTCAACTGTCCCCAGGTTCTTCCTGTTTTCCCCAGCATTAAGTCTTAACTGAGCATGCTTCTCCCCCAGGGCAGAGGGGCCGGCAGAGGTCAGGTGATGTCACCCAACCTACTGGAAGCAGGCAGTTTGAACATTGACCTCTATCATTTCTCACAGGGTGAAGCCAGAGATGTGATTGTCTGCTCATTATAATGGAAATACTTCAGGCTTTCATTCAACCCTAACTTGTTTGGAGTCTCTGCATTCTTAGTCATAGGTGAGAGACCTCTCACCTATGACTAAGAATGCCGAGACGTTCGAAACACGTCTGGGTTGACACTTTGGATTTTTAATGATTTTGCTGTATGTTTAATATATTTTAGAGTGTGCTGTATATTTCTGTTACCACCTTCCATCTCCTTTCTGTTTTATTCAACTTTTTAGTTAGGGCTGGGCCACACTAGTGCGTTTTCCGCGCGTATGTACCCGCATTTTCACTCGTGATTGTGCCCTGCAATTTTCACTAAAACAGTAATCACAGGAAAGCGAAAATTCCCATGATTTCCAGTGCACATGCGATTGTGCTTCCGTTCGCATGCATTTTCTCTTTGTAAATAGCAAAAACGCATGCGCAAACGCAAAACAACGTGCCCAAACGTACAGAAATTGTGACAATTTGTGCATTGTAGTGTGGCCTCTGCCTTACTTGAAGTGCATTTATCGATGACTGTAAAGTGGATAGACCGGAGGGGGGGGTTGTGACAGTATGTTCCCCTGAAAATTAGGAATTTTCTACCTGTTTCAATGGGCCCAATCCCTATGCCAGAATCCAGCACACCCGTATGATGGAGAAATATGTCCTGAAATGCTGTCTGTCCCCTGATGTCCACTTCCTCCATCTGCTAGGCTGTCCACAATGGCCAACATCAACAATCAGCGACACATTTTTAACTTTACGCCCTTTCATACCCTTCTCCTAACATTTTGCACTAGTCAACAAGCCAAAATGGTCCCTTTAAATGAATGGGATCATCCTGCTTCTTTTTATGTTGATTTTAAACAATTACACCAAATGAGTACTGGCAAATAGTATGAATGCCCTCATTCCAAACAAGTATGGATTAACTAAAAAGAGAGAAGGTCCTAAATTAATCTAAAGTAAACATGATTTAACAAACATTTTGATTTATCTTTATAGTATAGGGCAGACAGTTCATATCGGCAAGAAACCAAGAATAACTATGCATTTCTATGGCGATGCACACAGATAATACGCAGATCTTGTTACAAATGTCTTTTTCAGGTATCCATGACTACCACCCAATTAGGAGTCACTGACTCATTATATAACAGCAACAATAAATGACAACATAGAATACTAGCTTTTAAAATGTGTAATGTTGAAATAAAAATAATTTGGATATAAGACTGGATTAAAATGAAAAACTGCCCTTTATTAACATTAAAGGGTATGTACACTGGAAAATTTGTTTATTTAAATTGCCGATTAGTGGAAAATAAAATTCATCCCAACTATCACTGTACCGTTTTTTGTTGATCTGCCGCCTATTTCATTACATATCCAATCTGAAACATCTTACGTTTTGACATTTCTGTAAGCAGTTTTGCTGTAGCTGGAATGGTTTGACAGTTGGTGTGCTGTATGCAGTTCTGAAAGTTGGTATGTGGGAAAATAGTCAAATCAGTGGTCAGAGCCTAAGCAAAACAAGTACTGTATTGAAGGCATGCAGCAACACACACTCCTCAGAGTGTTACTTACATGTATTTATTTATAGATTAAGATGAAGCAAAGTCATTTTTTCAGTATACATACACTTTAAAGGTTATGTCCACCCTTAAATCTAATTCTTAATATAGCCTTCCCCCTGGTCCCCCAGCCCCAACCGCATCATTATTATCTTTAGAAAGTGCCCCAAACTTTTACTTACCTCCCCTCTTTCCTCCGCCGCGCTCCCGGCCCTCTGCTTGCGAGAAAATGCAAGCAGAGGGGCGGGACCGGCAGTCTCGTCTGTGATTGGCTGAGCGGCAGCCAATCACGGACGTGGCTGCCGGTCATTCAGTGCTGCGGAGGAAAGAGGGGAGGTAAGTAAGAGTTTGGGGAGCTTTCTAAAAATAAAAATTATGCGGTTGGGGCTGGGGGACCAGGGGAAAGGCTAAATTAAAGGGGATAAATGCTAGGGGGAGGGAATCCGGAGAGGGAGGGAGAGGGAGGGGGGAAGTTGCTGCAGTACGCATGCCAAACTTCCCCCGGAGGCCAGGTAGGAGGCAGAGTCATATATGGACTCTGCTATCCTCCTGGTGGGCAGTTTTTGGGACTTTGGGGGGGGACTACAGGAGAACCCTATGGAGCTGGGATGTTAGGTAAGGATTAAACTACACTACATGGTGGGGCCAGTAGTTGAGGGGATTATAGTTTTGGGGGTGGACATGTCCTTTAAGGCTGAGGCCACACTAGCGTTGCTGTGTGTTTGCCATTTAGAGGTGCACTTTATCAAACTGCACCAAAAATGATGATCGAATGCGCTACAATAATGGGTCAGCGCGCAAAACAGTGAATCTCACGGAAACGAAAATTGTGCCAGTGTGGCCTAGCCCTTAAGGATTCTGTGGCCATTTTGCACATTATTTTACAATACATTAAGTTTTATAATAGGAATAAAAAGTTGTAATGTTTTAAATTCTGTATGCACAGTAAAGTCCTAGATGCTAGATTGTTTAATAATAATAATAATCAGCATATAACCTGTGGTGCACTCCCACTCACATAAATACATAGAGAAAACAAGAATGATCAGGTATAATGGAAATACTTCAGGCTTTCATTCAACCCTAACTTGTTTGGAGACCACAGTTACCCTTTAATATAGAATTTTTACTTATCATTTTATGCACGCTTTTGTAGTTTTAATAAATTATATAAAATCATTTAAAGGCTAATTGTTATTCTGAGTATATCCCAAAACATACCTTGCTTCCGAAGTAATGTTCGTACAAAAACCTTGTAGGAATTACTGTTTAGATAGATTTGTATGCAGGAGTGATAGGTGTGGTTAACCTTTTCCTTATATGGTTTTTATAAGATAGGGGGGTGTATAACCTCTAAGATATATTTAGCAATAAAAATAGACTGTCAGGAAATCAATTCCTTTCGTTATATAATTATTCTAATCCATACACTGTTATACAGTATTTAATAAGTAACAACTCCCTAGTTACAGGGAACATGGAGGGGAAAACCTACTTAGGTTTTACTTAGGTTTCCAAGTGGTTCAGGTGCATCCGCCCTGACTCGACAAACAGCGCCCTCCTCTTATGTAGTACCAAATTATTATACTATAAATTGGTTCAGTAAACGTATACTTATGGGAACTTACCGTTCCTCATTAGTAGTCCGGGTGCGGTATGCCCCAGACCCTTCGTTGGATCCGTATCAACTGTTTACCAAATCCCAAAAGGTTACCGGCACCTCTCCGACCACATAGACCGTGTCATTCCAAAGATCCCAACCACCATGTAGTTAAAAGCCCATCTTTATTATATTAAACATACAGCAAAATCATTAAAAATCCAAACAGCCAACCCTGACGCATCTCGAAATCCACTCTACTGAACGACAACTACTACAACTAACTAACATAACTTCACGCTACACATTACTGCACTTTACTCTCCACTTAACTCACTTATCAACAACTAACCACTCTACAACTCAACTTCGTCCTAAAACTAACTCTTAACTACTTACTTACTTAAACTCTTAACCCCTACCTTCGACTAACTTACTCAACTAACTACAACCATTACTAACTTACTGTACTAACTGCTACATCAACTTACTAACTCAAGCCTTACAACTTTCAACTCTTTACTTAACTACTTAACTCCAGCAATGCTTTGTTGTTGCGGGTTCAGTTTCTAAACATGTGGAGTGGCCAGGTTCAGTAAACTTTAAATTAATCTTACCATCACTAACAATTCTCCTAACCCCATATAGTCAAAGGGCCCTCTCTGACCCCATATAGTAAAGGGAACTCACCCCCATATTAAAGGGAGAACTTCGACCCCCATATATAAAGGACTCTCTGACCAAATAGTTAAAAATGTCACCTGAGATTTTACTTTCACGTTCAGCTGTCCTGTTGGCTGTACTAGCAGCTGTTTTTTGCCCCAAACTGAGAGACCCTTCAGATTTACAGATTCCAGACAGTGCTGGAGTAAGTCCAGCAGCCATAAGACAAGGACGATGGAAGTGTAAAGGCAGATCAAGCTCCTGTAACTTTCTATCAGGTAACACAGCCCACCTACTGGTTACTATATTTAATTTGCAGATTTGCATTAAAATTAGGGACTTGACTCGAGTATAAGTCAAGGTTAGGTTTCAGGCTATGTTTAAAGCCTGAAAAATTCGACTTATACTCGAGTATATACGGTATACTCCCTTGTTTGCTGAATTTCCTGGCCTGGACGTTTATTACAAAAATAATACCTCTTTTGGGTATACAAAAACTGAACAGGACTAAAGCACATTAATTTGATGCCTGCAGACAAGGGAGGTATCATTGTGATTTGGCCTATAACTGATTATTGTGATGAGATATGGATACAATTGAACAATCAAGCTACTTACAAATTACTCCCCTAACGGCCTCATGTTTTTATATGGTCAGAGAACTCCTCGGTGGCATAATATCCTTATATTACACTGTAGGTAGTGTATTATCCCTTATATTGTACATACTTTCACATAGCCTAATAAAACAATATACTTACAAGTCAATGTCAGTAATTAAGTCTGTGCAAGGAAATGGCTAGATAGACGGAGTATCGTAGGCTATGGAAGGTGTTTCGTGGCAGTGCTGGCAGAGGGGGGCTCCACCCACAACAGTAGCTTTTTAATTAGGTGCTCCCGCCGTTGAAGTGGTTACCTTGCCCTCTTTTATATTTAAACTTGTCCAATTCGCAGTTGGCGTCTTCTTCCGGCACACCAGCATATTGCAACTATGTCAGGTGACGTCTTACAATACTCCGTCTGGCATTGATAGTCAATCGCAACACCTATCTAAAGCTTTGTCACAATACGATTTTCACACAGACCCACACCATGACGTGTCCTTTCTGCCATGGTGGATCAACGTACCACCCCCGACCAAACACATGTCACACGTGCTATTAGTGACCTAAAATGGACGTTCACACGCACATGGATGCACTCGGTGTTTGTGGTCGGTGTCCCAATCGTTCGGATGCATGAAGCTTTAGTGTTACGATGACTGCTGATCATGACATATGGGTATTGTAAGACATCACCTGACGTATCTGCAATGATGCAGGCGCACCGGCAGAAGAAGCCAAGCTGTGATAGGAACTTTGAATATAAAAGAGGTAATGGTAACACACGGCCAAAGAACCATTGAGAAAGCCAAATGCTTTTGGGGTGCAATGACCCCCATCTGCCAGCACAACCACTAACATTTACCTTCCATAGCCTACGATACTCTGGCTATCTAGCCATTTCTATGCATGGACTTCGTGACTGACATGATAAGTATATCTTTGTTAAGCTATGCGAGTTCACTGTTATATTTAGGTGTTCTGGGGGGGGGCTCTTGGGCTGTTTGTTTTTTTATGTTTGATTTATTTTTATAAAACTTTTAATATTTTAAAAATGTGTATAATTACGCACAGCTTGTGAAGGGTCTCATTACATCCAGTCATGGTATTGGTTTGTTTCAAGGATCAACTGGACTTGAAATGTATTCTTGAGACGTTTCGTAGGCTCCGACTGGGCTTTCTCAATTCAAGATGACTTGTACAAGAATGCGTGTGGCAATTGTACACTGGAAATCCCAATTAGCCTATCACACAGCCAGGTGTTATAGGGGGTGTGTGATTAGATGTGGGCTAAGAGAGGTTATAGGACGGCCCAGAGCAAGGTGTTTAAAAACCGCAGATGTACATGGCAGACAGTTGGTTCGAAAAAAAAAAACCCCCCCACTCTGCTTTAAACCGAACAACAAACTGAGCATCACTTGTGTTACATCAACCAAAAGACCCCATACCAAAACCATCAAGAAAAACGACATCATATATGCAGTGCAGTGCAGTGAAGAATGCTCTGATTTGTATGTGGGGAAACCAACAGCAACTGCATCAACGTAGGCCCAGCACAAGAGCGCAATTCCTCGGGTCAGGACTCGCCGTCTAATCTGCATCTTAAGATAAAGGACATACTTTTTGAAATTGTATGTTAACATACTGGCGAAGGAACGTGACTGGTTCAAGAGAGGTGAAGGAGGCCTTTATGTGAAATAAAGAAACAAGCCTAAATATAGGTGGGGGGTTTCGACAACCAAACTGTCTGCCATGTAACAATGCGTTTTTAACCACTTACTCTGGGCGTTCCTATAACACCTCTTATCCACTATCTAATCACACCCTTAACACCTGGCTGTAATATGCTAATTGGATTTCCAGGGTACCATAATTGCCACAGATTCTTGTACAAGTCATTCTGAATTGAGAAAGCAGTCGATGACTAGCGAAACGTCTTCAAGAACTACATTTCAAGTCCATTGATCTAATTGGAATACAACAGATAATTAAGGCACACATTTGCTTTTCGATTTTTTGTATTATGATGAATGTAATTTCTGGAGAGGGGATATCTCTTTGCATGTTACTTGTTTGAGGTTTCGTCATGCGCAGGGGAGCCTTTCCACCCTCCTTACCTCCCTTCCTCCGGATCCCTTCTAGATGTTTGGTGCCGATTTTTCTTTTAAAACAAGCCCCAGAAAAATACTTACGTCATTTGTCCCCTCCCGGATGTCTGCTTAGCCTGAAGCGCATTGTGGTTGGCTACCCACTATGCCAATCACAGTGCGGCTGACGTTCCCGCCCCGCTCTGACTGCCTCCAGCGAGCAAAGAGCCAGAAGCAGACAGCCAGAAACAAAGGACTTTTTTAGGATGGAGATACATATGTATGTATGTATTTTATTTCTTAATATGCTACATATTTTTGAAGAGCTTACAATCGACTCCTTTATTTAGACATACAACCTATCAGTAGTCTTTATGATTGTGGGGGAACCATAGAGAGCCTGGGAAACCTCATAAGCACAGAGAGAAACATACTAACTCCTTGCAATATGGCCAAAGGGTGGATTCAAACTCAGTACTTCAGTGTTGCAAGCATCAGATAGCCACTAACCACTGTGCTGCCCAACTTTTTTTCTCCAAAAGTATGTAAAATTCTACAAAAATTCAGGGATTTAATAAGCATCCCCCAAATGCGTTGTACTATTTGCTTTAATAATGCTCCCAGGCTGAGGAATTACACTTACCAGCTCCCTATCCAAGTCACGTCTTTGCTCTACTTTAACACATATAGGGGGTTGTACTTAAACATACTCAACGATTGTATAAGTGGGCATGCCCTTATTTAAAATATTATTTTTACCTAGGGGCAGATTTATAAGATACATCCTCCAGAAAACCCATGTGATGAAGCATCATAGTTTTGCTGGGAGGCCCAGTGATTCCTAATTACACCACTGGCCCACCTGATGCCTTACAGTGAGAAACAAACTATTCCAGGCTAGAAATATGCCCATTAATGCATTATCGCCACTATCAGACTTGAAATTTTTTTTTGGAGTAACTTAACTTAAAGCCAAAAAACACTTTTGAACACTTATAAATACAATTGAGGTTTTTTTTACCACAATGTATGGCTATCTGAGTCGAAAAGCGAAACACAATTTGCGTCAGAAGTAGTTTTCACACCGATGCTTTTTATAAAGTGGGTCCCAGTCCAAATCTGCCGTTATTCCCCCTAGTCTTATTAAATTTACAAATGGCCTACACTGCTTTTCCTATATACAATATAATTTATAATGACAGGAAATATTTCATCAACCCATTTTATATTAATTTTATTCTCTAAACTGAAGGTTCATCAACGTGTTTAAGCTATAGCTCCCAAATTCTTAGGAAACCAGTTAAAATTGGTCAATATAATGTTTTCACAGCAATTAATAGAAAAACGGTAGCTTTCAGGATTCAGTAAGCTGAATCACCCTCATCTGTCATCACTTTGTAGCTTTCGTTTTTCCCACGTTTTACACACTGCTTGTGGTTACTCAAAGTCTAGCGTTTTGTGGGCTCGGAAGTTTCCCATGTAATTTTAACTCTTCCTATATATGGCCCAGAATGCGTCACACAGCTTCTCTAAGTAAGAATCCTTTCTGTCAATGATTCTTTTCAAGCTATTTTAATCCTTCAGTGCTAAAAAAATGTTTAGAAAACATTGAAAGAATATCGGCTTAGGCAAACAAATATTGCGGTAACCCCCCGGAACTTTACTTAATGAGGAAATAGCTTCTATGTAATTAACCATATAACCATAATAACCAAATGAATTACACAAAAAAATCCAAAAAACAATGTACAAAAAAAGTAAATGTTGGCAAAGGACACTAATTGGCAATGCAGGCAATTGTAGACATATCAGTCACAATCTTTGCTTTAAATGTATTTGAACCCTAAAGTCTCCATTAAAATGCAAAAAGCCTATGCATAGGCCAGGAATGACAAACTTTGCAGCCCACCAGACTTGAAAATTAACAGGAGATTCATTGTTCAAATGTGCTAATTTGCCCCAACCATCAGATCTTATTAACTTTGAAAGCAACATCTGATTGTTGGGCAAATTAGAACCATTTTAAACGATAAGAACTTACATTGAAATCTCCAGTATGCTCCCAGCTGCAGCTTGGAAATGCTGGTAGTTGTAGCTTTCAGACATCAGGAGACCACAAGTTTGACTCCCTGCACTAGCTATCTTCAAAGTGAAGCCGTGATACCACGAAACAAGGCATGGAAACTTTGTCAATACTAAACTTACGCCATCTAAGAAGCCACATCTGACACATTAATGCACATTTCATTAGAGACCCGTCAGCTTCTTCATCCTGCTTTATTTGTTGTTTAAAATTAATTAGTTACTAATATTAAATTAGATAGTAGTTAGGCACCAGACACCGCAGTCTACCCGATTGGCATGTTTCTGTATTTCCCCATAAAACTCCCTATTGTTAATGAAGAAAATGACTTAAAGGCATCTCCGTCCACAAATAATTTTAATAGTCAGAGGGCATCCCTCATCATCCCCAAATACTATTTTAGTTAAAAAATAAGCAGACGCTACTTACAGCCCCTCGCTCCATGGGCTTCCGGCTTCCTCGCTTGCCAGAACTACAAGCAAGAGCTCTCAGCCAATCACAGCCACAGTTGCGCGCCAAAAGGACTGTAAGTAGCATTCGGATATTTTTATTTAACCATTATATAGGGATTAGGGGTGGGAAGGGATGCCCTCTAACATATTTAAACGATTTTAACGCTAGGAGAAGGGCACCAGGGAGGGATTCAGAGGGTGGGGAGGGGGGAAAGTTTCCCCTGCACATGCACTGTCCCTCAAGTACAGGAGGAGCGTAAACCTTTACACACAGGAAACAACCTCCTACTGTCACACTTTCAGGGACTTGGACAAGCACTGCAGGAGAACCTTTTGGAGCAGAGATGTAAGGTAAGGATTTTTTTTTAAAACTACACTGGGGGCTAGAATTGGGATAGATTTTAGTTTTGGGGTAGACATGCTTGTTAAGCCTTTTTTTGTGGAAGCCTCACTCTAAAAAGAGTTAATTGTTACAAGCTAAATGGTGGTGGCAAATTAATTCAGATGTAATGGCTGAAGTTAAATTGTCGCTGCAATTGGGTGTGAAACAATAATGCTTTTAACTTTAGTAATATTTTTACCCTTCATTGGTGTTCAGGAAGGAATGCATTCAGAAGGCTTTTTTTCAAATGTGGATAACCTCTTTCGTTAGTGGCACTATTAATGAATTGAAAGTTCTCACAAACTGGAATGCTGAAAACATCCATGGAGCGGAATATATAAATGTCAATTTTATTATGCATATTTATATGGATAACGTCCCAACCAACATTTGTATATATCTCTTAATATAAAATGTTTTAAACATCCATAGGTGGAATTCTGTGTATTGAAAAAGCTTAAAGAAGAGCTACACAGACACAGAAAGCCTATCAGAGGTTGGCCATATCTGTGCAGAAGTGATTTCTGTCTGGGTCCGGACTGATGACATTAGGGTCCCAGCAATTTACAGATATATGAATATTTATTTAACCATTCATTCTAAAAGCTCATCACACATACAATGTTGAACCCAACGAACTACTCCCTCGCACCACGGCATTAACGGCCATTTCGTCCATGGCGAATCAACGAACGACACCCAAGAGACCGCATACACGTGTGCGATTATCAGGTGTAATGGTCAGTTGTGATTCATCATGATGGGTTATGTGACAGCTCAAGTGACTAATTTCATTTGAGAAGATTACCTATACAGGTGGTAAGATTGTATAGGACTGAGGCCAACTTTAAAGACCTAACCAAAATACCACTCTCCAATCCATTAATTACAATGTACCACCCAAAGAACTTATAAAATTTGTTGATGTGCCAACCCGAGTATAAGCCAAGTGTGCTTGTTTTTACCTAAAAAAATAGTAAAACTGATTGACACGAATATAAGCCGAGAGTAGAATGTAGGGAAAAAGGTGTGTGTATCACTTTAAGATTTTTTTGTGTGTGCATTTCACTTTATTTATTTTTTTATCATTCCCAAAGATAATCATCAGATCATCTTAGGAGATAACAACCTTTTCAAGTTAAAATCTGATCAGAAAAATCACTTCCCAGAACAATTTTCCAGGAAGGTGATTTCTCATCATCTCTGCCCCCCAAAGTCTATATTAAGTAAAAAAAAATTGAAAAAAATTCTATTTGTGAAGGAACTCTGAAGCTCCAATCCTATCTACCTTCCTTATATGGATAACCACTACCACCTGCCTAGCATTCCTGATCCTATTTCTCTCCCTTATCAGATATAATCAGTCCCCTGGGTGCTCAAGGGACTAGCCCCCTCCATACATCTAATTCAAGCTTCCTCTTCCTCCTCCATTCATCACTTAAGGCTGCAAATCTGTTGGGATGGGGAATCGGTAATAAGGCAACCATACCCTTCCATCCCCCACTTCCCCTATTAACCCTAACAAAACTACCTCCCCCCTCAACCTCCCTGTCCCACTTCCACCCACCTCTATACGGCCCAGCCATGTCCTGCTGTCGCCCCAGATTTGCAATCCCTGCAATGCTGGCCCCCTAAACTCTCCACCGCATCTGCCAAACGGGCAACCCACTCACACCTGACCGACATAGGTCCCCTGGAACATCTGCTCCAGGTTCCTATACATGTGCAGTATGCACATTGCAGGGTAACCGACAAAACTGTCCCTCTAATACACAACACTAGCACGTATATAATATTAGAATAAAAAGCCCAGTGCACCCCTTTAACTGGAAGAAAGAAATATATTGCATCTCCCCTTTGTACCCATCACTCCCCACTTATTGTAAGCTCCTTGGGCAGGGATCTCATTCCTTATGTGCCATGACTTGTTGCACTATATCAATTTCTTACCCATTTTTATATATTATATATATATATAATGCCTTCTTAACAGATGTATGGAGTGGTATTTAATTTAATTTTTCTCAATCTGTGATAATGGCTTGCATTATCTCCTTGTTTGGTATACTCTGTGGTAAAGTGGTGCTTTAGGGCTAGGCCACACTGCGGCCCTTTTTTTTGCGTTTTTTTCATATCATTGAAAACGTGGCAACGCACCCGAAAATGCAACATTTTCGGGTGTGTTGCAATTGCGTTTGTGCGTTCCGCATTTTAAAAAATCGCAATTCGCATTAATCAATAGTTAATCACATAATCAATATTAATGAAAAAACCGCATGCCCAAATGCAACGAAATCACATGCGATTGTGTTTGCGTTGCAGTGTGGCCTTGCCCTTATAAATAAAAATTATGATACATTCATACAATAATATCAGCTATGCTGGAATAAACAGTGCATCTGTAATAATTTTTAAGGTTGGGAATCACAAGTGGGAACTTGGGATATTTAACTTCTCAGTTCAAACAACTCCTATACATATGTTTGGTAACTCTGTAGTGTTTAAAATTTAATTACACACACCTGTTAAATTTTGATTTGAAATGTATAGTACACATGGAATGGACTAGAGGGAAAATAGAGATTAAATGTTCCCTCCAAAAGTCATATACACCTCCAGGGAGGAGACAGAGACATTTAAGGGCATAAATTATTCAAGCCGGAAGCAAGGTTCTCCCAATCTTACCATCAACAAGGAACATCAAGCATCGGGATGACTGTAAATTGGCTTACATCTTGGATTACCCATTTTTCCATTTGGATACCAGTTTCAAGGACTTTGTTCACGGACATAACAGATGCCATTTATCTAAGTATTTTCTTTCTTTTTACCTTAATTTTTAACTGTGTGCTACCTTAATGTTCAATTGATTAGAGGTAACTGTGATCTCCAATTCTCCAACTAGTAGATTAATATAAAAGCTCCTCCATCGTACCTGCAAAATAAACCTAAATCACATCTCCAGATATAATTTGTGAAAGTTTATTGCTGGAAAGTTCAAATATCACTTCCTGCTTTGAACACTTCTGTTTTCAGCCATGTACCGCTTATTCATTGTACCATCCTGTCTGCATTAATAGCTCAACTGTCCCCAGGTTCTTCTGTTTTCCCCAGCATTAAGTCTTAACTGAGCATGCTTCTCCCCCAGGGCAGAGGGCCCGGCAGAGGTCAGTGATGTCACCCAACCTACTGAAGCGGCGTTTGAACATTGACCTCTATCATTTCTCACAGGGGAAGCCAGAAGGTGATTGTCTGCTCATTATAATGGAAATACTTCAGCTTTCATTCAACCCTAACTTGTTTGGAGACCACAGTTACCCTTTAATATAGAATTTTTACTTATCATTTTATACGCTTTTGTATTTTAATAATTATATAAAATCATTAAGGCTAATTGTTATTCTAGTAATAATCCCAAAACATACCTTGCTTCCGAAGTAGTGTTCGTACAAACCCTTGTAGGATTACTGTTTAGATAGATTTGTATGCAGAGTGATAGGGTGGTTAACCTTTTCCTTATATGGTTTTTAATAAGATAGGGGGGTGTATACCTCAGATATATTGCATAAAAATAGACTGTCGGAATCATCCTTTCTTATATAATATATCTAATCCTACAATGTATACACGTATTTAATAAGTAACAACTCCCTAGTTTAAGGGAACATGGAGGGGAAAACCTACTTAGGTTTTACTTAGTTGTTCCAGTGGTTCAGGTGCTCCGCCTGACTCGACAAACAGCGCCCTCCTCTTATGTAGTACCAAATTATTATACTATAATTGTTCAGTAAACGTATACTTATGGAACTTACCGTTCCTCATTATAGTCCGGGTGCGGTATGCCCCAGACCTCGTTGGATCCGTATCACGTTTACCAATCCCAAAAGGTTACCCACCTCTCCGACCACTAACCGTGTCATTCCAAGATCCCAACCACCATGTAGTTAAAAGCCCATGCTTTATATTAAACATACAGCAAAATCATTAAAAATCCAAACAGCCAACCCTGACGCATCTCGAAAGTCCTGCATCTGTCATAGGTGAGAGACCTCTCACCTATGACTAAGAATGCCGAGACGTTCGAAACACGTCGGGTTGACATTTTGGATTTATGATTTTGCTGTATGTTTAATATATTTTAAGTGTGGGCTGTATATTTTCTGTTACCACCTTCCATCTCCTTTCTTTTATTCAACTTGTTAGTTAGGGCTGGGCCACACTAGTGCGTTTTCCGCGCGTATGTACCCGCAGTTTTCACTCGTGATTGTGCCCTTGCAATTTTCACTAAAACGTAATCACAGGAAAGCGAAAACCCATGATTTCCAGTGCAGCTGCGATTGTGCTTCCTTTCGCATGCATTTTCTCTTGTAAATAGCAAACGCCATGCGCAAACGCAACAACGGCCCAAACGTACAGAAATTTGTGACAATTTGTGCATTGTAGTGTGGCCTCTGCCTTACTTGAAGTGCATTTATCGATGACTGTAAAGTGGATAGACGGAGGGGGGGTTTGACAGTATGTTCCCCTGAAAATTAGGAATTTCTACCCTGTTTCAATGGGCCCAATCCCTATGCCCAGAAGTCCAGCACACCCGTTGATGGAGAAATATGTCCTGAATGCCGTCTGTCCCCTGATGTCCACTTCCTCCATCTGCTAGGCTGTCACAATGGCCACATCAACATACAGCGACACATTTTTACTTTAACGCCCTTTCATACCCTTCTCCTAACATTTGCACTAGTCAACAAGCAAAATGGTCCCTTAAAATGAATGGGATCATCCTGCTTCTTTTATGTTGATTTTATACAATAAACCAATGAGTACTGGCAAATAGTATGAATGCCCCCTCATTCCAAACAAGTATGGATTAACTAAAAGAGAGAAAGGTCCTAAATTAACCTAAAGTAACATGATTTAACAAACATTTTTGATTTATCTTTATAGATGGGCAGACAGTTCATATCGGCAAGAAACCAAGAATACTATCATTTCTATGGCATGTCAAACCGATAATACGCAGATCTTGTTACAAATGTCTTTTTCAGTATCCATGACTACCACCCAATTAGGATTCACTGACTCATTATAACACGCACAATAATACACAATAGAATACTAGCTTTAAAATGTGTAATGTTGAATAAAAATAATTGGATATAGACTGGTTAAAATGAAAACTGGCCCTTTATTACCATTAAAGGTATGTCCACTGGAAAATTTTGTTTATTAAATTGCCGATTAGTGGAAAATAAAATCATCCCAACTATCCTGTACCCGTTTTTTGTTGATCTGTCCGCCTATTTCATTACATATCGCCATCATGAAACATCTTACGTTTTGGCATTCTGTAAGCAGTTTGATTGTAGCTGGAATGGTTTGACAGTGGGTGTGCGATGCAGTTCTGAAAGTTGTATGTGGAAAATAGTCAAATCAGTGGTCAGGCCTAAGCAAAACTTACTGTATTGAAGGCATGCACCACACACACACTCCTCAGAGTGTTACTTACATGTATTATTTATAGATTAAGATATAAGCAAAGTCATTTTTTCAGTATACATACATTTAAAGGTATGTCCACCCTTAAATCTAATTCTTAATATACCTTCCCCCTGGCTCCCTCCCAGCCCCAACCGCATCATATTATCTTTAGAAAGTGCCGCCCCAAACTTTTACTTACCTCCCCTCTTCCTCCCGCCGCGCTCCCGGCCCTCGCTTGCGAGAAAATGCAAGCAAGGGGGCGGGACCGGCAGTCTCGTCTTGATTGGCTAGCGGCGCCAATCACGGACGTGGCGCTGCCGGTCATTCAGTTCTGCGAGGAAAGAGGGGATGTAGTAAGAGTTTGGGGAAGCTTTCTAAAATAAAATTATCGGTTGGGGCTGGGGGACCAGGGAAAGGCATTAAAGGGGATAAATGCTAGGGGGAGGGAATCCGGAGAGGAGGAGAGGGAGGGGGAGAAGGGCTGCAGTACGCATGCCAAACTTCTCCCGGAGGCCGTAGGAGGCAGAGTCATATATGGACTCGCTATCCTCCTGGTGGGCAGTTTTTGGGACTTTGGGGGGGACTACAGGAGAACCCTATGGAGCTGGATGTTAGGTAAGGATTAAACTACACTACATGGTGGGGCCAGTAGTTGGGGGATTATGTTTTGGGGTGGACATCCTTTAAGCTGAGGCCACACTAGCGTTGCTGTGTGTTTGCCATTTAGAGGTGCAACTTTATCAACTGCACCAAAATGATGATCGAATGCGCTACAATAATGGGTCAGCGCGGCAAACAGTGAATCTCACGGAACGAAATTGTGCCATGTGGCCTAGCCCTAAGGATTTGTGGCCATTTGCACATTATTTTTACAATACATTAAGTTTTATAATAGGAATAAAAAGTTGTAATGTTTTAAATTCTGTATGCACAGTAAAGTACTATGCTAGATTGTTTAATAATATATAATCAGCATATAACCTGTGGTGCACTCCCACTTCACATAAATACATAGTAGAAAACAAGAATGATCAGGTATGTGTAAACTTATGTTATAGGTTTTAGGGGGACGTGTTTTTTAATGTATATTTCTATACTTTGTACTTTATCTGCTGGATTTGGTTGTTTGGTCAATTTTTAAATAAATATATAAAGTATAGAAATATACATTAAAAAACACGTCCCCCTAAAACCTATACCCCCAATAGAGAGAGTCGGAGGCTAATAAAAACTATGTCATACATTCCCAAGCTAATAAAATATTGTAACAATCTGCATAGACCTAGGACACAGATATTAGTAACAGATAACAGATAAAAATAACCCCTGGGTAACAAATAAGCAGACTGGCAAACACCAGATGCATTTCGTCCAGGAACGGCCTTTCTCAGTGGCTATGTTTTAAATTCTGTTACACTTGAAATTCTAATTCTTTTCTTTACTTAAAGGGCAAGTTCAGCCCCAAAATGAAAACTTACATACAGGTAAATCACCCCCCAAAACCCTAAACAGTAATAATTTGAAATTTGAAATATATAAGTCTAACCTGAAATCCTGCACAATGTCCTGTTCCCCTGTTTCTACTTCCTGTCAGTTATGGATTTGTCAGTTGACATCACAGCCAATGACAATGTTAATCCCATCTGCCTCTTCTGAGCATGCCCAGGCTCAGTACAGGCTTCTAAATTGCTCAGTTTCCAAGAGGCATCCAGAAGCATACAGTAATGAATTCATAGGACAACATCTAAAATCAAATGCCTTTGACAAGTGCAGGTTAGGTCGCCATTGTGTTGGAAGATTCTACATGAATGCATTCAAACTTGTTGAAAATAACTATTTCCCATTCACTGTTCTGAGGGCCCTGCACATTTTGCTGTCAATAGATTTCCTGCCAGGATTCAAGTATTTGGAACATTTCAAGAACTCCTTCCATGAAAAGTAGTACCGGTAATGAGGTAATGAGGTTCTGATGCACTCATACAGGAAGCAGTGGGGATCAACTATCATTCTGAACAGCCAGGGTTCATAAAGCAATACTAGTAAAAATCTGCAACTAGCATTAAATAACACTAGGATCTAGATTGTAATTCCTAAAAACACAAACCATTTAATAGCATTTAAAAAGGCAGACAGTTTTATTAAGGTTATGATTCAATGTGAAATGAGGAAAAGTTGCAATTATAACATTAAACGGGGTGCTTTTAATCCAAGGACTCATCTTGCATTGCACATTTGTGCTACCAGTACACTATTTTTTTCCTCTGGTTTTGCAGGGACAGATGGGTGATGTGATTAAGTGAACCAAAATAACTATGTGTAACTATGATGGGAAACCTGCAAGCAAAATACAGGCAGATAGAATTGTGACAGGATGGGAATGTGTACTGTACATGTGTAGGGAGGTGGAGTGGGAACAAACAGAACAGGCAAGATTGGCTCATTACTGCAAAAGGGTAGGAGGCAGAGAAATAATCTCTGCTTAATGATGATCCCACTAGAGATATTAAAAAGTGAAGCTTCGTACACACGTTGGATAATTGTCGTACGATGCAGCCAACGAACGAGCAATCGCACGACATTTGTACAAAAATATAGCATCAACGATTGTCAGAGACCAACGAACTTCGACTATTGCCGGCTTTTTCCGACGATCAGCCTGGCGGATTTGTTCTGCTGATTATCATATATTTGTACATGGTCGGCAGATTATCGTTAATGCTCTATGAAAAAATATATAAAAGGCGCATGCGCTGCTTTTCGTAATTGCGCGAAGATACGAACGTTACATACGAACGTCTATTTCTAACGACTATCGTGGTGACTATTGTTGCTGTGTACAGATGTCGTTTCAATTATGAGGATTAACGATAATGTCGAACGTTTGTCGGCTGCATCGTACGAAAATTATCCAACGTGTGTACGAGGCTTTAATTTTGAAAGATACAGATATTACACTGCCCTCAATATAAACATGTATATAAATGTGCCTTTCCCACGAGATATAATGTGAATGCCTTGGTCAAATAAAGATTTTCATATAACTTAGAAATCTGTCATGTTTACTGATCTACCACAAACAGTAAATGATCCATCGTAAAACTGGATAAACAATGACATGCTTAGAATTGTGTTTTTCCTGTTCCCTACATAAACTCTCCCCTATCTAAAAATGAACACAATGAAGGAAAATGAATCTTTCTTCCTGTTAGAAAATCCAGGTGTTCAGTTCTATTATTAGGGATTCTTATCTCATAGAAGGCAGAATTGTACTCTTGCCATTTTGATTTTTTTTTCTTTCTGCCCAAAAGGTGTGCCAAGGCGAATGTAGGCCAACAAGCCGACAAGTGCCTTATACACCTGCAGTTGAACAATAATGTTTACCTTCCTTAACTAGTGCCAACATTACTTAAGTGCTAGAAAAGAATTCCAGGGAGCAGCACTACATTTAGCAGGAAAACAACCTAAGCATTAGTTTAATTTCCTATTTTGTATATTTTGTATTGACGTGATGTTAAAAGATCCCTTTTAACACACTTTATGCGGCCATACACTCAAAGATAAAAAGCGTACTATCTTCAAATTGTACAGTTGCATTCAGTAATGGTCCAGCACATTTGAAAAGAAATAAAAAAAACTCAAAACCACCAGTTTGGACTTTCCCTTTACAGATGTAAAACTACCCTTTAATTGACACCATTGAGTTATAAAAGTATTAATTTTAATTTGTCATTTTATCATAAAAAGCACGATCATCAAACATGTTGTGGTTAATGGGCATGTCCACCCTCAGATAATGGTGCATGTAAGCAGAGAGAAAGGCATAGAAAATAATTTGCAGACTTGTAAACAAAAGTATTAAAAAAGAGTAGGAGTGCAAACAGGAAGTAAAGTTGCTTGCCTGTAAACTAATGCAGCTACAGACCATCATCCCAGGGCTTGATTGAAAGGCATATGAGAGGCTTTTCTTGTATTGAGGGCATTTGGTTGTAAAATTACCCTGTGATATTTCTCTAAATAATGAGTAAAATAGCCCATTTTTGTGTGTTTTAATAAAGAACCAGAAGTTTGTAAAGTAAGAGATAAGCCACGGACCTGTTTTTGAACATGTTCTTTTTCTTAGCTCACTGTGGCTAACACGAGCATGTGACACGGTTTGTGGCTGTATGCTGCATGTGAAAATAAAAGGTCGGTGATTATTTGTTTAAAGGGGAACAACCCCTTCCCACATTAGCTACAAGAGCATTGTTGCCTCCTGATCAGTACAGTTGGCAGGGCTCCTACTGTTTGGGATGCAAATTAACTAAAAAAACTGGGTACAACATTACCGATAAATGACCAATCTCATCGGTTGGCCTTTATCGGTAATTGAAATTTACCACAGGTTCAACCGTTCAACTGCCAAATTTCCCTAGGCCATGGTATCTCCGCGCTACTACAGGCAACTGAAGGAAAGTTGCATACCGGATGTTGCTCTCTATGCTTACATAGGAGAATGCTTGAGTCTGTGTGTAGGTTTATCTTAAATATTGTGTTGTCATCTGTCTGGTTGGAGGAAAACAAGACTCCGTTTGAATAAGAGACAAACAGCCTGATTACCCAGGGCCCACAAAGATATTAGCTCCGGGGGATACAACATTGCATTTGCGGTTCTGGGTAAATCCCAATATTGTTTTGCATAGTGTGACTTAAGCTGGCGTGTAAAAAGTAGGGTGAGATGTAGGATTGAAGGTTTAACACATTCTATTGAAAAGGGCATTCATTTACGTACAGTAGAGTAACGCCCAAAAAAAGGTAGGTAGGTAGGTTAAGTAGGGACTATCAATGCCTGGTTCTGTTAATGGAAACGGGCATAGGCAGGGTATGAGTTAAAGCCATGCTAACCGCTATTCCAATGGAAAATGTGGGTTATAGGCCTGTCCACCCCCAAAACTAAAATTTAACCCCATACTGACCGCATGTGTAGGGTTTCAAAAATCCTTACCTGCAGCTTTTGATCTCTATGGTTCTCCTTGCAGTGCCTTGCAAAGTTAAGAAAGTGAAAAGAGTAGAAGGTGTCAGGAGTATCCAAGTGTCCTGCTTCATCTGTCCTTTGAGAAGGTTTTCTGGCATGTGCGGGGGAGCCCCTCCCTCTTTCTCCAGATCCCTCTGTCTGCTTGCATACCCTAAGCATATAAATGTTTAATTTGTGTAGCACACCTCATCTCACCTCAGACCAATGATTACACTTTTGGCAAGTGAAAAGAACAGCACCAGAAAACATCTTACAGACCTTTTCCTGGTGCTCGGAATACAGCAGAGTGTCTGTGGTTGGCTGACGTCTAGCCAATAACTGACATGGCTGCAGGTCCCGACCCCTCTCTGCTATTTCGGCTAGCAGAGAGTGAGATGGGTGAGTACACATAAGTAAAAAGTTTAATTTAGGGATGGAGATATACTTTAATTTTTTTAGCCGATATGGGGCCTAATATTTACATCTACATGTAAAGTGGAGTAGTATGTACTTGCCACAGCAGAGTAAAAGCATGTGATTGGTTGGCCAAAAAAGACGTGCTATGTTAGTAATTATTAGTTGAACTCTTGCTTCTGCAAATTAGAGCCCAGGCAAAGTTGGCACGCCTTGGGGATAGCCACCTAAAGCTGCTGTCACATTACAGACAAGGTATTACAGCTAAATGCAGAGATACTAGTCAATATATAAACAGTCACAGCATTACTATATATTTAATAATAAGTTGACGTATAATTTAAAGATTTTCCAGAAACAAGATACCTTCATACTCGCACACTGCGCTGAAATCAGTAGGGTTATATAACCCACCACAGCGCAATAATTGGAAAATGTTCTTTAAGGTGCTGTTTATTTGTTTGCATAGAATTGTATGTTATAAAGGCAAATAAATTAAACACTCTATTATGACTATTAGAAAGCTTACGAAATTTTACATCAGAGGTACCATCTTTTTAGTGCAACTAATTTACTTCGTTGAGCCACCACCCTACTGCTAAAAATTATGGAAACTGACATTATCTGTGGCTGTTAGCCAAGGTCGTCATTGGAAACACTCAGTGGGAAAGAGATTAAAAATCCCATATCCTATCTTTCATTATTATAAGAAGTTATTTTAGGTTATATGTGATATAGACTCTGTAAAACTTGAGAAGAAGAAAGAAATTGACCCTTTAGTTAGGGTTGTGGTCAAGTTCTACGGTCATCAGGGAGACAATTGCATCTTTTATATCATGTGCTTTCACTCCTGTTTCTTTGCTCTGGTAGAGCGGCCCCCTTGCTTGTTTAAACAGGAACTAAGGGCAAGGCCCAACTAGGGTAGTGCACAAGATTACGCGCCACCAGCGAAATCGCAATGCTGCAGATTTTTATGTGCTCTACCCTGCACAGTGATGGAAAGTCCTTTGATGTCAACCTATCGACGGTGCCCGCGAATGCGCACAAGAATAATAAACCCCATGTGCTGTAGAAAAGGCTGTGCGCAGTGGAAATTTAGTAGCGGGGCCATCCCCATCTCTCTTTTTGTGGCGGTGGCGCTGCACTAACACGTACACACCAAGTGTTTCCTAGACTGTCTCTGTTGTCTTGTTTGTAAAAAAACCTGTAACGCAACCTTGAGTAGTTGCTACATTAAATGAACACAATCCATTTACTCTTCAGAAACGTTTAGTACGGTATTTAGTGCAGGATGTGTGGTTTTCCACAAGATAATGGTATTTCCCCCAGATCTCTATTTAGAATACTTACAATACCCATGTGTTGTTCATTCAAGTTTTTAACTGTTCTTAGCCTACAAATCCGATAATTCACTGTATGACTTTGTTGACACTGCTGGTCTTTTGCTCCTGTACTTACATTGGGAGAAAATCCCTCGATCCCTGTGAGGTTAGGGTCCCTTTAAATAGGCCAGAAAAATGATTTGCTGTGTGCTCCTTATGAAGGTTTTATAACTGCCAAATAAAGGGGGAATCAAAGAATTAACATGCAAATGGAAAAACTGAGCCTATAGCACTTGCAGTAGGCATACTAATTACTTTACCTTGTCCCAACACAATTCCCTTCTACGTTGAGGGAGATTCAGAATGATCTTGAAATCAAGAAATTATTTGCATAGGAATTGTTAGCTTTGTTGGATATGGTTAATTAAAATAGCATCACTAATTTTTTTTTTTTTAAACTTCCTCCAGACGATCCACTACATTTTGACAACCGTGACGCCACATTCTGCCAATCTGTTTTATGATCTAATAATGTAATTACAAACCGCAGCAAACATAACTGCAGGATACTTTGCAGGTAAAAACTGCGGCTTCACTCAACCATTAGAATCAAACTGACATTTTTTAAGATTCAAATGTGAAATCAGTATAATTTTGGTGGTAGTGTATGGCCAGCTTAACTTTCCTTTAAACTTGGTTTGTCAGTGGATAGTCTGTTATTTTCTTTTAAAAGGATGAAGGTAAATTCCAGTGACATCAAAAGATGGTCCCAAATCCCCTTTAACAATAGAGGCTGTTTTCAATTTTAGCTTAATTTACCTATTCTCAACCATGGGATTTTACTTGTGAAGTCTTTAGATTGCGTCAACAGGGGTTATTGTCTTGTCCTAAAATGAGAATTTCTTCTGGAAGAAATCCGCAATTACATGGACCCAGTTCACTATCTGTGTACTTTCAAAGAAGGGAAATTTCAAAATCTGGAGTCTATTTAAAAAACAAGTTTCCCACTTTTAGTAAAGCCCTGGGAATGTTCTGGGCCTGTCCTGTTGAAATTGGGTAAAATAGATGATGTAATTATTCCACATGGAACCAATAAGATAAATAAAAGGGGACATCACTATACAATCAACGCATAAACTCTGCTAATCACAAAGTTTGATTGTACCTTCTTTTCAAGTCTTATTATTCTTTGGAAAGGTGGTGGTGATGCCATGTTCAGGAATATACCAAAAACTGTGGAAACCCAAACACCACGTAGCCTATATGAATACTTACTGAAAGTTATTGAATGTAAATAGGGGGCAAAACTGTAAAATCTCCACAGTAGGAACCTAGCAAAAAGTGCGTTACAATCTTCTGAAATTAGTCATGTATTGTATCGATATGTTATTCATTTATTTAAAATTCAAGCTAGAATGTATTCATTTTTATTATGAAACTGGGGAATGTTTTATTTTAGACTTCCTTTGTGGATTACTCGTACTTACAGTTGTGCCAATATGAAACCCTGAAACATTGTCCTGTATTTACATTAACATATCTAAATGTTTCAATGTATAAGCCTTGTTCAAACTAGAGACATTTGTCGTCGTGTTTATGGCCAGAAATGTGCATTGCAGTCATTTTTTTAAATAACCGATTGGATCTGACCAGTCCATTAAGAAAAATAACGCACTGCTGTATTTCTGTCCAGAAATGGATGTTTGGGAGAAAAGGACAGGAAAAACATTATGTAATTTATGTCTTTAGGTGACAGTGCTTACATAGCGACTTATAATGACAGCAGCCAACTGACAAGATTGGGTTATACTGCACAGAAAAGAGCCAGAGAAGAGGAAACAATAATGCTTAGTGCTTTTTTGATCTCTTAATCTAGAAGCAATCAGCCATACAGTGACTGAGAAGTAAGCTCTACTTTATAGACTGGATAGGTTTACATGTGTATGCCAGGGGGAGGGTCTAGAGGATGATAGTCTTACTGATAACTGTGCCCAGCCCTCTTTAAAAAGTAAAAAACTCCCAGAGCTACTAAAAAAAAAACAAGGGGATAGGAAGGTCAGAGAAGAAAAAAAAAGGAGTAGATTTAAGCTTGTTGGTTACTTAAAGGGCATGTCCACCCCTTTTTAAACTTTTGGGGTACTGTAGGGGGCTTCCTCCCCCAGCCCCCAACTGCCATATTAATATAATAAGTTTTTATACTAATTTTTTAAAAGTATTTTAATTTACTTTTATTTGAATTTTTTTTATATTTTTTTATTTAGTTAAAAAAAAATTTTAGGTGCAAAAACTCCGATCATTACTTAACTGACCTTTTCCGGCCAGCATCTGTCCCGCCATCTGAATGCATGAAAACTGCAAAGCAGGTGGCCGCGACGGAAGTTGTGTACGCAGCTGCGTCAGTGGAGAACGCTGGGGCGAGAGGTAGGAAGTAATGATCGGGGGAGTTTTGAACATATTAATATAACGGTTTGGGCTGGGGGAGGAGAGCCATAAGTACCCCAAAGGGGTTTTACACTAGGGGATGAGAAGAAAAACGGGAGGCAGGGGGGGGAGGGCTGCTCTGAGCAAGCCAAACACCTCTGTGAGGAACGCCTAGAGGCGAAAAACTATTTCCCTCCCGGCAGTGCTCCTTGGTGGCCAGTTTTTGGGCTTACAGGGACTACAGGGAAGGGAGTTAAGGGGTAAGGATTTTTTACACTACACAAGTCGGCCAGCAGTGGGTAAATTCTAGTTTTGGTGGTGGACAAAGCATTTACCATATTACGTGGATTAGTAAAAAATGAATTTGTCCAGTTTACATGTCCTTTAAAGTCTGTTACTGTATACCAATGGTATAGTTAACAGTTAATCTGCTAAAATGGTATGTTACCACTGGATCCAGTAAGGATGTCTCGTGGGGGTCAATAGGGCAGTTCTTTTTGGCTTTTGTGTCTTGGCCCATATGACCATTTTATACTGTGGAGCTAAATTGTTATTGTAGGAGGTTCTAGAATGTATGCAGGTGTTACTGTACCTCTGTGCACAAATAAGGCTTTCCTTGTTTTTTGCTCTGTTTTATGTAACAAGACAGTTGGAAAGTAATTCATGAGATTTGTGGACCTACAGTTATGAACTCACAACCAAAGCCACTCTGTTGACACCTAGGTTTCTTGGTTTAACAAAAATTAGCTTTATTGATCTTGATAATATGTAAGTGGAAGCTAAAAGTCCCTCACTCTCCCCTTGTAAAATATTACAATTAATCAAGAAAGGGGAAATCAAGAACCTTTCGTTTTTTTTGTAATCTTTCCAAAACTTCAGCAGACACTCCTTATAGGGGGTTTCCTATAAATATGTTTCTTCTATAGAATGGTATCCAAACTTTTTGACAGGTTGTGTGGTCTGTCACTGCTGATAATTAGTGATTTTCATGGTTAATATAATGCACCAGTGTTCGACAGGCACTCTTTCAGGAACCAGTTGGCTGGAATTTCTCCATTTATGGTATTGTTGTGAGAAACAGCACCTTTTATCTCCCTCCTTTCCAGTATTTCTTTTAATGTGACTCCAGGAACTCCCAGGCAGCATTCCGATTCTGGAACTTTGTTTAAAACTATGATGTGGTTGATTCCCGTATTGGGAAGCCACAATTGGCGTTACACACAGAACCAACAAACAAAGTACAACATAATATAAACTTAGAAAAACATGGATAGCAGTCATACTACTTCATGGATAGTAGAGAAGAGTCCCTGCGTCACCACACCTCTTTATAAGGGAAAATTGACCATTTAACCTAAATAATAGTTACAGCTGCAAAAGACTTGTTTAGTTTATTTTACAAGTGCAGTGCGTATGGATCTACATACTATTTCTTATTAATGACACTTTGCCACAAAAAATCATTAATATCACCAGGAGAATGGGCTGCACTGAGCTCTATTTGTATCATCTTTGTGTTTTAATTCTGTGTCTTTATCTAAAGTGGACTTCAATTGCAATTGAATCTCTCTATCATCATGGAGTTTTGGCTGGCATTTGTTGGTGTTGCGTGATGTTAACAGTTTAAAACCACAAGATGCAAGGTTGGTACAGGGGCTACACACGGCCAGATCTTTCAGCTTTCCCGGGGGGGCTGGGTTGGCCCTCTTGTGTGCTGCCACATCTGTAGGAGTGGAGATTTTCAACGGTGTTCATTTTTTCAGAGAGATGATTTTATTGCAGCCTACTTACACCTGTCTGTTCGTAGGCAGAAAACATGAGCGAATTGGTAGGACAGATAAGTAGACTTTCTACTACGATACACGGTATTTTTGGGGTTTTATCCTAGCTTTGTATACTTACCAACTGTATTAGGATTACCAGATGTATTCATGGCAATGTTACACAATCTATGAGGAATGTAAATATTTTTCATGGTTTTTAAAATGTCCATGTGGAGTCATTGATCTATAGCCACTGTTAACAATAAAGATTTTACTTATCTAGAGAATATTTGAGGTGGGCATGCACCATTTATAGGGATACTTTGTTCTACTTTTATTCTTAAGGTGCTGGGTTGGCCCCTTTAATTTCAGCAATGGTAAACAATTTTTTGGCTATGGTGCACCAATTAAATTCCAGTTTTACACGTACCATTACCGATTCTGTTGTTTTAGAATAAATAAATTTGGCAGAAGCGCTGGTGTCTAATCCAATTTAGTGTGTGATGTTCATCCATAAATTGGGTTAAGGATGCCTGTAGTGTGCTAGCATGCTATAGATCCATCAGGTTTTATAGGTGCCATGTTATTGTAAACAGATTCTGAGCGCAGCGACTTAATGAGATGGTTGGAGAATGATTTTTTAATGCTGTTTGCCACATGAGAATGCTATGCGTGGTTATTGTTTTGTGATGTTGCGGCAATGATTATCTTGGTAAGGAATAATCCTTAAAATTAAACGCTGACCCTGAGTGTTACTTATTAGCAGATGAGTCCTGTTATTAATTTCTGAATCAAAGTCAACAGCTTCCTTGGCTTGTTATATATGCTGCGTTGATTTCTCTGCCTTCTAGCATCTGTGGTGTTTCAATAGGAACGGGACGAGCAGGTTTTATTACAAAAAATAGGAAACATACAAGTGATTTGAATTTTGTTGTTTTTGAAAACTACATACTCATACTACATACAGGGAGTACATGAGACTAGTGAATGGTAGAATGAATGTTGTGCCCTTCTTTTGAGTTCATCGTTCAATGTGCAGTTCAATAGTTCTGTCGCACTAAAGTTGAACTTAGAGGCGAAAGCGACCTCACTACGCAGGCACCAAGAAACCCGCAATGCAGCGAAATCGTTTTCGTGCAAGATTTATGTGCCTCCCTGTGCATGCGTGCGAATTTTTTTTTTTATTCCTTTGATTTGTTAACCGTCGAGGCGAATGTGTGCACACAATAATTGTGATCACGTTGCGGGTAAAGGGTCAGCAGTGCAGGGCAGCAGAGGGTATGGGGCCTCCCCACCCACTTCTTGTGGTGTGCACTTAGCCCTGAAAACTAAACACAGCGCAACCACTAAAATAGCCTAGTGTGGCCTAGCCCTAGAGCATTTAAACTTTGAGCATTATCGTCCTATGACAATGGCCCAAAAGCTGCTTCATGATGTCAGTGAAGTCGGCGATGGAGCAGGTCCGTGGGTAAGTGTCTCTCCTCTACTGTAAAGATTTACTGAAGAGTGGGAGGTAAGGAGAGGCATATTACCCTGTTCTTAATAAATCAGTTAGAGAAACAAACTTACTTTTGCTGAACAATCTGATGGTTGCTGAAGATCAGACATGCAAAAGTTGCACTTTTTATTGCATTAAGGCCACCTAGTGTTTTAAATATATGTCCATATTCCCCATTTTCACCCCATACATAAGCCTTCACAGTATCAACTGTATAAAACAGGCATTATAGTAGGGGACACTGTGTAACTTTATGTATATTTGTTGGGATTGATAAAATTCAAATTTTTAATAGGGTTACACAAAAATTGCCGTGGCTATTTGTTAGATCTATGGAGTCAAACTATCGCCCTCCAGGTGTTTGAAAACTACAACTCCAGCAGTCCTTGTTTGCAGTGAGTACCGTGGGATCGGACGTTGTAGTTTTTCAACATCTGGAGGGCGCGAAGTTTGATAAAACAGACACAAATCTTGTTACACCCTTTTCTTTAATATGTCAGTTCAACATTTGAATTACAGTTAAATGGTATGTGAAACGAGAGAGGGTTTTCCATGACAAATTCTAGGTGCTTTTCAGTTCTTTTCGTGTGGTGTTTGTCTGGTACTTTAAGCGCGTCATTTTGCCAGGACATCCTTCAGTTAACCAATTTCAAGATTTTACATTAGAAAAAAGAGCGTTGGTTCAAAACAGGGAACATTGTTTCTGGTGCCAAGAGTATGTAGCATTGGCGTGGGGCATAGCTTCTTGAGGTTGTAATTTATAATGGTGGGTTACTACTACAGGTTGTGATTGATGAATGAACTTGGTATCCGGTCACGCCTTGATCCGTGGCACCTCCACTCGTGGCTAAGTACTGATGTTATATTTGGGACACAGGTCTTATTGTGAAGCCCGTTAATAAAAGCATTTTATTTCTGCAGGTTTTTTTTTAGGAGGAAATAGCAAAACCTATGTTTGCTTCCATTAAAATTCATTTCATGTGGCTTTAGTTCTTTATGCCTTAAAATTATCATGTTCTATCAAGGTCCATTCATATCCATATCGTAACTTCTTCCACTACCCAGGTTTAGCTTGGTTCAAACATACCAAAACATTACCGTAGATGATTCTAGTTACTTCATTTTATCAGTGATGTGTTTAAAGTGCGCCAAAAGTTTTAGCCAGGGTTTGCTCATATTTGACAGGGTTGAGGAGGATGTCCAGGGCCAAGTATCCAAAAAGGGTTTTGTGTCATTTTTTCTTGATGGTGGTGAACAGGAAGTTGCATGAAGGAAAAGCTCCACTTTATCCAATTCTTCCCCGACTTCAAGTAATTGTAATTATTTACAGTTAGACAACTGTTACTATAGATTGAGAGATGGTTTTTTTAGTAATTACAGAAAACTGATCGATTTGCAGAATGACTTAAAGTAAGATTGCCTCTGTTAAACTCACAGTTGACAGAGTATTGATTTTAAAATCCAAATCATTCCCTTGCAGATGTAGGAGGGAGGCAAGTCGGCTAATGGATTACAAATACCTTGTTTAAAGAGGCTGACATCACTGTGAACAGTGACAGTCTGACCTCACTGTCCATAATACTTAAGCGGAGGCACGTTGTGTGGTTACAGACCATCCGTTTGCCATAGGGCGTAGGTTGATGTTGACATTATAGTAGTTTAGTAACGGTTGGGTTTATGTTTTTATGTGTAATTGTTTATTAAAGAGTATTATTAATATATATTACACAGAACACTCAGCACTCAACACACATATAAGCATGTAAATAATTAGATATAATCAAACATATATGCAAGCAATTGCTGGGTAATACCTAACTAAGTTAAAATGGATACCTTTAGTTATATTAGTTCTGTAAACTTGACCTCAGATGATGCCCCACTTCAAGGCAGATCCCATCTCAGTCCTAACCTAATGAGGGTAAGTTACAACCTGGGGGAACAAGACCATACTGCTTCTCTCTTTAATTTTGGTATGACCTTTCCAGGGAAATCATGGGCAGATCAGTTTCTGCCCGGGTGCCTCCAACAGGGAAAATTCATAGAAGGTAAGTAGGGAGGCACTTGGGACTGTAAGCAACACCAAGAGTTAAGTCAACAAACATCACACAAGTTTCGGCTTTACTGAAAGCTTTCACTCAGGATTATGCACAGTTTGATTTCAGAACCCTTTTAAAAGCATTGAAAATCTCCTTAAAGGAAAAGGCATGCCACCCCAAAAAACTATAATACCCCCAATAATGGCCCCCACCATGTAGTGTAATAAAATCCTTACTCCATCCAGCTCCATGGGTTCTCCTGTAGTCCCCCCCAAAGTACCAAACTGCCCACCAGGAGGACTAGCAGGGTCCAATAGGACTCTGCCTCCTGTCTCGCCTGTGGGAGAAGTTTGGCATGGGTACTGAAGCCTTCTCCACCTCCCTTCTACCTCCGTTTTGCAATCCATCCCCCTACATAAAAACCCCATGCCTATCAGCCAATCACGGACGCGGCTGCCGAGTCCCGCCACCGTTGCAGGTCTGCAAGCAGAAGGCCGGGCGGGCGTCGGAGGAGAGCGGAAAGGTAAGTAAAGATCTGGGCACTGGCACTTCTTAATTTATTTTTTGGGGGCTGGGGGAAGGCCATTCCTATTTTATATAAGGGCGGACATGCCCTTTAATGGCATCCCTCCTCCAACATCAACCAAACCCTTTCCCTGATTGCGGGCAGTATAATATAGTGATTACATCAGTAATTTGGTCATAGTTAAAAGTGCAAACATAAAAAACAGTGTACACCACCTGGATAGAATAGAATACATAGTTTTAAATAGGAATTTGTTGATCAGCACTTTCATCACCTTAATAGATAATTCAATATTATTATAACAACAAATACGGTGCTAAATATTAAAGATACTTTCCTCAACGGAATACAAAAAAATGGAAAGAATCTATCAGCGGGGTACTCTAATAACTGGATACTAGTTACTAGATAGTTGCATTGTTTCTATTTTTTCTATTTCTTTCTGGTTTGTATAGCCTTATCCAGTAACACCCTTATTGGCATAAATACTAAAATGTACAGGCCCACAATTTTTAGGAGGCTTATAAACAGTTAAACACACCTGGCGTTCTTCAAAATCCACTACCAGATAAACTGTTACCACTTTGGTCGGCAGAAGTTGGGACAGAAGTAGAAATAAGAACAGTCCATGGGGCCAAAATAAAAAAAATGTCCTTTGTAATTCTCACCAGTTCCTTTCTGTAATGATTTTTAGTTCCAATGTTTATTACACCACCCTGGAAAGATCCATTTACTTTGTGGGACTTTCCCCTAAAACATAGCAACTGCATCTCAAATATCATGTGTTTTTTTTTTTTTGTTTTTTTTTAGTAGTTGTAGTCCTTTTCTTGCTAATCCTTACTGCCCTCTGCTTATTTGCCATTCTTCTGGCTGTTTTCCCCCTTATTACCTTTGGATTCTTTCTGGCCATATTATAGCCATGAAAATGTTTCAAATCAAATCACCTGATATTCTCTTGAATATTTTTTTCATTTTCTTTCATTTCATTTTTGACATTTTATCATGCGACGATTCAGTAGTTTAATATTACAGCCATTTATAATATAAATAGATTTAAAGCCTTAAAACAGAAGGAAGGAGAAAGAGAAGTAAACGGCCTTAAGTGTTCTCATCGCTCCATTAATATAATTCTGATTCTACTGCAATATCTTTGAAAGTTCTATGGTGCATTATTGTGATTAAAGATGAACTCAGCGCTTTAAATAGAAGTCGATATAATCATAAAAAGAGTAGCAAAAGGCGTTTGGTGCTGGGCATGAAATTGTTTTTTTGAAAACTAACCCCGCATACTTTACATGAAAGCAGACAATTTGCGTATTATGTTGACCATTTTATATTTTTAAATATTATAACGTTTAGTGTCAAAGGTAGGGGAAGCAGTGATGGAATTCTGGAGCCAAACTGTTAAAGCATGCCCCTGCGCAAGTTTCTTTTTCTTTCAGACTGTAGTTTAAATAATGTTTTATGGAGAGTGAACAACAAGATGTTTGGAGAGCTGTGATCAGGGAGGAGTGTGAAAAACAAAGCAATTACAATAGGGCTGGTTCTGTTTTTAATTTATCCCAAGTGAAGTGTTTATAAACACTAAAAAGTAAAAACCTATTAAATGAGTAGGTTGCTTCACTGTATGAAGGAGTGTAAATTGAATTTGGTGGTTTTTATAATAGGTAGAGAGCATATTTATTATGAAATGCGATTTAGGTCACATATTGTTTAATGTATTTGGAAGATAAATGTGTGTACCCCAAATTAGTACTGTCCAGTGGTGGGTTTGGTACCCACCTGTTTGATGGGCCACCATCCTTCCGCTGTACCCACCTTGGCAAAACCTGTTTAAAAGTGCGATCCATCCTAAAAATTTTTAAAAAATATATAGTAGATACCCCTGCCTACCCCAACGCGTGTTTTTCTGTACTGTACCTTACAGCCCTTAGTTTCTGTGGCGCATGATCGCTGCTTTGCCAGAGCATTGCAAGACAGGGTGTTGACCAGCAGGCCGTGTCTGTGATAGGCTGAGATGCAAACTCAAATACCGATATGCCCTTCTGTAGCCTAAATACTTCAATAAATGTGGGTTAGTTAGTCGAGGTACCCCTCACACTATAAAACAACTGTCTGTGATAAGGACAAGTACTTATGAACTCTAAAAACAAATAACAAAATATTATAATGTTTAAAAGACACGTTATTCCTAGCATAAAATCTGGAATGGAACCGATTGTAAAATGACATCAGCTATCTATTAACACACATAAGTGGCTGGCCAGCCCATAAAAAAATATATAATAACAATAATCTAAATCCTAGTAAAAACACAGAAGTTGGAGTCATACATCACTAAGTAATTCCTATTTTATAATAGCTCCTATAGCCTCTTGGAACTATTGTGCGATTGTAGTTGCACAAAATTCCACTTTTTGTAAGAGCTGCAGTTTAGTTAGTGTTTTTAACAGTCTATATTGGCGTACTTGTCCTGTCAGTCGTTCTTTCTGCTCCTTCTATAATGGCTGGAGCTATACATTTGTAGAATGAACGCCTTGGGAAAAGATTCTGGTAGCGTGCCATAACTGGACATTTTGCCCTATCCTACGTTAACTCTGTTGACTTGGGGGCTCTGTGTACACTCAGGAGCGGATTTTACACACACTGTGGTTTCCAGGAAACTTCTCTTTACGTCGGCGTCATACTCCGCATGTACCCCGTTCCTTCGGGAGCGGGCCTCAGCTTACTGTATTTCCCTATGCTAGTCCTTGGAATCAGGGGTTTCACCTATGTGTCCACGCTGCCTGTACCTGTACAGTCCCGCAATTGATGACGTCACCTCGGCTTTATAGACTTTCATCACTAGGAAAAGTTTGCAGCCCGAATGAGCCATAACAGACCATGGCTGACGTCAATAGAGAGGGCCACAGGAATGAAATGCTGTAAGCACAGTTCTGACTGTTTTTTTTTTTTTTTAAAGAAATTACTCTGCAGTTAGGGATGGCGCATGGGGTATCTACGTAATGTTAAAAGGATGTAACACGAGTTGATGGCAAGCAAGGAGGATCCGGGGTGGTTGGACGGAGGCTCCCCTGTGCATGTCCCACCAACTCCTGAGGCCTGCTGCAGAAAGGGAAAGCAGAAAAGAAAGGAAAGAACATTTTAGAGGAACGATGGCTCCTTATCTTACCTTCTCTGAATTTGGACAAACACTGCAGAGAACCATAGGGAGCAGAGAGTGTAAGGTAATGATGTCGTTAAACTCACAGTGGGGCCAGTATGGGTAAATGTTACTTTTGGGGTGGACATGCCCTTAAACCAAACTATCGAAAAAGCCGTCCGGCACTACATTCATTTTTAAAAATCAGCAACG
Source organism: Hymenochirus boettgeri (assembly GCA_019447015.1). Taxonomy (NCBI): domain Eukaryota; kingdom Metazoa; phylum Chordata; class Amphibia; order Anura; family Pipidae; genus Hymenochirus; species Hymenochirus boettgeri. The sequence goes on along the minus strand of CM033471.1, from coordinate 72,385,978 downwards.
TAAATGGTATTTAATATTGAACATCATTATGTAATGCACAGAGGCTCGAGAGTTTTTGCTGCATCTGGATGTAATTTGGATTAAATATCCCTGTTATTGGTGCTTCAATCTATTGGATATATCCTAGTTTGTTATGGTACCCCGAAAAACACTCAAGTTCATTTCTTATCATTCGCACAACAAGATGTGGGGATATGTTAAGAAAACGTCTTGTTTTATAATGTTCCTGGGGATGTAAAGCTCTGCCTATAAAATGTGCAGATCTCTGGACAAGTGGCCTGTGGTCATGCTAAAAATGGTTGAACTCCAAGGTGTGGTAAATCTTAGATATAACGTGAAGGGAGGCATTATTACGTGTAATACATGTTTCTGTTCCTTCCCACCCCAATATGCATTTAAATGTTAGCCTTATCCTATTCCCCTAAAGTTCTAAACCCCCAAGCTACTACTCTAAATTTAAACCCAGTGTAGGAAAGGAACAATCCCAGCATAGCAGCTTTCCAGTTAAACAAATCTTTGTGGAGAGGAAGAGGACATGGGTATGAAGGAACCCCCCCCCCCCCCCAAAGGAAAGCAACTTCCAGCAGGTCCATTTGTGAATTAAACACAGAGCACAACACGATGGGTCATGGTTCAGGCATTGCCCACGGTCCAAAGGGTAGGTCCAGCATAAAATGTTTTTTATGAGAAATGTTCAAACTACCCCCCCCCCACAGGTTTTACAGTAACCATACCTTCCAAAGATGCACAATGTACTTACCTAACCAGGGTCCCTCACCGCCAGGGAGCCGCCGAACCCCTGCTCCTGTTGAAGCTCGTTTCCAGCAACAACAGGAGCAGTGCGGCTCTGCGCTACAGACGCTCTACTTCATGATCAACAGCTGTCAGATAATTTGGTGTGATGTGACGTACATAAATGACAGCGGTACCAGAAAGAAGAGAGTGGTTTGTTAGCCGCAGAGGAGGAGCGGCGAAGGGAAGAACGGGGTTATTTGGTAAGACAATCAGGGGAATCTTGGGAATATATGGATAATGCATAAACTGGTTGTTGAGGTGCGGAGGAACATTCTTATGAAAAGTTATTTTAGGTTGAATATGCCCTTTAACAGGGAACTGCCAAGGGGAGGGGGCACAGTGGGTATAAGAAATGAGTGACTCTAGAAGAAGGAGGAAGGAACCCAGGAGATGCAGTATTGCTGCAAAAGAGGTTTGTATTTATTTATAAAGCATACAAGGCTATTTTGGCAGCATATACTGTGTCTACCTGGTTCCGTCCTACTTTCTATTAGTTCAGGGTTACTGCATTTGGAGGATGTATAGAGGTTTGTGGAAGCGTTTGCCCTAGTGTGTGGAGGTACTATTCTTATGGACCGTAAGAAAATTAGGTAGTTAGCTGGAATCGCTGAGTGATTTTTATAAAGATTTAGCTTGCACCTGCCTATTTTAAAATAGACGCTTAGTATTATAGTATCTGCATGTTATTTTGGATCTTGCAACCCAGGCGGGCTGGGAAGCAGCCTGTTTTGCACCAGGATTTTAGTTTAGTTCTGAAGACGTTTCGCTAGTCATCCGAGCTTTCTCAATTTCAGAATGGACTTGTACAAGGAACTGTGGAAAATTATGTGACCCTGGAAAATCCAATTAGCCAATCACAGCAAGTGGTTAGAGCGTGATTGGATATGGCTAAGAGGTGTATAGGAACGCCAGGGTTTGTAGGAATGCCTGTAAACAGTTCTTAGCCACTATCCAATCACGCCCTTAAACCACCTGGCTGTAATGTAATTGGATTTCCAGGGTAATAATTGCCACAGATTCTTGTACAAGTTATTCTGAATGATTGAGAAAGCCGTCGGATGGACTAGCGAAATGTCTTCAGAACCTAAACTTCAAGTCCAGTTGACTAATTGAATACAAGATATTACCAGACCTGGATATGAATGAGAACCTTTCACAAGCATTGACAATGAAGTTTAATAAATGATGGTGCTGTTTCCACAGATATTATATACTTGGTTAAAATGTTACTTCATCAAGGGATTATGCATTGCTTACATTTGCTATTGTGAGATTGTAACAGGGAAGGAGACAGACAAGTACCGTTAAATTGCATCCTCAGCATGCCAGAAAAGGACCCACATTTTGCTGTCAGCTGTCCCCTCTTGATCATGTGGTGTTGAGGCTTATTTAATGTGGAAAAACATAAAATAAACTGGGCATGCATCTAGCTTCTATGTTAAAGGGCATGTCCACTCCCAAAACTTAATACCCCCCCAACTACTGGCCCCACCATGTGTGTAGTTTAATCCTACCCTCACATTCCCCGCTCCATATGGTGTCTCCCGAGTAGTGCCCCACAAGTCCAAAAACTGACCACCAGGAGGCTAGCAGGTCATATAGGACATGCTGCTCCTGGCCTCACGGAAGATTTTGGCCATGCGTACTGCAAGCTCTTCTCCCCCCTCCCCTCTCCCTCCCTCTCTCGATACATCCCCCTAGCGTATAACAATTAAAGATGTGTGGGTTTACAAACATACTCGCAACACAGCTGCCACAACCATGTAAACTATACATGGTTGTGGCGGGCTTGCACCCCACCATCACGCATCCTCACGCACGCACCTTCTCAATAACTTTCATTACTCTAGGACAGCATTTCAAACAAAACCATTGGGGAGGTGATAAATGACTCCGTCCCTCAATGCAAATGTGGGTCCAGAATCCAGCATAGAGTTACGAATTTGGTTAGTATATAAGATGGTCAAGCATCAGCTCCAGCACAGGATGTTAACAATAGGTATAATAATACATTCTGTTTAATAGTGTAGACACACTATATCAATCTTACCTATGAAAATACGTGTTTATTTGCTAGCTTAAAAGACAATTAAAGCTTTTCGTGACACAACACTGAATCTAAAGGAGGAGAACACCTTCATATAACAAGCGTACTCTGGGGGAGACAGCATATATTTTGCTATGTACCTAAGTGCACTGTTTCATCAATGTATTAATCACTTGAGGACCGTTAATACATTGCGAAAACGCTAGCGGTAAGTTGAGCGTATTGAGATTGGGTTAATTGTCACACACAAAAAATAGCGCAAAAACTGGCTCAAAATATTCCATGGCTTTGCGCCTGGCGCAAACGAAATAAATTGGACATGGTGCAGGCAAGTGCAAAAACCTCGCTAACCACGTTAGACATGGGTTACGGGGCTTTGAGCGTTTATTTTCTCATTAGTGCGGGATTATGGCATCTCCCTGCTGTGTATTAACCCTCTTTTTTTGTGGGGGTGCTGGGGAATTGTAATCTTCTTAACATGCGGGTTTGTGTTTTCATTTCCCTAGTATTCAAATTATGTGCGGAGTGTGGTCAAGACATTGTGATTTTATGACATGCCCCAGTTCTAATCTACTGCAAGGAATTGTTTAGAGCAGGTCACGCCTACTAGTAGGTCTATGCCAATCAGGTTACAGTTCCACATTAGGCAGCAAAGATCTTGTGACCTGAGGTTCAGTGTGGCCGGCCGGGATAACACCCAGTTATTTCTCCAGGTTTTCAGGGGCTGACATTCCTTTAATTGCCATCACTGTAATCGTAATTTACAGTTTATTGGAGTTCTGGGGTTGTGTGTGTGGGGGGGGGGTGCTTCATATGATGAGTAGTATAAACATTTTGGTATTGATTCTTCATTTACGGTCTTGCCATTAAGAGTTTTTAATGTATATATGGATGATATAAAATCAGTGGAATTCTTACTATGGTTTCTCCTCCTCCCTTCTGTAGCACTTCATTACTACTAAGACAGCATTAAAAAACCCAATAAGTAAATCCACACAGTTTTAATCTGTTGAGTAGGCCTTGAGCTGTGAAAACCTTGAATGGTTGGCCAGGATGCTTTCCAGGAAAGTCACTGGTCACTGCCTGCCAAGCGGAGCTGACTTAACGGAATCGGAAAAAGGAACTGGAAGTTCGCCTTGATCTTGGCAGGAAGCACATGATTATGTATGATACGCAGAGAGGGAACTTTCCACAACAATGTTTGGATTGATGTAAAATATGTACCATAGTGATGCCCAAACCATGGAGAATTGGCATTAAAGTAGGGAAAAGGGTGGACCCTTAGCAGCTGATAGTGCTGAGGAGATGGCCAATTTTGTTTGCCTGTGTATGCAGATTGTAGCCCAATATTGCATCTGGCATCGTAGTGCCATTATTGCTGTACCCATGGCCTCTTGGGTCTTACAAATACAGTTAATCTACTGGGGACCAGAGTGATTAGGGACAAAATTTTTTTGGTAATTGTTTTTTTAATAACACTCTTGAAAGTTTGGTGGGTGTTGATAAAAAGACAGCCATAGAGTAAAAACAATATTGCTGTTTTCTGAATAGCACTACATGATTGTGGCACCTGGCATTGGAAGATAGACAGGTAATTCTACAAAAATTTGGCAACAACTGTGGCTTGATTTCATTCGGCCCATAATTGACATGGTTATCAAATTGCTCATCCGTAGAAACCGTTAATTTAGAGGAAACCTCTCTGGAATGTGCTAGAGTGGCCTAGCCCTTACAAACCTTTTAAAAAAATTTTTTAAAAAACAATGTGGTGTTGGACCATATTAAAAAATATTTGTAGGAAGGCAAGGAGATGATTACTGTTAGAATTAAAACATTAGACTATATAAGGGCTGCATTACTTTTCCTGGATTTTAAAACCGATCAGGACCAACATTTAAAAAGTCCACAGGGTTTATTAACATCAGCTAAACTTTATTATTACATCTATGAACCATTTATTTAGTTACATATCTGAAAACCATTATTTATTACATAATCTAAACAATTATTTTTACATTTTCATCTGAACCAGGTATTATACATCAATTTGAACCATTATTTATAAATCGGCTGAACTATCTATTTATTATATCGCATTTTACCCATTATTTATTACATCATATCAACCAGATTATTACAATCAGCTTCAAGCATTTATACATCAGCTCTCAAGTATTTTTATCTACATCAGTAAGACATTATTTAACTAACATGATGTGATATTTACAAATTTGTGACAGACAAGTCAGCAAAATCTCTGATTAAAGGAGGGATGATTCCATTGAATTAATACCTGTTTCCATTTTTTTGGAACAAAACAGAATCCAACATTTATAAATCCGTCAGAAATATAATGTATTTGAAATTTTTTTTTTTTTATATTTGTAGCTTGCAAAATGGACTTTGATTTTGAGTTATATGGTTAATGCAATTACACAACTCGTGCAGCAGGTGGAGCAGAGAGATGCATCCAAACGAGGTACACCTTAGGACAGGTTGATAAAGATAAAACTTCACATTTATTAATAAATGTAAAATAGTAAGTAGTACAATATAGACGTCCATGATGAGGGAGAGCCAAGGGGAAGGGGCGTGGTGAGCATTCGCGGTTACTTTGACGCTTCATCACGAGGACCACAAGGGAGAATTCTCAATGGATACATACAGGTGAGTGAGCCAATGAATAGGATCTAACCTCACAACGATCCGGCTGAGCACACTAAATCGATACAGATACTGGCTGAATACACTACAATGATTCATCATAAGGGTACAAACAAATGTAAGCCAAGTACAAGGATACAAGTAAAAAACAACATAAACCGATATCCGTTGTATTCAATTAGATCCAACTGACTTTGAAAGGTAGTTTGAAGGTTTCGCTAGTCATCCGACTGGGCTTTCTCAATTCAGGAATGACTTCTGTTACAAGAGAATCTGATCATAATCAACCCCACAAATATAATTATCCGAAAAAAATCAATAAAAACAATATCAATAATCTTGTCGGCAATTATGTACTTCCTTCTGGGATTTTCAACCACGGTGTCATCAACATATCTGAACCAGTGGCTGGGTGCTATGCCCTAAAGGTATTAAGCGCCTGTGTTTCTACCACCTCCATGTAAAGGTTGGCACATGGACCGTGATTGAATGGGAATGTGAAGTTGTGGGGTGAGAATGTGAAATTGAATTGATTGTGTTTTGATGATGAAATTGTTGATGAAATTGATGAATGTTGAAATGAATGGTGTTGGTGATGAGCATGTGAACTTGAGTTGTTGAATTTGATGTTGAATGTGATTGGTGTAGAATCTGAAGGGAGAATGAATTCGTGATGTGATGTGTCAGAAGTGAAAATATGGGAGAGTGAATGTGTGAGTGAATGGAACATGTGTGAATGAGTGAAAAATGAGAGAGAAATGGATGTGAGCTGGTGTGATTGATGTGTTGGATGTGAATGATGATGGAATGATTTGAATGAAATTGAAACTTGTGGTGCTGTGTGATGAAAAGGGGGTGTGTTTGATGAGATGAAAGTGATGTGGATGAATAGATGAGTGTGGACTGGGTGAATGATGCGAGTGTGAATGTTGTGAAGAGTGTGATGAAGGTGAATGTGAAGTAGTAACTTGGATGCGCGTGTGATTGTGAATTGAAATTGTGACTGAATGAAGTGAATGTGATGAGGAGAAATGAGGAGATCCAGACCATCACGAACACGATCCATGTTTGCTTATAGAGCTAGTTATCCTGTATTTGAAATAGGTGGTATTCAGGCACAAGTCAACACAGGAAAGAACCCCAACGTATCTGGGGTGTGGAGATCAGTTCTTTGATAAGAGTGCTGTTTGGCCCGAGCGTTTCATCACCATGCAACAGCCCTCCCTGGGGTATACAAGTGAAGAGAAGATGCTCACATCATAGGGGGGGACACCCTAGTTTCTTCTACACCGAGTTAGTACTATATCCTTCAATCTTGGTTGGGAAATCCTGAGAGTTCTGGATGGATGCTTAGACCCTGTCCCCCAAAGGTCCTAAGGATGTATGAGCAAGAAATATTTTGCCACCTTGTATGTATACCGAGCTGGATGATGCCTGCTGGGACTATAGGTCTTAGTGGGCCCCTCCGTTATGATATCTTTGGGAGTCCAACGTCTGCCATGTACAAATGTGTTTTAAACCTTAATCTGGGCGTTCTATAAAACGCTATTAGCCACTACTAATCACACCCTTAACAACTGGCGGGGATATGCTAATTGGGATCTTCCAGGGGAACATGAATTGCCACAGATTCTGGTACAAGTCATTCGAATTGAGAAAGCCAGTCGGATGACTAGCGAAACGTCTCAGAAACTACTTCGAAGTCCAGTTTTGATCTTATTGAATACAAGCAGATATTCATGACTGGATAATGAAACCGTACAAGAACATAAACAGCAATTAACAAACTAGGAATACTGAAAAGGTGTACGCCAAGGCTCATTGTCGATGATCAGCTCCCAGATATCAGTTTCAATCATAGGCATATAATTATTAGCATTCATTTGATCCAGTGAATTGTTATTGGGTGTCCCAAAAATAAAGATCTCAGAGGGATAGTGAGTGAATTGTGACATCACAGATGAATGCTCTCCTATCTTAGCTAACTAGATTACATGGCCAACTAAGCTTCAATGCCAAACTGTGCTTGCTATGTTTGAGGGCTAGAAGAATCCCAAAGAAACAAAAGCCGCTCACAGATCCTAAAATTGCCATTGGTTAAAAACACTTTGCCTCTCACCTATAACTAAACTTTAGGGGCATATTTTCTAAAGGTTGCGTTGAACTTTAGCGGCCGTTTTCGCCGGCATTAATGTACATAATCGAGTTTACGTCGATTATGAAAAGTCCGAAAACGGTGACGCGAAAGGGAACGAAGCGGTAACCTCTCGCGCGCTACTTACTTACTGGCTATTATATTCTTACATTCTATTTATATAAAGCGGCCAAGGGTACGAGAAGGATTATGGTTGTTTCGCTCGGCTGAGTAGTATCGCTTGTATTTTTACTAAGTCAGCGGAAGAATACTAACCTCCCGCGGAGCGATAACTAACATCGCGGGCGGGGATGGCAGGCAAACAGCGCGGCGGGTTGTCGCACCCGCCACGGGGAGACACGCCCACCCCGCCCTCACACCCACCGCGGGGTGGCAGCGCGACCCACCCGCGCCGACGCTATCCCAGCAGCCCCTCCCAACCGTTCACAGTTCGCAGACAACTCGGAACCGGAGGTAGGAGGCTGCCGGGAAGAGGCCGCAGCAGGTGGTCGCGAGCCCACCCGCCCGCGACCAACCCTCAAAGCCCCGACGCGCAACACCTTCCAAGCCCACCGCCCCGGCCGCTCCCGGGAGGGGACGGGAGGAGGCCTGAGTGGGGTTGGTGCGCCAGCCCGAAGACGTCGCGTCGGGATCGAGACGCAGGCAACATCGGCCTCGTTGAGGTCGCCGGCGCCCGCCGCCCCTTAGGAGCGGCGTCGGGAAGGAATTTTGTCCCTTCGCGGCGAATACTATACAGTATCGCGCGAAGGGGCTTATAAAATTACCGCAGGCAACATCGCGGGCCGCGAATACGTATCGCGCGGGAATAGCGCTCGCCGTTATAATACGACGATAGCGCTATTTTCAGCCGCCGCGATGGCGGCGGGAGCAGGTAATTTTTTTTCGATATTATCGTTTCTTTAGAATATTGACCCTAGTTTGAATTATTCTAGTATGTTTTAGGTTATGGCAAATCTTTGATGTCACTATGGATTTCTAGTGTGGTTCACGAATGCAATAATTGAATTTCGCAATGCTAACGTGGTAACTGAATTTGTATATCCTGTCCCTCTTATCTAAGCTGCACAGTGAACTAGTGTCAGCCTTACATGCCAGTGTCAACCCCAGCCCATCATCCAGTGAAATTACAAAAACTCAAAAAATTATTGTGGATTTGCTGCTATGTTGCAGTCAAGGTGAAAGCTGTTACACCTTGCATATGTGTTTAAAAGCAACCTATAACCCTTATGTTGTTGTGAGCATGTTCTGCAATAGGTTGCGGCTTTTATGTGTTTGATTTCTGCACTGTACCATTTACTAGAAGTGTAAATTGCTGACAATAGGTAATTTATGGAGCAGCAATCCAGCTATGCAGGGATTTAGTTGTAGCCATTACAGCGATTGTATTTAAATGCATGGCAATAACAGAAATGCATGCATGTCGATTTCATATGTAATCGGTTTTTTAATGGTAAGAAGTGGCAACCTTAGTACAATAGTTGACGGATCCCTTTATAAGGTCACTTCTAAGAACAACAGGCAGAAGGTGGCATAAGGAAGTGAACCTGATCTTGGCACAGCTCGTGCAAGCATTACTCATTAGTGTAACTATTTAAGGGGAACATTGAGGGAGGGTTGCCAGATTCATAGAAACCTGTAAGACATGATATAAAGGGCATGTCCACCCCGAAATTTAACTTCTTGTATGTGGTAGGGATGCTCCCCCAGCAAAAACACATTAATATAATTGTTAGAAAGTCCCCCGATTCTTATTAAACTCCCTTCTCCTCCGCTGCAGTGTGCAGGCCTCTGCTTGCATTGGAATTGAAAGCAGGGGGCGGGGGACCGGCATTATGCCGTCCGTGATTGGACTGAGAGGCAGGGGGCTGCATGAGCCTTGCCTCAACCTTGATGAGGTGAGGAAGTTCAGGCACAGCAGGAGTCACACACTGCTCCTTTTGTTTTTTTTTGTTTTACACAGCAGTTTCCTGGACTTTGAGGGCACAGCGAGGGAACTATTTGAGAGAAGAAGGTAATAAGGATTGTTCGCTACTACTTGATGTGGCAGTAAGGGGTTTTAATTTTAGTTTTGGGGTGGACATGCCTATTAAAACAATTTAAGCATGGCTGAAGCTCAATAAAATGTTGTTTATTTACGTACTCTTGCAATCCGTGCAGCCCTGCTAATACACAGAGCTGTGTGTTAAAGAGCATGTCCACCCCAAAACTTTAAATCCCTCCCAACGACTGGCCAATAATGTCGTTGTAGTGTAATCCTAACTAACATTCCCAGCCTCCATAGGGTCTCTGTAGTCCCCCCCAAAGTCCCAAAAATGCCCACCAGGAAGATAGCAGGGTCCATATAGACTCTGCTTCCATACCTGGGCGCTCGGGAGAAGTTGGCATGCGTAATGCAGCCTTCTACCCACTCCCTGACTCAGAATTTCCTTCACCCCAAGGTAATCCCTTTAATATAAGTAATCCCCCTGGTTTCCAGCCCAACGCAAGAATTTTATTTTAATAGAAAGCTCCCAAAACATTATTACCTCCCTCCTTTCTCCGCGTCGTGATTGGCTGCGCTCAGCCAATCACAGACGCGACTGCCGGTCCGCCCAGTGCTGCTAGCATCTCTCGCAAAGCAGAGGGACCGCAGCGCGAGGGGCGAAAGGAAGAGGGGAGGTAAAGTAAAAAAGTTTGGGGCACTTCTTAAATAAAAAAATCGACCGGAATGGGAGATCTCGGGAGGGAGTGCGGTGTGGGGGAGGAGGACTGAGGGGCTGGGGGGGGGGGGGGGGGGGAAAGAAAAGTTATGGTTTCGCTCCATGGTTGGGATATTGGGGCAGGGGGGGGAACCCGGGGGAAGGCCTATATTAAAATCGAAATGACAGGGTGGGACATACACCTTTACGATAGGCTCATTTTGCATTACCTACACATGGCAACTACGGCTGTAATGGTGTTTTATTTTGTAAAATTAAAGGGGTACATATTTTACACTTATACTGTCTTAAGCGATTAATTAAAGGGAAGGTAATATGTTATGTGATGCGGGTGAATGCAATTGGATTTGGAGCACACTCCTTACTCTAAAAACGTGACGTTTTGAGAAAGACATATGGTGAGTATATCTGTTGATTCAATTAGATCACTGGACTTGAAAGTTTTAGTTCTTGAAGACGTTTAAGTCATCCGGATTGACTTTCCTCAATTCAGAATGAACTTGCTAAAGAATCTGTGGCAATTATTTACCTGTGGAAATGCATTAGCATATCACAGCAGGGGTAGGGCAGGCCAGGAATTGGATAGTGGCCTAAAGTAGTGTTTATAGGAATGCCCCAGAGTAAGGTGTCAAAACAGCATTGTACAGGCAGGACCGTTGGATGCGAAAACCCCCACCTCTATTTAGGGCTTGTTTTCTTTATTTTCACAAAAAAAGAGACGGAGGCACCATTGAAGCGATGCGCTAAACTTCAGTATAAGAACGCGCAACTGACATTATTTTATCGCAAATTATAAATTAAAGAGATCTGTGTCAAAAATGACGTTTAGGTGAAATTGATAGGAATTGCTCTGCTGAAGAGATTCTGCAATTGTATTTCACAGGTTTATTGTGCTAGCTTTTGAGATATTTAATTTTGTGTGTTGATATAGGCACAAGACCGCATCCACCAGCGTATCCATGACTTCCTGCTTCTGCTCTGGAAACCTGTCAGTCGCAAGTCTTGCCCTGGTGATACTCCCACTTGACAGCCCCCATGTCCCTCCAGTTGCATGGGCCCCCCTTGCCATTCCCTTCGCAACTGTGGCCACGCCACTCAACAGGTTCTGTGGACCGCCCATCATGGGTGCAGTGGTTCCCACCCATCGTTGGCCTAAAGCCCCCACCCACTCGCAAGGCGTGCTAAACCCACCGACATCACAGGTGCTCGAGGGGGCACCACATCTGACACCCCCCTAGGGCTTGTAGATTCCCTTCTCTGCAGCTGCAGGGCCTCACACAGCAGGAGGATGGGACTCTTGTCTCTGTCACAACTGAGGAGTCAGACTGTGTGTTGGTGGCACTGTGCGGAGAAGCCTCAGGGGAATGTCACATTGGCAGCCTCCCAGGCCATTAACTTTCTGTCAGTCAGTGTTTAGGTATATCTTGTCTGTGGAGCAGGTAGAGAGGTGGTTGATGGCTCGTTTTAACCAGGTCACGGAACACTGGCCCAACCCCATTTAAAACTCACTTGTTTGGAGGACCACAGTTCCCCTTTATATTCTTAGAGAGTAAAAATCGTGCCTAAATTTAGCCCAGGCTTTGCTGAAAAAAACAAAAGTTATATGCTTCTCTTCACAGAGAGTACTGACACTTTCTTACCACGTTAAAGGGTACCTCACCGCTATCACACACCCCCCGAAAACTATAATTTTACCCACTACTGGCACGCCAGTCTCTGTAGTGTTATAAAAATCCTCCCTGATCATTCCTGCTCCAAATGGGACGGCCTTGTAATGGCCCGTGTCACAAAGTCCCAAAAAACAAAGCCGGGAGACCTGGACGAGCCCTGTGCTCTACTTTTTACACTCGGGCGGGGAGAATTATTGCCGATGACCAGTTGCAGGTCCTAGACGTCTCGCCACCCTTTTGACGCTCTCCAGTCCCACTAGGGTAAATTAACCCTGTTTGGTATAGTAGGGACTTCCTCTTCAGCCCAAACGCTATAATAGTTCTGTCAGAAACTCCCCGAACTCTGACGGTACCTTACCTCTCTCCCCGGTGTTCTCAACTGCCGCAGCCGTGTCCGGGTGAAGTGCTGTAGTCTCAGGCAAGTGGCAAAGTTTAATGCAAAGCAGAGGGCGCGGGACAGACGCCGGAGGAAAGAGGTAGGAAGAGGAAAGAGGGTGGTAAGGTAAGTTAGTGTTCGGTTGGAGTTTCTGACAAAACTATAGATAGCGATTTGGGCTGGGGTGAGGGGGAGTCCTACTGTACACAAAAAGATGAGTGGACATGCCCTTTAATACGGGATAAAAAGAAGCACGGTAGGAAGAGCAGATTCTCTTTCTACACTACTTTTAATATGGTATAGGATATAAAAAAGTATGTGAGTATGTAAGAACAATGGGAAAGAAAGTCCCTCTAAATGGACTTGCATGAGATACCACTAAATAAAGATAGAAAATCCACCACAACTTTATTAGTAATAAGGACGTAGATGCAAAAGGTTGGGCAAGGTGCCCAACGTTAATAAACAACGTAATCAGAAAACACACCCTCTAACCTTTAGCCTTTGAGAATATTTGTGTCTTGGATTAGCATCAATATAAGCATTCGTGATCATGTTCGTATAATACAAATGAGGATTTCCTTAAAAAGGGAAACTGTTGATCCAAAGTGACTTTAGATAAATTTATAGGAATTGCTTCTGCCTGCAGAATTTTTGCGTTTATTTTACATAGTTTTGAAAAGATATGTACAAATTTTGTGTGTTATAGGGCAGAAGCATCACCAGGTCTCTTGTGCTCCTGCTCTGAAAACTGTCAGTCAATCTGTCTCTCCTCCCTCTTCACATTTGCAGCTCCCCCCTGGTGCATCACCCCCACTCATGGACCTCATGGTTACCTCCAGTGCAGGCCCCCCTGGCATTCCCTTACAGCCCCAGTGGCCCCGCCACACCCCCCCATACCCCCCCACCCCCACCTGAAAACTCTGTGGAAACAGCCTTTTCAGGCCGAGTGGGAACTTGCCTGAAAAGGCTGTTTCACATGGTGAGCGAGAAGGGCTGTAGATTCCCTTACATATCTGCAGCGCAGGTCCTTCCAGGGGGGAGGGGGAGGGAACTTCCTTCGCTCACACTGAAGGAGTCTGAGGCCTGTGCTCGCCGGCGGACACTGTGCGTAGAAGCTTAGGAATGTCATGTCAGCACTCCCACCCATTAAAACTTTCTGGTCAGTCATTTATTTATATCTTGGGTGGTGGTGGAGCTGTAGAGATGGAGGTGAGTTTTGATGGATCGTTTTTTTATTAAAGGTAGGAAAATGGCCTTTCTTTAAACTCAACTGGTTTGGAGACCACAGTCCCCTTTAAATGAAGTACAGGAAAGTTTTAAAACCATAAATCGTATAATATATTTATGGAATTATAAGTTTTAAAATCACTTGCACCTTGTGAAGCTGAAACCTAGTGATGAGTTCTTAATGACTTACTAGACATATATATGGCTGCAGTTCCCAAGCAAGTGGTATTGATGAGAGATGGACCAGTGTTCTTAAGATAGAGAGGGGAGAAGGGGAGAGGGGAGGAAGGAAGGGGGGAGAAAGGGGGGGGGGGGTGGGGGGTGGTCCCCCCCACCGCCAGGGCCAGTGCCCGGCTGCCCGCCGGCGCCCTTCGCTCTCCCTCTCCCCCCACCCCCTCTCTCATGCTGCATCGCCCCTCCTGCCGGGTGGTCCTGCCCGTTGCAACTGCCTCCTTCTCCTTCGCCCTCCACCACCGTGTTCCCCCCCATCCGCCAGTGCACGGAACACATTTACACATTGATTTGTTTTAAGCCCTTTCTCCCCTCCATCTGTTATTAACGGCACCTTCCACCCCATTTCCACCCCCAAAACTTATTTAATCCATTCTGGTCCCACTATGTAGTGGTTGAAAAAATCGACTTACCATAAATCCCGTGCTCACAAATGGATGCCCTGCAATGCTCTAGTGAGTCCAAACCAATGGGAAGAGAAGGAGCCGGGCTGTGTCAAAAGGAGGTCTCTGCCTCTTGCCTCTCTCGAAGGAGAAGTGCTGCGACATGATCGAGTGTAAGCCCCCCACTTCCATCTCCCTCCTTTTTCATCTCCCTTCCCCTAACTCACAAAGTAGTGGATGTGTAGGGGTCCCACCTCACCGCTGTATTTATTTGTAAAGGAAAAATTACTTATGTACTTAATTCCCCTGGTGGTCCCGCCTGTAATGCCTGCAGCCGTTTGTCCCATTGATTGGCTTCCTTCAGCAAAAGTGAGAGATTACAGCAACAGAAGAATGAAGGAAGTAAGTATTGTTTATGATCCCGTTTTTTTTAACAAATCAATATAGGCGCATTTGGGGGTTGGGCTAGGGGACTACTACAATATATGAAAAAAGAGTTATCGATCATCAAACATGTTGTGGTTAATGGGCATGTCCACCCTCAGATACATTTTTTTCATATATTGTAGTAGTCCCTATCCAACCCCCAAATGCTATATTTATTTGTTAAAAAAAAGGGATCCTAACAATACTTACTTTCCTTCATTCTTCTGTTGCTGTAATCTCTAATTGCTGAGAGGAAGCCAATCATGGACACGGCTGCAGGCATTACAGGACACCAGGGGAATTAAGTAAATAAGTAATTTTTTTTACAAATAAATATATGGTGCATGTAAGCAGAGAGAAAGGCATAGAAAATAATTTGCAGACTTGTAAACAAAAGTATTAAAAAAGAGTAGGAGTGCAAACAGGAAGTAAAGTTGCTTGCCTGTAAACTAATGCAGCTACAGACCATCATCCCAGGGCTTGATTGAAAGGCATATGAGAGGCTTTTCTTGTATTGAGGGCATTTGGTTGTAAAATTACCCTGTGATATTTCTCTAAATAATGAGTAAAATAGCCCATTTTTGTGTGTTTTAATAAAGAACCAGAAGTTTGTAAAGTAAGAGATAAGCCACGGACCTGTTTTTGAACATGTTCTTTTTCTTAGCTCACTGTGGCTAACACGAGCATGTGACACGGTTTGTGGCTGTATGCTGCATGTGAAAATAAAAGGTCGGTGATTATTTGTTTAAAGGGGAACAACCCCTTCCCACATTAGCTACAAGAGCATTGTTGCCTCCTGATCAGTACAGTTGGCAGGGCTCCTACTGTTTGGGATGCAAATTAACTAAAAAAACTGGGTACAACATTACCGATAAATGACCAATCTCATCGGTTGGCCTTTATCGGTAATTGAAATTTACCACAGGTTCAACCGTTCAACTGCCAAATTTCCCTAGGCCATGGTATCTCCGCGCTACTACAGGCAACTGAAGGAAAGTTGCATACCGGATGTTGCTCTCTATGCTTACATAGGAGAATGCTTGAGTCTGTGTGTAGGTTTATCTTAAATATTGTGTTGTCATCTGTCTGGTTGGAGGAAAACAAGACTCCGTTTGAATAAGAGACAAACAGCCTGATTACCCAGGGCCCACAAAGATATTAGCTCCGGGGGATACAACATTGCATTTGCGGTTCTGGGTAAATCCCAATATTGTTTTGCATAGTGTGACTTAAGCTGGCGTGTAAAAAGTAGGGTGAGATGTAGGATTGAAGGTTTAACACATTCTATTGAAAAGGGCATTCATTTACGTACAGTAGAGTAACGCCCAAAAAAAGGTAGGTAGGTAGGTTAAGTAGGGACTATCAATGCCTGGTTCTGTTAATGGAAACGGGCATAGGCAGGGTATGAGTTAAAGCCATGCTAACCGCTATTCCAATGGAAAATGTGGGTTATAGGCCTGTCCACCCCCAAAACTAAAATTTAACCCCATACTGACCGCATGTGTAGGGTTTCAAAAATCCTTACCTGCAGCTTTTGATCTCTATGGTTCTCCTTGCAGTGCCTTGCAAAGTTAAGAAAGTGAAAAGAGTAGAAGGTGTCAGGAGTATCCAAGTGTCCTGCTTCATCTGTCCTTTGAGAAGGTTTTCTGGCATGTGCGGGGGAGCCCCTCCCTCTTTCTCCAGATCCCTCTGTCTGCTTGCATACCCTAAGCATATAAATGTTTAATTTGTGTAGCACACCTCATCTCACCTCAGACCAATGATTACACTTTTGGCAAGTGAAAAGAACAGCACCAGAAAACATCTTACAGACCTTTTCCTGGTGCTCGGAATACAGCAGAGTGTCTGTGGTTGGCTGACGTCTAGCCAATAACTGACATGGCTGCAGGTCCCGACCCCTCTCTGCTATTTCGGCTAGCAGAGAGTGAGATGGGTGAGTACACATAAGTAAAAAGTTTAATTTAGGGATGGAGATATACTTTAATTTTTTTAGCCGATATGGGGCCTAATATTTACATCTACATGTAAAGTGGAGTAGTATGTACTTGCCACAGCAGAGTAAAAGCATGTGATTGGTTGGCCAAAAAAGACGTGCTATGTTAGTAATTATTAGTTGAACTCTTGCTTCTGCAAATTAGAGCCCAGGCAAAGTTGGCACGCCTTGGGGATAGCCACCTAAAGCTGCTGTCACATTACAGACAAGGTATTACAGCTAAATGCAGAGATACTAGTCAATATATAAACAGTCACAGCATTACTATATATTTAATAATAAGTTGACGTATAATTTAAAGATTTTCCAGAAACAAGATACCTTCATACTCGCACACTGCGCTGAAATCAGTAGGGTTATATAACCCACCACAGCGCAATAATTGGAAAATGTTCTTTAAGGTGCTGTTTATTTGTTTGCATAGAATTGTATGTTATAAAGGCAAATAAATTAAACACTCTATTATGACTATTAGAAAGCTTACGAAATTTTACATCAGAGGTACCATCTTTTTAGTGCAACTAATTTACTTCGTTGAGCCACCACCCTACTGCTAAAAATTATGGAAACTGACATTATCTGTGGCTGTTAGCCAAGGTCGTCATTGGAAACACTCAGTGGGAAAGAGATTAAAAATCCCATATCCTATCTTTCATTATTATAAGAAGTTATTTTAGGTTATATGTGATATAGACTCTGTAAAACTTGAGAAGAAGAAAGAAATTGACCCTTTAGTTAGGGTTGTGGTCAAGTTCTACGGTCATCAGGGAGACAATTGCATCTTTTATATCATGTGCTTTCACTCCTGTTTCTTTGCTCTGGTAGAGCGGCCCCCTTGCTTGTTTAAACAGGAACTAAGGGCAAGGCCCAACTAGGGTAGTGCACAAGATTACGCGCCACCAGCGAAATCGCAATGCTGCAGATTTTTATGTGCTCTACCCTGCACAGTGATGGAAAGTCCTTTGATGTCAACCTATCGACGGTGCCCGCGAATGCGCACAAGAATAATAAACCCCATGTGCTGTAGAAAAGGCTGTGCGCAGTGGAAATTTAGTAGCGGGGCCATCCCCATCTCTCTTTTTGTGGCGGTGGCGCTGCACTAACACGTACACACCAAGTGTTTCCTAGACTGTCTCTGTTGTCTTGTTTGTAAAAAAACCTGTAACGCAACCTTGAGTAGTTGCTACATTAAATGAACACAATCCATTTACTCTTCAGAAACGTTTAGTACGGTATTTAGTGCAGGATGTGTGGTTTTCCACAAGATAATGGTATTTCCCCCAGATCTCTATTTAGAATACTTACAATACCCATGTGTTGTTCATTCAAGTTTTTAACTGTTCTTAGCCTACAAATCCGATAATTCACTGTATGACTTTGTTGACACTGCTGGTCTTTTGCTCCTGTACTTACATTGGGAGAAAATCCCTCGATCCCTGTGAGGTTAGGGTCCCTTTAAATAGGCCAGAAAAATGATTTGCTGTGTGCTCCTTATGAAGGTTTTATAACTGCCAAATAAAGGGGGAATCAAAGAATTAACATGCAAATGGAAAAACTGAGCCTATAGCACTTGCAGTAGGCATACTAATTACTTTACCTTGTCCCAACACAATTCCCTTCTACGTTGAGGGAGATTCAGAATGATCTTGAAATCAAGAAATTATTTGCATAGGAATTGTTAGCTTTGTTGGATATGGTTAATTAAAATAGCATCACTAATTTTTTTTTTTTTAAACTTCCTCCAGACGATCCACTACATTTTGACAACCGTGACGCCACATTCTGCCAATCTGTTTTATGATCTAATAATGTAATTACAAACCGCAGCAAACATAACTGCAGGATACTTTGCAGGTAAAAACTGCGGCTTCACTCAACCATTAGAATCAAACTGACATTTTTTAAGATTCAAATGTGAAATCAGTATAATTTTGGTGGTAGTGTATGGCCAGCTTAACTTTCCTTTAAACTTGGTTTGTCAGTGGATAGTCTGTTATTTTCTTTTAAAAGGATGAAGGTAAATTCCAGTGACATCAAAAGATGGTCCCAAATCCCCTTTAACAATAGAGGCTGTTTTCAATTTTAGCTTAATTTACCTATTCTCAACCATGGGATTTTACTTGTGAAGTCTTTAGATTGCGTCAACAGGGGTTATTGTCTTGTCCTAAAATGAGAATTTCTTCTGGAAGAAATCCGCAATTACATGGACCCAGTTCACTATCTGTGTACTTTCAAAGAAGGGAAATTTCAAAATCTGGAGTCTATTTAAAAAACAAGTTTCCCACTTTTAGTAAAGCCCTGGGAATGTTCTGGGCCTGTCCTGTTGAAATTGGGTAAAATAGATGATGTAATTATTCCACATGGAACCAATAAGATAAATAAAAGGGGACATCACTATACAATCAACGCATAAACTCTGCTAATCACAAAGTTTGATTGTACCTTCTTTTCAAGTCTTATTATTCTTTGGAAAGGTGGTGGTGATGCCATGTTCAGGAATATACCAAAAACTGTGGAAACCCAAACACCACGTAGCCTATATGAATACTTACTGAAAGTTATTGAATGTAAATAGGGGGCAAAACTGTAAAATCTCCACAGTAGGAACCTAGCAAAAAGTGCGTTACAATCTTCTGAAATTAGTCATGTATTGTATCGATATGTTATTCATTTATTTAAAATTCAAGCTAGAATGTATTCATTTTTATTATGAAACTGGGGAATGTTTTATTTTAGACTTCCTTTGTGGATTACTCGTACTTACAGTTGTGCCAATATGAAACCCTGAAACATTGTCCTGTATTTACATTAACATATCTAAATGTTTCAATGTATAAGCCTTGTTCAAACTAGAGACATTTGTCGTCGTGTTTATGGCCAGAAATGTGCATTGCAGTCATTTTTTTAAATAACCGATTGGATCTGACCAGTCCATTAAGAAAAATAACGCACTGCTGTATTTCTGTCCAGAAATGGATGTTTGGGAGAAAAGGACAGGAAAAACATTATGTAATTTATGTCTTTAGGTGACAGTGCTTACATAGCGACTTATAATGACAGCAGCCAACTGACAAGATTGGGTTATACTGCACAGAAAAGAGCCAGAGAAGAGGAAACAATAATGCTTAGTGCTTTTTTGATCTCTTAATCTAGAAGCAATCAGCCATACAGTGACTGAGAAGTAAGCTCTACTTTATAGACTGGATAGGTTTACATGTGTATGCCAGGGGGAGGGTCTAGAGGATGATAGTCTTACTGATAACTGTGCCCAGCCCTCTTTAAAAAGTAAAAAACTCCCAGAGCTACTAAAAAAAAAACAAGGGGATAGGAAGGTCAGAGAAGAAAAAAAAAGGAGTAGATTTAAGCTTGTTGGTTACTTAAAGGGCATGTCCACCCCTTTTTAAACTTTTGGGGTACTGTAGGGGGCTTCCTCCCCCAGCCCCCAACTGCCATATTAATATAATAAGTTTTTATACTAATTTTTTAAAAGTATTTTAATTTACTTTTATTTGAATTTTTTTTATATTTTTTTATTTAGTTAAAAAAAAATTTTAGGTGCAAAAACTCCGATCATTACTTAACTGACCTTTTCCGGCCAGCATCTGTCCCGCCATCTGAATGCATGAAAACTGCAAAGCAGGTGGCCGCGACGGAAGTTGTGTACGCAGCTGCGTCAGTGGAGAACGCTGGGGCGAGAGGTAGGAAGTAATGATCGGGGGAGTTTTGAACATATTAATATAACGGTTTGGGCTGGGGGAGGAGAGCCATAAGTACCCCAAAGGGGTTTTACACTAGGGGATGAGAAGAAAAACGGGAGGCAGGGGGGGGAGGGCTGCTCTGAGCAAGCCAAACACCTCTGTGAGGAACGCCTAGAGGCGAAAAACTATTTCCCTCCCGGCAGTGCTCCTTGGTGGCCAGTTTTTGGGCTTACAGGGACTACAGGGAAGGGAGTTAAGGGGTAAGGATTTTTTACACTACACAAGTCGGCCAGCAGTGGGTAAATTCTAGTTTTGGTGGTGGACAAAGCATTTACCATATTACGTGGATTAGTAAAAAATGAATTTGTCCAGTTTACATGTCCTTTAAAGTCTGTTACTGTATACCAATGGTATAGTTAACAGTTAATCTGCTAAAATGGTATGTTACCACTGGATCCAGTAAGGATGTCTCGTGGGGGTCAATAGGGCAGTTCTTTTTGGCTTTTGTGTCTTGGCCCATATGACCATTTTATACTGTGGAGCTAAATTGTTATTGTAGGAGGTTCTAGAATGTATGCAGGTGTTACTGTACCTCTGTGCACAAATAAGGCTTTCCTTGTTTTTTGCTCTGTTTTATGTAACAAGACAGTTGGAAAGTAATTCATGAGATTTGTGGACCTACAGTTATGAACTCACAACCAAAGCCACTCTGTTGACACCTAGGTTTCTTGGTTTAACAAAAATTAGCTTTATTGATCTTGATAATATGTAAGTGGAAGCTAAAAGTCCCTCACTCTCCCCTTGTAAAATATTACAATTAATCAAGAAAGGGGAAATCAAGAACCTTTCGTTTTTTTTGTAATCTTTCCAAAACTTCAGCAGACACTCCTTATAGGGGGTTTCCTATAAATATGTTTCTTCTATAGAATGGTATCCAAACTTTTTGACAGGTTGTGTGGTCTGTCACTGCTGATAATTAGTGATTTTCATGGTTAATATAATGCACCAGTGTTCGACAGGCACTCTTTCAGGAACCAGTTGGCTGGAATTTCTCCATTTATGGTATTGTTGTGAGAAACAGCACCTTTTATCTCCCTCCTTTCCAGTATTTCTTTTAATGTGACTCCAGGAACTCCCAGGCAGCATTCCGATTCTGGAACTTTGTTTAAAACTATGATGTGGTTGATTCCCGTATTGGGAAGCCACAATTGGCGTTACACACAGAACCAACAAACAAAGTACAACATAATATAAACTTAGAAAAACATGGATAGCAGTCATACTACTTCATGGATAGTAGAGAAGAGTCCCTGCGTCACCACACCTCTTTATAAGGGAAAATTGACCATTTAACCTAAATAATAGTTACAGCTGCAAAAGACTTGTTTAGTTTATTTTACAAGTGCAGTGCGTATGGATCTACATACTATTTCTTATTAATGACACTTTGCCACAAAAAATCATTAATATCACCAGGAGAATGGGCTGCACTGAGCTCTATTTGTATCATCTTTGTGTTTTAATTCTGTGTCTTTATCTAAAGTGGACTTCAATTGCAATTGAATCTCTCTATCATCATGGAGTTTTGGCTGGCATTTGTTGGTGTTGCGTGATGTTAACAGTTTAAAACCACAAGATGCAAGGTTGGTACAGGGGCTACACACGGCCAGATCTTTCAGCTTTCCCGGGGGGGCTGGGTTGGCCCTCTTGTGTGCTGCCACATCTGTAGGAGTGGAGATTTTCAACGGTGTTCATTTTTTCAGAGAGATGATTTTATTGCAGCCTACTTACACCTGTCTGTTCGTAGGCAGAAAACATGAGCGAATTGGTAGGACAGATAAGTAGACTTTCTACTACGATACACGGTATTTTTGGGGTTTTATCCTAGCTTTGTATACTTACCAACTGTATTAGGATTACCAGATGTATTCATGGCAATGTTACACAATCTATGAGGAATGTAAATATTTTTCATGGTTTTTAAAATGTCCATGTGGAGTCATTGATCTATAGCCACTGTTAACAATAAAGATTTTACTTATCTAGAGAATATTTGAGGTGGGCATGCACCATTTATAGGGATACTTTGTTCTACTTTTATTCTTAAGGTGCTGGGTTGGCCCCTTTAATTTCAGCAATGGTAAACAATTTTTTGGCTATGGTGCACCAATTAAATTCCAGTTTTACACGTACCATTACCGATTCTGTTGTTTTAGAATAAATAAATTTGGCAGAAGCGCTGGTGTCTAATCCAATTTAGTGTGTGATGTTCATCCATAAATTGGGTTAAGGATGCCTGTAGTGTGCTAGCATGCTATAGATCCATCAGGTTTTATAGGTGCCATGTTATTGTAAACAGATTCTGAGCGCAGCGACTTAATGAGATGGTTGGAGAATGATTTTTTAATGCTGTTTGCCACATGAGAATGCTATGCGTGGTTATTGTTTTGTGATGTTGCGGCAATGATTATCTTGGTAAGGAATAATCCTTAAAATTAAACGCTGACCCTGAGTGTTACTTATTAGCAGATGAGTCCTGTTATTAATTTCTGAATCAAAGTCAACAGCTTCCTTGGCTTGTTATATATGCTGCGTTGATTTCTCTGCCTTCTAGCATCTGTGGTGTTTCAATAGGAACGGGACGAGCAGGTTTTATTACAAAAAATAGGAAACATACAAGTGATTTGAATTTTGTTGTTTTTGAAAACTACATACTCATACTACATACAGGGAGTACATGAGACTAGTGAATGGTAGAATGAATGTTGTGCCCTTCTTTTGAGTTCATCGTTCAATGTGCAGTTCAATAGTTCTGTCGCACTAAAGTTGAACTTAGAGGCGAAAGCGACCTCACTACGCAGGCACCAAGAAACCCGCAATGCAGCGAAATCGTTTTCGTGCAAGATTTATGTGCCTCCCTGTGCATGCGTGCGAATTTTTTTTTTTATTCCTTTGATTTGTTAACCGTCGAGGCGAATGTGTGCACACAATAATTGTGATCACGTTGCGGGTAAAGGGTCAGCAGTGCAGGGCAGCAGAGGGTATGGGGCCTCCCCACCCACTTCTTGTGGTGTGCACTTAGCCCTGAAAACTAAACACAGCGCAACCACTAAAATAGCCTAGTGTGGCCTAGCCCTAGAGCATTTAAACTTTGAGCATTATCGTCCTATGACAATGGCCCAAAAGCTGCTTCATGATGTCAGTGAAGTCGGCGATGGAGCAGGTCCGTGGGTAAGTGTCTCTCCTCTACTGTAAAGATTTACTGAAGAGTGGGAGGTAAGGAGAGGCATATTACCCTGTTCTTAATAAATCAGTTAGAGAAACAAACTTACTTTTGCTGAACAATCTGATGGTTGCTGAAGATCAGACATGCAAAAGTTGCACTTTTTATTGCATTAAGGCCACCTAGTGTTTTAAATATATGTCCATATTCCCCATTTTCACCCCATACATAAGCCTTCACAGTATCAACTGTATAAAACAGGCATTATAGTAGGGGACACTGTGTAACTTTATGTATATTTGTTGGGATTGATAAAATTCAAATTTTTAATAGGGTTACACAAAAATTGCCGTGGCTATTTGTTAGATCTATGGAGTCAAACTATCGCCCTCCAGGTGTTTGAAAACTACAACTCCAGCAGTCCTTGTTTGCAGTGAGTACCGTGGGATCGGACGTTGTAGTTTTTCAACATCTGGAGGGCGCGAAGTTTGATAAAACAGACACAAATCTTGTTACACCCTTTTCTTTAATATGTCAGTTCAACATTTGAATTACAGTTAAATGGTATGTGAAACGAGAGAGGGTTTTCCATGACAAATTCTAGGTGCTTTTCAGTTCTTTTCGTGTGGTGTTTGTCTGGTACTTTAAGCGCGTCATTTTGCCAGGACATCCTTCAGTTAACCAATTTCAAGATTTTACATTAGAAAAAAGAGCGTTGGTTCAAAACAGGGAACATTGTTTCTGGTGCCAAGAGTATGTAGCATTGGCGTGGGGCATAGCTTCTTGAGGTTGTAATTTATAATGGTGGGTTACTACTACAGGTTGTGATTGATGAATGAACTTGGTATCCGGTCACGCCTTGATCCGTGGCACCTCCACTCGTGGCTAAGTACTGATGTTATATTTGGGACACAGGTCTTATTGTGAAGCCCGTTAATAAAAGCATTTTATTTCTGCAGGTTTTTTTTTAGGAGGAAATAGCAAAACCTATGTTTGCTTCCATTAAAATTCATTTCATGTGGCTTTAGTTCTTTATGCCTTAAAATTATCATGTTCTATCAAGGTCCATTCATATCCATATCGTAACTTCTTCCACTACCCAGGTTTAGCTTGGTTCAAACATACCAAAACATTACCGTAGATGATTCTAGTTACTTCATTTTATCAGTGATGTGTTTAAAGTGCGCCAAAAGTTTTAGCCAGGGTTTGCTCATATTTGACAGGGTTGAGGAGGATGTCCAGGGCCAAGTATCCAAAAAGGGTTTTGTGTCATTTTTTCTTGATGGTGGTGAACAGGAAGTTGCATGAAGGAAAAGCTCCACTTTATCCAATTCTTCCCCGACTTCAAGTAATTGTAATTATTTACAGTTAGACAACTGTTACTATAGATTGAGAGATGGTTTTTTTAGTAATTACAGAAAACTGATCGATTTGCAGAATGACTTAAAGTAAGATTGCCTCTGTTAAACTCACAGTTGACAGAGTATTGATTTTAAAATCCAAATCATTCCCTTGCAGATGTAGGAGGGAGGCAAGTCGGCTAATGGATTACAAATACCTTGTTTAAAGAGGCTGACATCACTGTGAACAGTGACAGTCTGACCTCACTGTCCATAATACTTAAGCGGAGGCACGTTGTGTGGTTACAGACCATCCGTTTGCCATAGGGCGTAGGTTGATGTTGACATTATAGTAGTTTAGTAACGGTTGGGTTTATGTTTTTATGTGTAATTGTTTATTAAAGAGTATTATTAATATATATTACACAGAACACTCAGCACTCAACACACATATAAGCATGTAAATAATTAGATATAATCAAACATATATGCAAGCAATTGCTGGGTAATACCTAACTAAGTTAAAATGGATACCTTTAGTTATATTAGTTCTGTAAACTTGACCTCAGATGATGCCCCACTTCAAGGCAGATCCCATCTCAGTCCTAACCTAATGAGGGTAAGTTACAACCTGGGGGAACAAGACCATACTGCTTCTCTCTTTAATTTTGGTATGACCTTTCCAGGGAAATCATGGGCAGATCAGTTTCTGCCCGGGTGCCTCCAACAGGGAAAATTCATAGAAGGTAAGTAGGGAGGCACTTGGGACTGTAAGCAACACCAAGAGTTAAGTCAACAAACATCACACAAGTTTCGGCTTTACTGAAAGCTTTCACTCAGGATTATGCACAGTTTGATTTCAGAACCCTTTTAAAAGCATTGAAAATCTCCTTAAAGGAAAAGGCATGCCACCCCAAAAAACTATAATACCCCCAATAATGGCCCCCACCATGTAGTGTAATAAAATCCTTACTCCATCCAGCTCCATGGGTTCTCCTGTAGTCCCCCCCAAAGTACCAAACTGCCCACCAGGAGGACTAGCAGGGTCCAATAGGACTCTGCCTCCTGTCTCGCCTGTGGGAGAAGTTTGGCATGGGTACTGAAGCCTTCTCCACCTCCCTTCTACCTCCGTTTTGCAATCCATCCCCCTACATAAAAACCCCATGCCTATCAGCCAATCACGGACGCGGCTGCCGAGTCCCGCCACCGTTGCAGGTCTGCAAGCAGAAGGCCGGGCGGGCGTCGGAGGAGAGCGGAAAGGTAAGTAAAGATCTGGGCACTGGCACTTCTTAATTTATTTTTTGGGGGCTGGGGGAAGGCCATTCCTATTTTATATAAGGGCGGACATGCCCTTTAATGGCATCCCTCCTCCAACATCAACCAAACCCTTTCCCTGATTGCGGGCAGTATAATATAGTGATTACATCAGTAATTTGGTCATAGTTAAAAGTGCAAACATAAAAAACAGTGTACACCACCTGGATAGAATAGAATACATAGTTTTAAATAGGAATTTGTTGATCAGCACTTTCATCACCTTAATAGATAATTCAATATTATTATAACAACAAATACGGTGCTAAATATTAAAGATACTTTCCTCAACGGAATACAAAAAAATGGAAAGAATCTATCAGCGGGGTACTCTAATAACTGGATACTAGTTACTAGATAGTTGCATTGTTTCTATTTTTTCTATTTCTTTCTGGTTTGTATAGCCTTATCCAGTAACACCCTTATTGGCATAAATACTAAAATGTACAGGCCCACAATTTTTAGGAGGCTTATAAACAGTTAAACACACCTGGCGTTCTTCAAAATCCACTACCAGATAAACTGTTACCACTTTGGTCGGCAGAAGTTGGGACAGAAGTAGAAATAAGAACAGTCCATGGGGCCAAAATAAAAAAAATGTCCTTTGTAATTCTCACCAGTTCCTTTCTGTAATGATTTTTAGTTCCAATGTTTATTACACCACCCTGGAAAGATCCATTTACTTTGTGGGACTTTCCCCTAAAACATAGCAACTGCATCTCAAATATCATGTGTTTTTTTTTTTTTGTTTTTTTTTAGTAGTTGTAGTCCTTTTCTTGCTAATCCTTACTGCCCTCTGCTTATTTGCCATTCTTCTGGCTGTTTTCCCCCTTATTACCTTTGGATTCTTTCTGGCCATATTATAGCCATGAAAATGTTTCAAATCAAATCACCTGATATTCTCTTGAATATTTTTTTCATTTTCTTTCATTTCATTTTTGACATTTTATCATGCGACGATTCAGTAGTTTAATATTACAGCCATTTATAATATAAATAGATTTAAAGCCTTAAAACAGAAGGAAGGAGAAAGAGAAGTAAACGGCCTTAAGTGTTCTCATCGCTCCATTAATATAATTCTGATTCTACTGCAATATCTTTGAAAGTTCTATGGTGCATTATTGTGATTAAAGATGAACTCAGCGCTTTAAATAGAAGTCGATATAATCATAAAAAGAGTAGCAAAAGGCGTTTGGTGCTGGGCATGAAATTGTTTTTTTGAAAACTAACCCCGCATACTTTACATGAAAGCAGACAATTTGCGTATTATGTTGACCATTTTATATTTTTAAATATTATAACGTTTAGTGTCAAAGGTAGGGGAAGCAGTGATGGAATTCTGGAGCCAAACTGTTAAAGCATGCCCCTGCGCAAGTTTCTTTTTCTTTCAGACTGTAGTTTAAATAATGTTTTATGGAGAGTGAACAACAAGATGTTTGGAGAGCTGTGATCAGGGAGGAGTGTGAAAAACAAAGCAATTACAATAGGGCTGGTTCTGTTTTTAATTTATCCCAAGTGAAGTGTTTATAAACACTAAAAAGTAAAAACCTATTAAATGAGTAGGTTGCTTCACTGTATGAAGGAGTGTAAATTGAATTTGGTGGTTTTTATAATAGGTAGAGAGCATATTTATTATGAAATGCGATTTAGGTCACATATTGTTTAATGTATTTGGAAGATAAATGTGTGTACCCCAAATTAGTACTGTCCAGTGGTGGGTTTGGTACCCACCTGTTTGATGGGCCACCATCCTTCCGCTGTACCCACCTTGGCAAAACCTGTTTAAAAGTGCGATCCATCCTAAAAATTTTTAAAAAATATATAGTAGATACCCCTGCCTACCCCAACGCGTGTTTTTCTGTACTGTACCTTACAGCCCTTAGTTTCTGTGGCGCATGATCGCTGCTTTGCCAGAGCATTGCAAGACAGGGTGTTGACCAGCAGGCCGTGTCTGTGATAGGCTGAGATGCAAACTCAAATACCGATATGCCCTTCTGTAGCCTAAATACTTCAATAAATGTGGGTTAGTTAGTCGAGGTACCCCTCACACTATAAAACAACTGTCTGTGATAAGGACAAGTACTTATGAACTCTAAAAACAAATAACAAAATATTATAATGTTTAAAAGACACGTTATTCCTAGCATAAAATCTGGAATGGAACCGATTGTAAAATGACATCAGCTATCTATTAACACACATAAGTGGCTGGCCAGCCCATAAAAAAATATATAATAACAATAATCTAAATCCTAGTAAAAACACAGAAGTTGGAGTCATACATCACTAAGTAATTCCTATTTTATAATAGCTCCTATAGCCTCTTGGAACTATTGTGCGATTGTAGTTGCACAAAATTCCACTTTTTGTAAGAGCTGCAGTTTAGTTAGTGTTTTTAACAGTCTATATTGGCGTACTTGTCCTGTCAGTCGTTCTTTCTGCTCCTTCTATAATGGCTGGAGCTATACATTTGTAGAATGAACGCCTTGGGAAAAGATTCTGGTAGCGTGCCATAACTGGACATTTTGCCCTATCCTACGTTAACTCTGTTGACTTGGGGGCTCTGTGTACACTCAGGAGCGGATTTTACACACACTGTGGTTTCCAGGAAACTTCTCTTTACGTCGGCGTCATACTCCGCATGTACCCCGTTCCTTCGGGAGCGGGCCTCAGCTTACTGTATTTCCCTATGCTAGTCCTTGGAATCAGGGGTTTCACCTATGTGTCCACGCTGCCTGTACCTGTACAGTCCCGCAATTGATGACGTCACCTCGGCTTTATAGACTTTCATCACTAGGAAAAGTTTGCAGCCCGAATGAGCCATAACAGACCATGGCTGACGTCAATAGAGAGGGCCACAGGAATGAAATGCTGTAAGCACAGTTCTGACTGTTTTTTTTTTTTTTTAAAGAAATTACTCTGCAGTTAGGGATGGCGCATGGGGTATCTACGTAATGTTAAAAGGATGTAACACGAGTTGATGGCAAGCAAGGAGGATCCGGGGTGGTTGGACGGAGGCTCCCCTGTGCATGTCCCACCAACTCCTGAGGCCTGCTGCAGAAAGGGAAAGCAGAAAAGAAAGGAAAGAACATTTTAGAGGAACGATGGCTCCTTATCTTACCTTCTCTGAATTTGGACAAACACTGCAGAGAACCATAGGGAGCAGAGAGTGTAAGGTAATGATGTCGTTAAACTCACAGTGGGGCCAGTATGGGTAAATGTTACTTTTGGGGTGGACATGCCCTTAAACCAAACTATCGAAAAAGCCGTCCGGCACTACATTCATTTTTAAAAATCAGCAACGTAAATGGTATTTAATATTGAACATCATTATGTAATGCACAGAGGCTCGAGAGTTTTTGCTGCATCTGGATGTAATTTGGATTAAATATCCCTGTTATTGGTGCTTCAATCTATTGGATATATCCTAGTTTGTTATGGTACCCCGAAAAACACTCAAGTTCATTTCTTATCATTCGCACAACAAGATGTGGGGATATGTTAAGAAAACGTCTTGTTTTATAATGTTCCTGGGGATGTAAAGCTCTGCCTATAAAATGTGCAGATCTCTGGACAAGTGGCCTGTGGTCATGCTAAAAATGGTTGAACTCCAAGGTGTGGTAAATCTTAGATATAACGTGAAGGGAGGCATTATTACGTGTAATACATGTTTCTGTTCCTTCCCACCCCAATATGCATTTAAATGTTAGCCTTATCCTATTCCCCTAAAGTTCTAAACCCCCAAGCTACTACTCTAAATTTAAACCCAGTGTAGGAAAGGAACAATCCCAGCATAGCAGCTTTCCAGTTAAACAAATCTTTGTGGAGAGGAAGAGGACATGGGTATGAAGGAACCCCCCCCCCCCCCCAAAGGAAAGCAACTTCCAGCAGGTCCATTTGTGAATTAAACACAGAGCACAACACGATGGGTCATGGTTCAGGCATTGCCCACGGTCCAAAGGGTAGGTCCAGCATAAAATGTTTTTTATGAGAAATGTTCAAACTACCCCCCCCCCACAGGTTTTACAGTAACCATACCTTCCAAAGATGCACAATGTACTTACCTAACCAGGGTCCCTCACCGCCAGGGAGCCGCCGAACCCCTGCTCCTGTTGAAGCTCGTTTCCAGCAACAACAGGAGCAGTGCGGCTCTGCGCTACAGACGCTCTACTTCATGATCAACAGCTGTCAGATAATTTGGTGTGATGTGACGTACATAAATGACAGCGGTACCAGAAAGAAGAGAGTGGTTTGTTAGCCGCAGAGGAGGAGCGGCGAAGGGAAGAACGGGGTTATTTGGTAAGACAATCAGGGGAATCTTGGGAATATATGGATAATGCATAAACTGGTTGTTGAGGTGCGGAGGAACATTCTTATGAAAAGTTATTTTAGGTTGAATATGCCCTTTAACAGGGAACTGCCAAGGGGAGGGGGCACAGTGGGTATAAGAAATGAGTGACTCTAGAAGAAGGAGGAAGGAACCCAGGAGATGCAGTATTGCTGCAAAAGAGGTTTGTATTTATTTATAAAGCATACAAGGCTATTTTGGCAGCATATACTGTGTCTACCTGGTTCCGTCCTACTTTCTATTAGTTCAGGGTTACTGCATTTGGAGGATGTATAGAGGTTTGTGGAAGCGTTTGCCCTAGTGTGTGGAGGTACTATTCTTATGGACCGTAAGAAAATTAGGTAGTTAGCTGGAATCGCTGAGTGATTTTTATAAAGATTTAGCTTGCACCTGCCTATTTTAAAATAGACGCTTAGTATTATAGTATCTGCATGTTATTTTGGATCTTGCAACCCAGGCGGGCTGGGAAGCAGCCTGTTTTGCACCAGGATTTTAGTTTAGTTCTGAAGACGTTTCGCTAGTCATCCGAGCTTTCTCAATTTCAGAATGGACTTGTACAAGGAACTGTGGAAAATTATGTGACCCTGGAAAATCCAATTAGCCAATCACAGCAAGTGGTTAGAGCGTGATTGGATATGGCTAAGAGGTGTATAGGAACGCCAGGGTTTGTAGGAATGCCTGTAAACAGTTCTTAGCCACTATCCAATCACGCCCTTAAACCACCTGGCTGTAATGTAATTGGATTTCCAGGGTAATAATTGCCACAGATTCTTGTACAAGTTATTCTGAATGATTGAGAAAGCCGTCGGATGGACTAGCGAAATGTCTTCAGAACCTAAACTTCAAGTCCAGTTGACTAATTGAATACAAGATATTACCAGACCTGGATATGAATGAGAACCTTTCACAAGCATTGACAATGAAGTTTAATAAATGATGGTGCTGTTTCCACAGATATTATATACTTGGTTAAAATGTTACTTCATCAAGGGATTATGCATTGCTTACATTTGCTATTGTGAGATTGTAACAGGGAAGGAGACAGACAAGTACCGTTAAATTGCATCCTCAGCATGCCAGAAAAGGACCCACATTTTGCTGTCAGCTGTCCCCTCTTGATCATGTGGTGTTGAGGCTTATTTAATGTGGAAAAACATAAAATAAACTGGGCATGCATCTAGCTTCTATGTTAAAGGGCATGTCCACTCCCAAAACTTAATACCCCCCCAACTACTGGCCCCACCATGTGTGTAGTTTAATCCTACCCTCACATTCCCCGCTCCATATGGTGTCTCCCGAGTAGTGCCCCACAAGTCCAAAAACTGACCACCAGGAGGCTAGCAGGTCATATAGGACATGCTGCTCCTGGCCTCACGGAAGATTTTGGCCATGCGTACTGCAAGCTCTTCTCCCCCCTCCCCTCTCCCTCCCTCTCTCGATACATCCCCCTAGCGTATAACAATTAAAGATGTGTGGGTTTACAAACATACTCGCAACACAGCTGCCACAACCATGTAAACTATACATGGTTGTGGCGGGCTTGCACCCCACCATCACGCATCCTCACGCACGCACCTTCTCAATAACTTTCATTACTCTAGGACAGCATTTCAAACAAAACCATTGGGGAGGTGATAAATGACTCCGTCCCTCAATGCAAATGTGGGTCCAGAATCCAGCATAGAGTTACGAATTTGGTTAGTATATAAGATGGTCAAGCATCAGCTCCAGCACAGGATGTTAACAATAGGTATAATAATACATTCTGTTTAATAGTGTAGACACACTATATCAATCTTACCTATGAAAATACGTGTTTATTTGCTAGCTTAAAAGACAATTAAAGCTTTTCGTGACACAACACTGAATCTAAAGGAGGAGAACACCTTCATATAACAAGCGTACTCTGGGGGAGACAGCATATATTTTGCTATGTACCTAAGTGCACTGTTTCATCAATGTATTAATCACTTGAGGACCGTTAATACATTGCGAAAACGCTAGCGGTAAGTTGAGCGTATTGAGATTGGGTTAATTGTCACACACAAAAAATAGCGCAAAAACTGGCTCAAAATATTCCATGGCTTTGCGCCTGGCGCAAACGAAATAAATTGGACATGGTGCAGGCAAGTGCAAAAACCTCGCTAACCACGTTAGACATGGGTTACGGGGCTTTGAGCGTTTATTTTCTCATTAGTGCGGGATTATGGCATCTCCCTGCTGTGTATTAACCCTCTTTTTTTGTGGGGGTGCTGGGGAATTGTAATCTTCTTAACATGCGGGTTTGTGTTTTCATTTCCCTAGTATTCAAATTATGTGCGGAGTGTGGTCAAGACATTGTGATTTTATGACATGCCCCAGTTCTAATCTACTGCAAGGAATTGTTTAGAGCAGGTCACGCCTACTAGTAGGTCTATGCCAATCAGGTTACAGTTCCACATTAGGCAGCAAAGATCTTGTGACCTGAGGTTCAGTGTGGCCGGCCGGGATAACACCCAGTTATTTCTCCAGGTTTTCAGGGGCTGACATTCCTTTAATTGCCATCACTGTAATCGTAATTTACAGTTTATTGGAGTTCTGGGGTTGTGTGTGTGGGGGGGGGGTGCTTCATATGATGAGTAGTATAAACATTTTGGTATTGATTCTTCATTTACGGTCTTGCCATTAAGAGTTTTTAATGTATATATGGATGATATAAAATCAGTGGAATTCTTACTATGGTTTCTCCTCCTCCCTTCTGTAGCACTTCATTACTACTAAGACAGCATTAAAAAACCCAATAAGTAAATCCACACAGTTTTAATCTGTTGAGTAGGCCTTGAGCTGTGAAAACCTTGAATGGTTGGCCAGGATGCTTTCCAGGAAAGTCACTGGTCACTGCCTGCCAAGCGGAGCTGACTTAACGGAATCGGAAAAAGGAACTGGAAGTTCGCCTTGATCTTGGCAGGAAGCACATGATTATGTATGATACGCAGAGAGGGAACTTTCCACAACAATGTTTGGATTGATGTAAAATATGTACCATAGTGATGCCCAAACCATGGAGAATTGGCATTAAAGTAGGGAAAAGGGTGGACCCTTAGCAGCTGATAGTGCTGAGGAGATGGCCAATTTTGTTTGCCTGTGTATGCAGATTGTAGCCCAATATTGCATCTGGCATCGTAGTGCCATTATTGCTGTACCCATGGCCTCTTGGGTCTTACAAATACAGTTAATCTACTGGGGACCAGAGTGATTAGGGACAAAATTTTTTTGGTAATTGTTTTTTTAATAACACTCTTGAAAGTTTGGTGGGTGTTGATAAAAAGACAGCCATAGAGTAAAAACAATATTGCTGTTTTCTGAATAGCACTACATGATTGTGGCACCTGGCATTGGAAGATAGACAGGTAATTCTACAAAAATTTGGCAACAACTGTGGCTTGATTTCATTCGGCCCATAATTGACATGGTTATCAAATTGCTCATCCGTAGAAACCGTTAATTTAGAGGAAACCTCTCTGGAATGTGCTAGAGTGGCCTAGCCCTTACAAACCTTTTAAAAAAATTTTTTAAAAAACAATGTGGTGTTGGACCATATTAAAAAATATTTGTAGGAAGGCAAGGAGATGATTACTGTTAGAATTAAAACATTAGACTATATAAGGGCTGCATTACTTTTCCTGGATTTTAAAACCGATCAGGACCAACATTTAAAAAGTCCACAGGGTTTATTAACATCAGCTAAACTTTATTATTACATCTATGAACCATTTATTTAGTTACATATCTGAAAACCATTATTTATTACATAATCTAAACAATTATTTTTACATTTTCATCTGAACCAGGTATTATACATCAATTTGAACCATTATTTATAAATCGGCTGAACTATCTATTTATTATATCGCATTTTACCCATTATTTATTACATCATATCAACCAGATTATTACAATCAGCTTCAAGCATTTATACATCAGCTCTCAAGTATTTTTATCTACATCAGTAAGACATTATTTAACTAACATGATGTGATATTTACAAATTTGTGACAGACAAGTCAGCAAAATCTCTGATTAAAGGAGGGATGATTCCATTGAATTAATACCTGTTTCCATTTTTTTGGAACAAAACAGAATCCAACATTTATAAATCCGTCAGAAATATAATGTATTTGAAATTTTTTTTTTTTTATATTTGTAGCTTGCAAAATGGACTTTGATTTTGAGTTATATGGTTAATGCAATTACACAACTCGTGCAGCAGGTGGAGCAGAGAGATGCATCCAAACGAGGTACACCTTAGGACAGGTTGATAAAGATAAAACTTCACATTTATTAATAAATGTAAAATAGTAAGTAGTACAATATAGACGTCCATGATGAGGGAGAGCCAAGGGGAAGGGGCGTGGTGAGCATTCGCGGTTACTTTGACGCTTCATCACGAGGACCACAAGGGAGAATTCTCAATGGATACATACAGGTGAGTGAGCCAATGAATAGGATCTAACCTCACAACGATCCGGCTGAGCACACTAAATCGATACAGATACTGGCTGAATACACTACAATGATTCATCATAAGGGTACAAACAAATGTAAGCCAAGTACAAGGATACAAGTAAAAAACAACATAAACCGATATCCGTTGTATTCAATTAGATCCAACTGACTTTGAAAGGTAGTTTGAAGGTTTCGCTAGTCATCCGACTGGGCTTTCTCAATTCAGGAATGACTTCTGTTACAAGAGAATCTGATCATAATCAACCCCACAAATATAATTATCCGAAAAAAATCAATAAAAACAATATCAATAATCTTGTCGGCAATTATGTACTTCCTTCTGGGATTTTCAACCACGGTGTCATCAACATATCTGAACCAGTGGCTGGGTGCTATGCCCTAAAGGTATTAAGCGCCTGTGTTTCTACCACCTCCATGTAAAGGTTGGCACATGGACCGTGATTGAATGGGAATGTGAAGTTGTGGGGTGAGAATGTGAAATTGAATTGATTGTGTTTTGATGATGAAATTGTTGATGAAATTGATGAATGTTGAAATGAATGGTGTTGGTGATGAGCATGTGAACTTGAGTTGTTGAATTTGATGTTGAATGTGATTGGTGTAGAATCTGAAGGGAGAATGAATTCGTGATGTGATGTGTCAGAAGTGAAAATATGGGAGAGTGAATGTGTGAGTGAATGGAACATGTGTGAATGAGTGAAAAATGAGAGAGAAATGGATGTGAGCTGGTGTGATTGATGTGTTGGATGTGAATGATGATGGAATGATTTGAATGAAATTGAAACTTGTGGTGCTGTGTGATGAAAAGGGGGTGTGTTTGATGAGATGAAAGTGATGTGGATGAATAGATGAGTGTGGACTGGGTGAATGATGCGAGTGTGAATGTTGTGAAGAGTGTGATGAAGGTGAATGTGAAGTAGTAACTTGGATGCGCGTGTGATTGTGAATTGAAATTGTGACTGAATGAAGTGAATGTGATGAGGAGAAATGAGGAGATCCAGACCATCACGAACACGATCCATGTTTGCTTATAGAGCTAGTTATCCTGTATTTGAAATAGGTGGTATTCAGGCACAAGTCAACACAGGAAAGAACCCCAACGTATCTGGGGTGTGGAGATCAGTTCTTTGATAAGAGTGCTGTTTGGCCCGAGCGTTTCATCACCATGCAACAGCCCTCCCTGGGGTATACAAGTGAAGAGAAGATGCTCACATCATAGGGGGGGACACCCTAGTTTCTTCTACACCGAGTTAGTACTATATCCTTCAATCTTGGTTGGGAAATCCTGAGAGTTCTGGATGGATGCTTAGACCCTGTCCCCCAAAGGTCCTAAGGATGTATGAGCAAGAAATATTTTGCCACCTTGTATGTATACCGAGCTGGATGATGCCTGCTGGGACTATAGGTCTTAGTGGGCCCCTCCGTTATGATATCTTTGGGAGTCCAACGTCTGCCATGTACAAATGTGTTTTAAACCTTAATCTGGGCGTTCTATAAAACGCTATTAGCCACTACTAATCACACCCTTAACAACTGGCGGGGATATGCTAATTGGGATCTTCCAGGGGAACATGAATTGCCACAGATTCTGGTACAAGTCATTCGAATTGAGAAAGCCAGTCGGATGACTAGCGAAACGTCTCAGAAACTACTTCGAAGTCCAGTTTTGATCTTATTGAATACAAGCAGATATTCATGACTGGATAATGAAACCGTACAAGAACATAAACAGCAATTAACAAACTAGGAATACTGAAAAGGTGTACGCCAAGGCTCATTGTCGATGATCAGCTCCCAGATATCAGTTTCAATCATAGGCATATAATTATTAGCATTCATTTGATCCAGTGAATTGTTATTGGGTGTCCCAAAAATAAAGATCTCAGAGGGATAGTGAGTGAATTGTGACATCACAGATGAATGCTCTCCTATCTTAGCTAACTAGATTACATGGCCAACTAAGCTTCAATGCCAAACTGTGCTTGCTATGTTTGAGGGCTAGAAGAATCCCAAAGAAACAAAAGCCGCTCACAGATCCTAAAATTGCCATTGGTTAAAAACACTTTGCCTCTCACCTATAACTAAACTTTAGGGGCATATTTTCTAAAGGTTGCGTTGAACTTTAGCGGCCGTTTTCGCCGGCATTAATGTACATAATCGAGTTTACGTCGATTATGAAAAGTCCGAAAACGGTGACGCGAAAGGGAACGAAGCGGTAACCTCTCGCGCGCTACTTACTTACTGGCTATTATATTCTTACATTCTATTTATATAAAGCGGCCAAGGGTACGAGAAGGATTATGGTTGTTTCGCTCGGCTGAGTAGTATCGCTTGTATTTTTACTAAGTCAGCGGAAGAATACTAACCTCCCGCGGAGCGATAACTAACATCGCGGGCGGGGATGGCAGGCAAACAGCGCGGCGGGTTGTCGCACCCGCCACGGGGAGACACGCCCACCCCGCCCTCACACCCACCGCGGGGTGGCAGCGCGACCCACCCGCGCCGACGCTATCCCAGCAGCCCCTCCCAACCGTTCACAGTTCGCAGACAACTCGGAACCGGAGGTAGGAGGCTGCCGGGAAGAGGCCGCAGCAGGTGGTCGCGAGCCCACCCGCCCGCGACCAACCCTCAAAGCCCCGACGCGCAACACCTTCCAAGCCCACCGCCCCGGCCGCTCCCGGGAGGGGACGGGAGGAGGCCTGAGTGGGGTTGGTGCGCCAGCCCGAAGACGTCGCGTCGGGATCGAGACGCAGGCAACATCGGCCTCGTTGAGGTCGCCGGCGCCCGCCGCCCCTTAGGAGCGGCGTCGGGAAGGAATTTTGTCCCTTCGCGGCGAATACTATACAGTATCGCGCGAAGGGGCTTATAAAATTACCGCAGGCAACATCGCGGGCCGCGAATACGTATCGCGCGGGAATAGCGCTCGCCGTTATAATACGACGATAGCGCTATTTTCAGCCGCCGCGATGGCGGCGGGAGCAGGTAATTTTTTTTCGATATTATCGTTTCTTTAGAATATTGACCCTAGTTTGAATTATTCTAGTATGTTTTAGGTTATGGCAAATCTTTGATGTCACTATGGATTTCTAGTGTGGTTCACGAATGCAATAATTGAATTTCGCAATGCTAACGTGGTAACTGAATTTGTATATCCTGTCCCTCTTATCTAAGCTGCACAGTGAACTAGTGTCAGCCTTACATGCCAGTGTCAACCCCAGCCCATCATCCAGTGAAATTACAAAAACTCAAAAAATTATTGTGGATTTGCTGCTATGTTGCAGTCAAGGTGAAAGCTGTTACACCTTGCATATGTGTTTAAAAGCAACCTATAACCCTTATGTTGTTGTGAGCATGTTCTGCAATAGGTTGCGGCTTTTATGTGTTTGATTTCTGCACTGTACCATTTACTAGAAGTGTAAATTGCTGACAATAGGTAATTTATGGAGCAGCAATCCAGCTATGCAGGGATTTAGTTGTAGCCATTACAGCGATTGTATTTAAATGCATGGCAATAACAGAAATGCATGCATGTCGATTTCATATGTAATCGGTTTTTTAATGGTAAGAAGTGGCAACCTTAGTACAATAGTTGACGGATCCCTTTATAAGGTCACTTCTAAGAACAACAGGCAGAAGGTGGCATAAGGAAGTGAACCTGATCTTGGCACAGCTCGTGCAAGCATTACTCATTAGTGTAACTATTTAAGGGGAACATTGAGGGAGGGTTGCCAGATTCATAGAAACCTGTAAGACATGATATAAAGGGCATGTCCACCCCGAAATTTAACTTCTTGTATGTGGTAGGGATGCTCCCCCAGCAAAAACACATTAATATAATTGTTAGAAAGTCCCCCGATTCTTATTAAACTCCCTTCTCCTCCGCTGCAGTGTGCAGGCCTCTGCTTGCATTGGAATTGAAAGCAGGGGGCGGGGGACCGGCATTATGCCGTCCGTGATTGGACTGAGAGGCAGGGGGCTGCATGAGCCTTGCCTCAACCTTGATGAGGTGAGGAAGTTCAGGCACAGCAGGAGTCACACACTGCTCCTTTTGTTTTTTTTTGTTTTACACAGCAGTTTCCTGGACTTTGAGGGCACAGCGAGGGAACTATTTGAGAGAAGAAGGTAATAAGGATTGTTCGCTACTACTTGATGTGGCAGTAAGGGGTTTTAATTTTAGTTTTGGGGTGGACATGCCTATTAAAACAATTTAAGCATGGCTGAAGCTCAATAAAATGTTGTTTATTTACGTACTCTTGCAATCCGTGCAGCCCTGCTAATACACAGAGCTGTGTGTTAAAGAGCATGTCCACCCCAAAACTTTAAATCCCTCCCAACGACTGGCCAATAATGTCGTTGTAGTGTAATCCTAACTAACATTCCCAGCCTCCATAGGGTCTCTGTAGTCCCCCCCAAAGTCCCAAAAATGCCCACCAGGAAGATAGCAGGGTCCATATAGACTCTGCTTCCATACCTGGGCGCTCGGGAGAAGTTGGCATGCGTAATGCAGCCTTCTACCCACTCCCTGACTCAGAATTTCCTTCACCCCAAGGTAATCCCTTTAATATAAGTAATCCCCCTGGTTTCCAGCCCAACGCAAGAATTTTATTTTAATAGAAAGCTCCCAAAACATTATTACCTCCCTCCTTTCTCCGCGTCGTGATTGGCTGCGCTCAGCCAATCACAGACGCGACTGCCGGTCCGCCCAGTGCTGCTAGCATCTCTCGCAAAGCAGAGGGACCGCAGCGCGAGGGGCGAAAGGAAGAGGGGAGGTAAAGTAAAAAAGTTTGGGGCACTTCTTAAATAAAAAAATCGACCGGAATGGGAGATCTCGGGAGGGAGTGCGGTGTGGGGGAGGAGGACTGAGGGGCTGGGGGGGGGGGGGGGGGGGAAAGAAAAGTTATGGTTTCGCTCCATGGTTGGGATATTGGGGCAGGGGGGGGAACCCGGGGGAAGGCCTATATTAAAATCGAAATGACAGGGTGGGACATACACCTTTACGATAGGCTCATTTTGCATTACCTACACATGGCAACTACGGCTGTAATGGTGTTTTATTTTGTAAAATTAAAGGGGTACATATTTTACACTTATACTGTCTTAAGCGATTAATTAAAGGGAAGGTAATATGTTATGTGATGCGGGTGAATGCAATTGGATTTGGAGCACACTCCTTACTCTAAAAACGTGACGTTTTGAGAAAGACATATGGTGAGTATATCTGTTGATTCAATTAGATCACTGGACTTGAAAGTTTTAGTTCTTGAAGACGTTTAAGTCATCCGGATTGACTTTCCTCAATTCAGAATGAACTTGCTAAAGAATCTGTGGCAATTATTTACCTGTGGAAATGCATTAGCATATCACAGCAGGGGTAGGGCAGGCCAGGAATTGGATAGTGGCCTAAAGTAGTGTTTATAGGAATGCCCCAGAGTAAGGTGTCAAAACAGCATTGTACAGGCAGGACCGTTGGATGCGAAAACCCCCACCTCTATTTAGGGCTTGTTTTCTTTATTTTCACAAAAAAAGAGACGGAGGCACCATTGAAGCGATGCGCTAAACTTCAGTATAAGAACGCGCAACTGACATTATTTTATCGCAAATTATAAATTAAAGAGATCTGTGTCAAAAATGACGTTTAGGTGAAATTGATAGGAATTGCTCTGCTGAAGAGATTCTGCAATTGTATTTCACAGGTTTATTGTGCTAGCTTTTGAGATATTTAATTTTGTGTGTTGATATAGGCACAAGACCGCATCCACCAGCGTATCCATGACTTCCTGCTTCTGCTCTGGAAACCTGTCAGTCGCAAGTCTTGCCCTGGTGATACTCCCACTTGACAGCCCCCATGTCCCTCCAGTTGCATGGGCCCCCCTTGCCATTCCCTTCGCAACTGTGGCCACGCCACTCAACAGGTTCTGTGGACCGCCCATCATGGGTGCAGTGGTTCCCACCCATCGTTGGCCTAAAGCCCCCACCCACTCGCAAGGCGTGCTAAACCCACCGACATCACAGGTGCTCGAGGGGGCACCACATCTGACACCCCCCTAGGGCTTGTAGATTCCCTTCTCTGCAGCTGCAGGGCCTCACACAGCAGGAGGATGGGACTCTTGTCTCTGTCACAACTGAGGAGTCAGACTGTGTGTTGGTGGCACTGTGCGGAGAAGCCTCAGGGGAATGTCACATTGGCAGCCTCCCAGGCCATTAACTTTCTGTCAGTCAGTGTTTAGGTATATCTTGTCTGTGGAGCAGGTAGAGAGGTGGTTGATGGCTCGTTTTAACCAGGTCACGGAACACTGGCCCAACCCCATTTAAAACTCACTTGTTTGGAGGACCACAGTTCCCCTTTATATTCTTAGAGAGTAAAAATCGTGCCTAAATTTAGCCCAGGCTTTGCTGAAAAAAACAAAAGTTATATGCTTCTCTTCACAGAGAGTACTGACACTTTCTTACCACGTTAAAGGGTACCTCACCGCTATCACACACCCCCCGAAAACTATAATTTTACCCACTACTGGCACGCCAGTCTCTGTAGTGTTATAAAAATCCTCCCTGATCATTCCTGCTCCAAATGGGACGGCCTTGTAATGGCCCGTGTCACAAAGTCCCAAAAAACAAAGCCGGGAGACCTGGACGAGCCCTGTGCTCTACTTTTTACACTCGGGCGGGGAGAATTATTGCCGATGACCAGTTGCAGGTCCTAGACGTCTCGCCACCCTTTTGACGCTCTCCAGTCCCACTAGGGTAAATTAACCCTGTTTGGTATAGTAGGGACTTCCTCTTCAGCCCAAACGCTATAATAGTTCTGTCAGAAACTCCCCGAACTCTGACGGTACCTTACCTCTCTCCCCGGTGTTCTCAACTGCCGCAGCCGTGTCCGGGTGAAGTGCTGTAGTCTCAGGCAAGTGGCAAAGTTTAATGCAAAGCAGAGGGCGCGGGACAGACGCCGGAGGAAAGAGGTAGGAAGAGGAAAGAGGGTGGTAAGGTAAGTTAGTGTTCGGTTGGAGTTTCTGACAAAACTATAGATAGCGATTTGGGCTGGGGTGAGGGGGAGTCCTACTGTACACAAAAAGATGAGTGGACATGCCCTTTAATACGGGATAAAAAGAAGCACGGTAGGAAGAGCAGATTCTCTTTCTACACTACTTTTAATATGGTATAGGATATAAAAAAGTATGTGAGTATGTAAGAACAATGGGAAAGAAAGTCCCTCTAAATGGACTTGCATGAGATACCACTAAATAAAGATAGAAAATCCACCACAACTTTATTAGTAATAAGGACGTAGATGCAAAAGGTTGGGCAAGGTGCCCAACGTTAATAAACAACGTAATCAGAAAACACACCCTCTAACCTTTAGCCTTTGAGAATATTTGTGTCTTGGATTAGCATCAATATAAGCATTCGTGATCATGTTCGTATAATACAAATGAGGATTTCCTTAAAAAGGGAAACTGTTGATCCAAAGTGACTTTAGATAAATTTATAGGAATTGCTTCTGCCTGCAGAATTTTTGCGTTTATTTTACATAGTTTTGAAAAGATATGTACAAATTTTGTGTGTTATAGGGCAGAAGCATCACCAGGTCTCTTGTGCTCCTGCTCTGAAAACTGTCAGTCAATCTGTCTCTCCTCCCTCTTCACATTTGCAGCTCCCCCCTGGTGCATCACCCCCACTCATGGACCTCATGGTTACCTCCAGTGCAGGCCCCCCTGGCATTCCCTTACAGCCCCAGTGGCCCCGCCACACCCCCCCATACCCCCCCACCCCCACCTGAAAACTCTGTGGAAACAGCCTTTTCAGGCCGAGTGGGAACTTGCCTGAAAAGGCTGTTTCACATGGTGAGCGAGAAGGGCTGTAGATTCCCTTACATATCTGCAGCGCAGGTCCTTCCAGGGGGGAGGGGGAGGGAACTTCCTTCGCTCACACTGAAGGAGTCTGAGGCCTGTGCTCGCCGGCGGACACTGTGCGTAGAAGCTTAGGAATGTCATGTCAGCACTCCCACCCATTAAAACTTTCTGGTCAGTCATTTATTTATATCTTGGGTGGTGGTGGAGCTGTAGAGATGGAGGTGAGTTTTGATGGATCGTTTTTTTATTAAAGGTAGGAAAATGGCCTTTCTTTAAACTCAACTGGTTTGGAGACCACAGTCCCCTTTAAATGAAGTACAGGAAAGTTTTAAAACCATAAATCGTATAATATATTTATGGAATTATAAGTTTTAAAATCACTTGCACCTTGTGAAGCTGAAACCTAGTGATGAGTTCTTAATGACTTACTAGACATATATATGGCTGCAGTTCCCAAGCAAGTGGTATTGATGAGAGATGGACCAGTGTTCTTAAGATAGAGAGGGGAGAAGGGGAGAGGGGAGGAAGGAAGGGGGGAGAAAGGGGGGGGGGGGTGGGGGGTGGTCCCCCCCACCGCCAGGGCCAGTGCCCGGCTGCCCGCCGGCGCCCTTCGCTCTCCCTCTCCCCCCACCCCCTCTCTCATGCTGCATCGCCCCTCCTGCCGGGTGGTCCTGCCCGTTGCAACTGCCTCCTTCTCCTTCGCCCTCCACCACCGTGTTCCCCCCCATCCGCCAGTGCACGGAACACATTTACACATTGATTTGTTTTAAGCCCTTTCTCCCCTCCATCTGTTATTAACGGCACCTTCCACCCCATTTCCACCCCCAAAACTTATTTAATCCATTCTGGTCCCACTATGTAGTGGTTGAAAAAATCGACTTACCATAAATCCCGTGCTCACAAATGGATGCCCTGCAATGCTCTAGTGAGTCCAAACCAATGGGAAGAGAAGGAGCCGGGCTGTGTCAAAAGGAGGTCTCTGCCTCTTGCCTCTCTCGAAGGAGAAGTGCTGCGACATGATCGAGTGTAAGCCCCCCACTTCCATCTCCCTCCTTTTTCATCTCCCTTCCCCTAACTCACAAAGTAGTGGATGTGTAGGGGTCCCACCTCACCGCTGCACCAGGGGAATTAAGTAAATAAGTAATTTTTTTTACAAATAAATATAGCGGTTGAGGGTGGGGACCACTACACTACTTTGTGAGTTAGGGGAAGGGAGAGGAAAAAAGGAGGGAGAGGGAAGGGGGGGCTTCACTGAGCATGTCAGACTTCTCCTGGAGGAGAGGCAAGAGGCAGAGACCTTTTGTGACACAGCCAGGCTCCTTCTCTTCAATTGTTTGGACTTCACAGAGACATTGCAGGGCAGCCATTTGGAGCAGGGATGTATGGTAAGGATTTTTCAACACTACATAGTGGGACCAGTAATGGATTAAAGTATAGTTTTGGGGGTGGAAATGCCCTTAAATCACATTATCACATGATCACATTATCTTAAGAACACTGGTCCATGAGGAAGGGACAGGGCGTCCCGAAACGATGTATGTGTTGTTTACAATAAATAGTTGTGAATTCACCTGATTAGTGTGCCTCCCCCATACCTCTTTCTTGGGCTAGAGACAACTTTCTCTCTGGAGCTTGGAGTGGAGGGCGAGGGGAACTGCGCGCACCCTATCTAATCTACTTGTCTTGCCTACACCTCCAACAAGTGGTGCTGGAGTGTTTCGCCTTGGACTGTATTGGCGATTCTCTATATCAATTCCAATTGAAATCTTTGCTGATATGTTTTGTATGTGTAATGGTGACCAAACTGCACAGTC
Source organism: Hymenochirus boettgeri (assembly GCA_019447015.1). NCBI lineage: Eukaryota > Metazoa > Chordata > Amphibia > Anura > Pipidae > Hymenochirus > Hymenochirus boettgeri. Next base: position 72,341,219 of record CM033471.1, on the reverse strand, counting down.
CCATGTGATCTGCACTTTCATTGGCACTTAGGATAATACACTCACAAAACAATACATTACTATTGTACATCCTTGTTTCGAAAAGTTGTATTTTTTGTACACACAACACATGCTCTCATTTACACAAATCTGTATCGCAATCATTTAACGCTCCAGTGTTCTGGGTCCACTTTCCTTTGGACAGATGTAAAACTAACCTCTTAATTGACACACACATTGAGTTATAAAAGTATTAATTTTTAATTTTGTCATTTTTCATAAAAGCCGAATCATCAAAATGTTGTGGTTAATTCCGCATGTCCACCCTCAATAACTCTTTTTTCATATATTGTAGTAGTCCCCTAGCCCAACCCCCAAATGCGCCTATATTGATTTGTTAAAAAAAACGGGATCATAAACAATACTTACTTCCTTCATTCTTCTGTTGCTGTAATCTCTCACTTTTGCTGAAGGAAGCCAATCAATGGGACAAACGGCTGCAGGCATTACAGGCGGGACCACCAGGGGAATTAAGTACATAAGTAATTTTTCCTTTACAAATAAATACAGCGGTGAGGTGGGACCCCTACACATCCACTACTTTGTGAGTTAGGGGAAGGGAGATGAAAAAGGAGGGAGATGGAAGTGGGGGGCTTACACTCGATCATGTCGCAGCACTTCTCCTTCGAGAGAGGCAAGAGGCAGAGACCTCCTTTTGACACAGCCCGGCTCCTTCTCTTCCCATTGGTTTGGACTCACTAGAGCATTGCAGGGCATCCATTTGTGAGCACGGGATTTATGGTAAGTCGATTTTTTCAACCACTACATAGTGGGACCAGAATGGATTAAATAAGTTTTGGGGGTGGAAATGGGGTGGAAGGTGCCGTTAATAACAGATGGAGGGGAGAAAGGGCTTAAAACAAATCAATGTGTAAATGTGTTCCGTGCACTGGCGGATGGGGGGGAACACGGTGGTGGAGGGCGAAGGAGAAGGAGGCAGTTGCAACGGGCAGGACCACCCGGCAGGAGGGGCGATGCAGCATGAGAGAGGGGGTGGGGGGAGAGGGAGAGCGAAGGGCGCCGGCGGGCAGCCGGGCACTGGCCCTGGCGGTGGGGGGGACCACCCCCCACCCCCCCCCCCCTTTCTCCCCCCTTCCTTCCTCCCCTCTCCCCTTCTCCCCTCTCTATCTTAAGAACACTGGTCCATCTCTCATCAATACCACTTGCTTGGGAACTGCAGCCATATATATGTCTAGTAAGTCATTAAGAACTCATCACTAGGTTTCAGCTTCACAAGGTGCAAGTGATTTTAAAACTTATAATTCCATAAATATATTATACGATTTATGGTTTTAAAACTTTCCTGTACTTCATTTAAAGGGGACTGTGGTCTCCAAACCAGTTGAGTTTAAAGAAAGGCCATTTTCCTACCTTTAATAAAAAAACGATCCATCAAAACTCACCTCCATCTCTACAGCTCCACCACCACCCAAGATATAAATAAATGACTGACCAGAAAGTTTTAATGGGTGGGAGTGCTGACATGACATTCCTAAGCTTCTACGCACAGTGTCCGCCGGCGAGCACAGGCCTCAGACTCCTTCAGTGTGAGCGAAGGAAGTTCCCTCCCCCTCCCCCCTGGAAGGACCTGCGCTGCAGATATGTAAGGGAATCTACAGCCCTTCTCGCTCACCATGTGAAACAGCCTTTTCAGGCAAGTTCCCACTCGGCCTGAAAAGGCTGTTTCCACAGAGTTTTCAGGTGGGGGTGGGGGGGTATGGGGGGGTGTGGCGGGGCCACCCACATGGGGCTGTAAGGGAATGGGCCAGGGGGGCCTGCAACTGGAGGAACCATGAGGTCCATGAGTGGGAGGCACCAGGGGAGCTGCAAAGGGGAGAGGGGAGGAGAGACAGATTGACTGACAGTTTTCAGAGCAGGAAGCACAAGAGACCTGGTGATGCTTCTGCCCTATAACACACAAAATTGTACATATCTTCAAAACTATGTAAAATAAACTGCAAAAATTCTCAGGAGAGCAATTCCTATAAATTTATCTAAAGTCACTTTGGATCACAGTTTCCCTTTTTTAAGGAAAGCCCATTTGTTATAACGAACACTGATTCACTGAAATGATTATATGGCATGCTAATAAAATACACAAATAATATCTCAAAGGGCTAAAGGTTAGAGGAGTGTGTTTCTGATTACGTTGTTATTATGTTTGGCAACTTGCCACCTTTGCATCTACGTCCTTATTAATAATAAAGTTGTGGTGGGATTTTCTATCTTTATTTGTAGTGGTATCTTCAGTGCAAGTCCATTTTAGAGGGACTTTCTTTCCCTTGTCTTTACATTACTACATAACTTTTTATATACTATACCATATTAAAAGTAGGTAGAGAGAGAAGCTGCTTCCCTACCTGCTTCTTTTTATCCCTCGGTATTAAAGGGCATGTCCACCACTTTTTGTGGTACAGTAGGACTCCCTCCCCCAGCCCCAATCGCTATAATAGTTTTGTCAGAAACTCCACCGAACAATACTTACCTTACCTCTTTCCTCCGGTGTACTGTCCCGGCCCTCTGCTTGCATGAAACTGCCACTTGCTGAGAGACAGGCAATCACGGACACGGCTGCCGGCAGTGGAGAACACGGGGGAGAGAGGTAAGGTAAGTAGAGTTCGGGGGAGTTTCTGACAGAACTATTATAGCGGTTGGGGCTGAAGGAGGAAGCCCTACTATACCACAAAGGGGATTTACACTAGGGGGAGGGAGAGCAAAAGGGGTGGGAGAGGGAGGACTGCACTGTGCATGGCAAAATTCTCCCAGAAGAGAGACAGGCGGCCAGGCTCCTGGTGGTTTTTGGGAATTTGGAGGGCCATTACAAGGCAGCCATTTGGAGCAGGAATGTAAGGTGAGGATTTTTATACACTACAGACTGGGGCCAGTAGTGGGTAAGATTATAGTTTTGGGGGTGGACATACCCTTTAAGGGGTAAGAAAGTGGCAGTATTTCTGTGAAGAGAGCATATAAATTAATTGTTTTATTCAGCAAAGCCTGGGCTAAATGTACACAGTTTTACCCTAAGAATATAAAGGGGAACTGTGGTCTCCAAACAAGCTGAGTTTAAATGGGTGGCCAGTGTCCTACCTTTAAAACGAGCCATCAACCACCTCTCTACGTGCTCCACAGACCAAGATATACAGAAATGACTGACCAGAAAGTTAATGGCTGGGAGGCTGACATGTGACATTCCTGAGGCTTCTCCAGCACAGTGCCACCAACAAGCACAGTCTGACTCCCTCAGTGTGACAGAGACAAGAAGTCCCTCCTCTCTGCTGTGTGAAGGACCTGCAGCTGCAGAGAAGGGAATCTACAGCCCTAGGGGGGTGTCAGAGTGGCCCTCAGCACCTGTGAGCGGGTGGGGTTTAGGCACCTGCGAGTGGGTGGGGCTTTAGGCACGAGTGGGTGGGACCACGGCACCCATGAGTGGGCGGGGCCACAGAACCTGTGAGTGGGCGGGGCCACATGTGGCTGTAAGGGAATGGGCCAAGGGGGGCCTGCAACTGGAGGGACATGGGGGGCTGCAAAGGGGAGGAGACACAGGGCAGATTGACTGACAGGTTTCAGAGCAGGAAGGCCCCAAGGGAAGTGCAGGGGACCTGGTGATGCGGCATGCTCACGCACACACAAAATGTAAATATCTTCAAAAACTAGCAAAATAAACAATGGAATATATTGCAGAAACTCTCAGGAGAGCAATTCCTATCAATTTACCTAAAGTCATTTTTGGACCACAGATCCTCTTTAATTTATTGCGAAGTAAAATAATGAGTTGCGGTCTTATACTGAAGTTACCATGCTTAAATGGTCCTCCGTTCTTTTGTGAAAATAAAGAAAACAAGCCTAAATAGGGGGGGGGTTTTCGACACCAACGTCTTGCCATGTACAATGCTGTTTTGACACCACTTGGGCATTCCTATAACACTACTTAGCCACTATCCAATCCTGCCCTTAAAACCTGATGTGATATGCTACTGGCATTTTCCAGGTACATAATTGCCACAGATTTGTACAAGTCATTCTGAATTGAGAAGTCCATCGGATGACTTAAAACGTCTTCAAGAACTAAACTTCAAGTCCAGTTGATTCTAATTGAATACAACAGATATTAATCACCATATGTCTTTCTCAAAACGTCAACCGTTTTTAGTAGTAAGGGTGTGCCAAATCAGATTGCATTCAATCCTGCCATACACTAATCTTTACCCCTTTAATCGGTTAAGGACAGTATAGCTGTAAAATATTACCCTTTAATATTGTACAAAAATAAAAACAAACATTAGCAGAGCTTGCCAGGTGTAGGGTAATGAAATGAGCATGATCTTAAAGGTATGTCACCTCTCATTCTATTTTTTAATATAGCTTCGCCCCTGCCCCAGCCCCAACAGCGATGATTTTATTTTTAGAAAGTGCCCAAAACTTTTACTTACCTCCCATCTTTCCTTCGCCGCGTGACGGCCTCTGCTGCGAAATGCAAAGAGGCGGGCAGGGACCGGCAGTCGCGCTCGTATTGGTGAGACGGCAGCCAATCACGGCACGGGAGGAAAGAAAAGAGGATGAGGTAAGTAGAGTGGTTGGGAGCTTTCTCGAAAAATAAAATTATGCGGCTTGGGGTGGAAGACCAGGGGGATTACTATATTAAAGGGGCGTTTAGACACTAGGGGGAGGAATCCTGAGAGGGAGGGGGAGAAGGGCTGCAGTACGCATGCCAAACTTCCTCGGGGCAGGTTAGGAAGCGAGGTCATATGGACCGCTATCATCCTGGTGGGCAGTTTTTGGACGTTGGGGGGGGGGGACTACGGAGAACCTATGGACGCTGGGTGTGAGGTAAGGATTACACGTACACTAAATGATGGGGCCAGTAGTTGGGAGGGATTAAAGTTTGGGGGTGGACATGCTCTTTAAACACAGGCTTGTGTAATTAGCAGGGCTGCAACTGCATTGCAAAGAGACTGTAATAAACAACACATTATTTGAAGACTCAGCGCAGCTAAATGTTGTTTTTTAAAGGATGTCAACCCCACAAAACTAAATTACTTTAACCCCTTACTGGCCACATCAAGTAGTTTGAAAACAAATCTTACCTTTTAAATCTGCCTCAAAATTAGTCACCTGCGGTGCCCCTCCAAAGTCCAGGAAATAACTGCCTGTGTAGGGCAGGGTGCTGGACCATGCTGTGCCCTGAGACTCCTCAACCTCATCAAGGTGAGGCATGCTCAGTGCAAGCCTCTGCTCAGCCAATCACGGAACGCCGATGCGGTTCCCGCGCCCCTCTTTCCAATTCCATGCAAGCAGAGGGCCTGAACACTGCAGCGGAGGAGAGAGGGCAGGTAATTCAAGAATCGGGGGGACTTCTATCACAATGTAATTTAATGTGGTTGGGGCTGGGGGAGCATGCCCTACCACATCTCAAAGTTAATTTCGGGGTAGGACAGGCCCTTAATACATGTCCTACAGGTGGTTCAGATCTGCAACCCCTCCATTCAATTTGTCCCCTTTAAATAGTTTACATAAGAGTAATGCATTGCACAGAGACTGATGCCAAGATCAGTTCACTTCTTATGCTCCACCTTGGCCACTGTTGTTTTAGAAGTGTACCGTATAAAGGGATCAGTATAACTATTGTACTAAGGGTTGCCACTTCTAAATTAGAAAAACGATACATATGAATCGACCCTGCCATGGCAGTGCTGTAGTGCCATTTGCATTAAATAAACACATGGGTAGGCTACACTGAAATAATGCAATGACGGAATGCTCACTATAAATTATATTGCAGCAATACACTTCTTAAGGTACAGTGCAGAAATAACACACATAAAAAGACGCAACCTATTGCAGAAATGCTCACAAACTAAAGGGTTACTAGGTGCATTTTTAACACATATGCAAAGGGCTTAACAGCTTCACTGGACTGCACACATGCAGTCAAAATCCCACAAATAATTTTGAGTTTTGATATTCCACTGATGATGGGCTGGGTGACACGGCATGTAGGACACTAGGGTCAACTGTTGCAGCTTAGCATAAAGGGGACAAGGATACAAAGTGCAAGTTACCACGTTAGCATGTGCAAGTAAAATTTGCATCCGTGACCACACTAGAAATCAGTAGGACATCAAAGATTGCCCCAAAGTAACCTAAAACATACTATAAATAATTCTAAACTAAGGGGCATATTGTATAAAGGAAACGATAAATATCGAAAAAAAATTACCGCCGCCACATCGCGCCGCGAAAATACGCTATCGGTCGTATAGTAATAACGGCGAGCGCTATTCCCAGCGATACGTATCGCGGCCCGAGAGGCGTGTGCTGCCGGTTAATTTTAAAGCCCCTTCGCGGCGTTACGTATAGTATCGCCGCGAAGAGGACTTTTAAAAATTCCTTCCCGACGCGCTCCTAAGGGGGCGGCGGGAGCCGGCGACCTCAACCGAGGCGATGTGACTGCGTCTCGATCCGACGCGAGTACTCGGTGTGGCGACACCAACCCACTGGCTCCCTCCCGTCACCCTCCCCGGGAAGCGGCAGGGGCTGGGGCTTGGACGGGTTTGCGCGGGGGGCTGGAGGGTTTGCGCGGCGGGTGGTCGCGACACACTGCTGCGCCCCTTACGGCAGCCCACTCCTAGCCTCCGGTCCGAGATTGTCACGAAGTGGGGAAGGGTTGGGAGGGGCGGATGCTGGGAAGCGGCGGACGGCGGGTGGTCGCCGCTGCCACCGCGAGGGAGGGTGTGGGCTGGGGTGGGCGTGTCTCCCGGGGCGGGTGCGACCACCCGCCAGCGGGTTGCTGCCCATCCCCGCCGCGGGCGGTTAGTATCGCGCGCGGGAGGTTAGTAGCGGCTCGACTTAGTAAAACAGCCAGATACTAGCCGAGCGAAACCAGTACCGCGATTTATAAATAGAAAGGAAGAATCTACTAGATGAAGTAGTAAGTATCGCCGCGACAAGGTTAACGCTGCGTAACTTTTCGCGACGTTTTCGGCATTTTATAAATCGCGGTGGTAAACGCGATTTACGATTAATGTCGCGAAAAACGGCCGCGAAAGTTAAGAACTTTTATAAACTACTGCCCTAAGAGTTTGTAGTTGAGGTGAGAGACAAAAGGTTTTACCAAATGCAATTTAGACTGTGGACGGTCTGTTGTATTTTGTGGATTCGTTCTAAGCCTAAACATAGCAGAAGCACAGTTGGCAATTTGAAAGCTTTAGTGCACATGTATTAGAGTTATTAAGATGGAGCAGTCATCTGTGATGTACAGACTTCACTACATCCCTCTGTGAAGATCTTATTTTGGGACAACAATAACATTATCATGGATCAAATGATTGCTAAGAGATAATAGTGACCTATGATTGAAACTGATATCTGGGAGCGATCATCAATGAGCAGTTGCTTGTGAACCTTTCCCAGTAATTCTAGTTGTGTATATCTGTTTATGTTTATGTGAAGGTTATCATTCGATCCAGGTCATGGTGATATCGTTGTACATATTAGATCGGACTGGAAATGTAGTTCGTGAAGACGTTCGCTAGTCATCGGACATGGCTTCTTCAATTAGAAGACTGTGTACAAGGAATCTGGCTAATATGTACCTGGAAAACCCAATAGATATCACAGCAAGGGGTTAAGGGTGTGGTATGTAGATTAAGGGCTAAGAGGTGTTTATTAGGAACGCCCGAGTAAGGTGTTAAAACAGCATTGACATGGCAGAAGTGGGATCTCCCAAAGATACATAAGGAAGGGGCACCCAACTAACTAGAACCTATAGTCAGCAGCATTTCAACTCGGGTAACATGACAAGGTGGCACAAAAATCTAGCTAACATCTATAGGACCTTTGGTGGGAAGTTCTACGCATCACATCCAGAACTCTCGGATTCTACCAACAGATTGAAAGATATAGTATCGGGTTTAGAAGAAACTATGGTGATGTGGTCCGTATGATTGGGTGACATCTCTCTTACTTGTATACCACAAGGGAGGCTGTTGACAGTGGTGAGAAAACGGCGGGGCCAAGACAGCCACTCTTACCAGGCAGAAACTGATCTCAACCAGAAAAGGTGGTTCCTGTGTGGATTGGCCTGAATAACACCTATTTCAAATACAGGGATAAGTTCTATAAGCACAAAAAATGGAAGGTATGGATTCCATTCCCAGTGTGGCAACCTTTACATGGAGGAGGTTAAAGAAACACAGGCGCTCAACCTTTAACGGATAGCCCAGCCCATTGTGGTTTCAGAATGTGATGACACCTGGGTTGTAACATCCACCAGAAGAAGACATATTGCCACAGATTCTTGTACAAGTCATTCTGAATGAGGAAAGCCAGTCGGATGACTAGCGAACGTCTTCAAGAACTACATTTCAAGTCCAGTTGCTAATTGAATACAACGGATATCTGTTTATGTTGGTTTACATTGATCTTGTACATTGCTACATTTGGTGTAACTCTTGCTGATGAATCATTGTATTGTATTGCAAGGCCAGGATCTAGTATCGATAGTGGTTCTCAGCCGGATCGTGTGTGAGGTTAGATCCGATTCATTGGCTACTCACTGTATGCAATACAGTGAGAGTCTCCCCTTGTGGTCTCTGATGAAGCGGAAGTAACCGCGAAATGCATCAGCCACGCCCCTTCCCCTTGGCGGTCTCCTTCATCCATGGACGTCTTATATTGTACTACTTACATATTTTAACATTATAATAAATGTGAAGTTTTATCTTTATCAACCGGTCTAAGGTGTACCTCGTTGGATGCATCTCTGCTCCACCTTGCTGCATAGTTTGTGTAATTGCATGAACCATACTCAAAATCAAAGTCCATTGTTGCCAGCTACAAATATAAAAAAAAAAAAAAATTTCAAATACATTAAATTCGAGGCAGGATTATAAATGTGGATGCTGTTTTGATTCCAAAAAAATGGAAAACCAGGGATTGTAATTCAATGGAAATCCATCCCCTCCTTTAAATCAGAGATTTGCTGAACTTGTCTGTCACAATTAATATTCCATTAAATGTTTAGTTTAATAATGTTGAGCTGATGTAATAAATACTGAACGCTGAGTAATAAATGCTTGAGCTGATTTAAGAAATGGTGATATGATGTAATAAATAATGGTAAATTCGATATAAAAATAATAGTTCAGCCGATGTAATAAATAAGGTTCAAATGATGTAATAAATAATGGTTCAGATGATGTAATAAATAATGGTTAGATGTGAGTAATAAAAATGGTTCAGATGATTGTAATAAAATAATGGTCAGATGATGTATGTAATAAAAAAAGTTTAGCGGATGTAATAAACCCATGTGACTTTTTATGTGTTCGGTCAATGATCTGGTTTAATCCAGGAAAAACGAATAATGGCAGCCAGTATATAGCTAATGTTTAAGTTAACATCATCATCTCCTTGCCTTCATACAATATTTTAAGGGTCAGCAAACACCCACAGTGTTTTTAAAAAAAGTTTAATGGTTTGTAAGGGCTAGGCCACTCTGCACATCAAGAGAGGTTCTCTAAATATAACGGTTTCTACAGGTATAGCAATTGATAACCAGTGGTCAATTATGTGCCAGAAGGAAAATAAAGCACAGTTGCCACATTTTGTAGAATTACTGTCTATTTCCAATGCCAGGGCCACAAGCAGGTAGTGCTATCAGAAACAAGCAAGATTGTTTACTCTATGGGTGTCTTTATCAACATTTCAAGAGTGTATTAAAAACAATACAAAAATGTCCCTAATCTCTGGTCTCCAAGGTAAGATTAAACTGTATTTGTAGAATCCCAAGAGGCCATGGGTACAGCAATGAATGGCATACGATGCAGATGCATATTGGCTACAATCTGCAGACAAAGCATAACAAAATTGCCCAACTCCTCAGCACTGATCAAGCTTGTAAGGCACCTTTTCCCTATTTAATGCACAATCTCCAGGTGGGCATCACTATGGGACATATTTTACATCCAACATTTGTTGTGGAAAGTTCTCTTGCTATCTATCATATTCATGCTTTCCTGCCAAGAGCACGGCAGAACTTCAAGTTCCTTTGTCCGTATTCGTAAGTCAGTCCGCTGCAGGCAGTGACCAGTGGACTTCCTGGAAAGCATCCTGGCAACCATTCATGTTCACAGCTCAGCCTACTCAACAGATTAAAACTGTGTGGATTACTTAGTAGGGTTTTTTAATGCTGTCTTAGTAATGAAGTGCTACAGAAGGGGGGAGGGAGAAACCATAGTAGGAATTCCACTGATTAGTATCATCCATATATAAATAATTAAAAACTCTTAATGCAAGACACTTAAGCGAGAATCAATACCAAAAGTTATACTCTATAAATGAAAGCACCCCCACCCACAACACACCCAAGAACTCCAATAAACTGTAAATGCACGATAAGTGAATGGCATTAAGGAAATGTCATCCCTGTGAAAACCTGGGAAGAGATAAAGGGTGTATATCCACTGCCTGGCCACACTGACCTCAGTCACAAGATCTTTGCCTAATGTGGACTGTAACAGGATTGGCAAGAGGACTACTAGTAGGCGTGACCTGCCTCTAACAAGTTCCTGCAGTTAGATTAGAACTGGGCATGTGCAAAATCACCAATGGTCAGTGACCCACACTGCAATATTGAATACTAGGAAAGAAAAACCAAAACCCCATGTTAGAAGAGGGTAAAAATCCCAGCACCCCAAAAGCAGAGGGGTAAGACACACAGTACCGGTGAGATCTGCATATATATTCCCGCACTAATGAGAAAACTAACCGCTAAAATCCGCTAACCCCAGTTGTACTAAACGTGTTAGCGAAGGTTTTGCATGCCCCCAGGTCGCAATGTATTCTTTGCGCAGCGCAAAGCCATGTAATAAATTGAGCAGTTTTGCGCTATTTTTTGGGTGATGACAATTAAGCCATTCAATACGCGCAACTTACCGTAGAGTTTTCGCAAAGTATAACGGTCGCCAAAGTATTAATACATGATGAAAACGGAGTTGCACGAGGTTACGATAGCAAACATAATGGCATCTCCCCCAGGAGTACTGCTGTTATATGAAGGTGTTGCTCCTTTAGAGTTCAGTGTTGTCAGAAGCTTTAATTGTCTTTTAAGCTAGCAATAAATCACAGTGTTTCAATAGGTATAGATTGATATAGTGTGTATGAACACTATTAAACAGGATGTATTTTTTACCTAGTGTACATCTGATGCTGAGGGCTGGAGTGTGACCATCTATATTACTAAAAACACCAAAGTCTGTAACTTGCATGGATGCTGACACATTTGCATGAGGAAGAGTCATTATCACCCCCAAATGGTTTTTAATGCTTGTACAGTAGTATGAAGTATGGAGAAGGGCGTGCGGACGGATGCGGTGGTGGGGGTGCACAGCCGCCACAACCAGTAATAGTTTACATGGTTGTGGCAGCTGTGCGAGTATGTTGTTAAAAACCCACACGAGCTTTAATGGTTATACGCTCGGGGGAGGGCATCGAGAGAGGCGACGGGAGGGAGTGGCGGGAAGGGGTGGAGAAGAGCTGCAGTACGCATGGCCAAAAAGCTTCCGGGAGGCCAGGAAGCAGGCAGTGTCCTATATGGACCTGCTAGCCTCCTGGTGGGCAGTTTTGGGACGTTGGGGGGGCACTACCAGGAGCCCCTTATGGAGCTGGGATGTGGAAGGATAAACGTACACTACCATGTGGGGCCAGAAGTAGTTGGGGGATTTAGTTTTGGGAGGGGACATGCCCTTTAAGCATGAAAAGCTAGATGCATAGCCCAGTTTATTTTAGTGTTTTACATTAAATAAAGCTCTCAAACACAAACATGGATACAAGAGGACATCTGACAGCAAGAATGCTTCCTTTTCTGCAGGCTGGGATTGCAATTTACGGTAACTTGTCTGTCTCACTTCCTGTTACATCTCACAATAGAAAATGTAAGCAATGCATAATCCTTGATGAAAAGTAAATATTGAACCAAGTTTATTAATATCTGTGGAAACAAGCAACAGTCAATTTTATTAAAACTTCATTGTCAAATGCTTGTGAAGGTTCTCATTCATCCAGGTCATGGTATATCTGTTGGATTCAATTAGATCAACTGGACTGAAGTTTAGTTCTGAAGACATTTCGCTAGTCATCCGGACTGGCTTTTCCAATTCAGAATAACTTGTAAAGAATCTGTGGCAATTATGTACCCTGGAAAATCCCAATTAGCATATCACAGCCAGGTGTTAAGGGCGTGATTGGATAGTGGCTAAGAAGTTACAGGGCATTCTACAAACACCCTGGGTTCCTATAACACCTCTTAGCCACTATCCAATCACGCTCTGTAAACACTTGGCTGTGATATGCAATTGGGATTTCCAGGGTACATAATTGACCGCAGCATATGCTTGTAACAAGTCATTCTGACATGAGAAAGCCAGTCGGTGACTCGCGAAACGTCTTCAAGAACTAAATAAAATCCTGGGTGGAAAAACACTGCTTCACACGCCGCCTGGGTGCAAGATACAAAATAAAACATGCAGATAGACATAATACATAAGCGTCATATTTTAAAATAGGAGTGCGTGCTAAAATTTAAAAATCCACTCAGCTATGTCACAACTGACTAATTTCTCTACGTCCATAAGACAGCAATAGTACCTTTCACACACTATGGAAACGCATTCCACAAACCTTATACATCCATCCAAATGCAGTAAACTGAGGACTTAAGAGAAGGAGGAGGAACCCAAGTAGACACAGTATATGCTGCAAAATAGCCTTGTATTCATTTTAAATAAATAAAACCTATTTTGCAGCATATACCTGAATATACCTGGGTTCCTCTCCTTTTAAGTCACTCATTTCTTATATCCCACCGCCCTCCCATTGCAGTTCCTGTTAAAGGGCATATTCAACCAAAATAAATTTTCATAGAAATGTATCCACCACTCCAAAAACCAGGTTTTGCTTATCCATATTCCAAAGATTCCCCTGAAGTGTCTTACCTAACCCCGTTCCTTCGCCGCTTCCTCCTGCGGCTAACAGGCCACTCTCTTTATGGTCAACCGCTGTCAGTTATTGGACGTCACACCAAATTAGCTGACAGCTGTATGATCAGGAAGTAGAGCGCTCTGTCAGCGCAAGAGCGCACTGCTCTGTTTTGCTGGAAACGAGCTCAAACAGGAGCAGGGGTTCGGACGGCGCCCCTGGCGGTGAGGGACCTGGTTAGGTAAGTAAATTGGTAGCATCTTTGGAAGGTATGGATAATGTAAAACTGGGTTTGGGGGTGGTAGTTGAACATTCTGTGAAAAAAAACATTTTAGGCTGGACATACCCTTTGGACAGTGGGCATGCTGAACAATGACCATCGGTTTGTGCGCGTGTTTAACTTCACAAGGGGACCTGCTGGAGTTGATTCCTGTCACTTCATAACCAATGTCTTTTCTCCTCCACAAAGATTTGTTTAATGGAAAGCTGCTAGGCTGGGATGTTCCTTTCTCGGTTTAAATTAGAGTAGGTAGTTGGGGGGTTTACTTTAGGTGGGAATAGGGAAAGGTCAACATTTTAAAATGCAATTGGGGGGGGGGAATCAGAAAAATGATTACAAGTAAATGCATCCCTTCACGTTATAATCTAAGGATATACCACACTTGGAGTTCAACCACATTTTGCATGACCACAGGCAATTGTCAGGACTGCACATTTAAGCAGAGCCTTACAGCCACCGAGACACATTATTAAAACAAAGAGGACGTTTTTAACATATTCACATCTTGTTGTGCGAATGATAAGAAATGGAATTAGTGTTTTCGTACCATAACAAACTAGGATATATAAAGTAGAGTGGAGCACCAATAACAGGAATAAATTAAATCCCAAATTACATCCATTGCAGCAAAAAGCCGCTCGAGCCCTATGTGCATTACATAATGTGTCATATTAAAATCAACATTTAAGTTGCTGAATTTTTTAAAAAGGAATTGTAGGCCGGACGGACTTGCGATAAGTTGTTTTAAAGGGCATGTCCACCCCCCAAAAGTAAACATTTAACCCAGTACTGGCCCCATGTGAAGTTTAAAAAACATCATTACCTTACATCTCTGATCCTAATGGTTCTCCTGCAGTGTTTGTCCAAAGTTCAGAGAAGTGAAGATAAGGAGCCATCTCCTGCTAAAAAGTTCTGCTTCTTCTGCAGCCTTCAGGAGGTTGGTGTGGTGGGACATGCACAGGGGAGCCCTCCCTCCAACCATCCGGATCCCTCCATTGATTGCCATCAACCTAGTGTTAAATCCTTTAACATATACGGTAGATACCCCTGCCCATCCCTAAATGCAGAGTAATTCTTTAAAAAAAAAGATCAGAACTGTGCTTACAGCATTTCATTCTCTGTGGCCCTCTCTATTGACGGCAGCCATGTCTGTGATTGGCTGACACTGGCTGCAAACTTTTCTAGTGATGTGAAAGTCTCTAAAGCGAGTGACAGTCATCAGTGCGGGACTGGTTACAGGCAGCGTGGACACAGAGGTGAAACTGAAATGCCAGGACTACAAGGGGAAATACAGTGAAGCTGAGGCCGCTCCCGAAGGAAACGGAGGGTATGCGGAGGACGCCGACGTAAAGAGAAGTTTCCTGGAAACCACAGTGTGGGTAAATCCGCTCCTGAGGTACACAGAGCCCCCAGAGTCAGCAGAGTAACGTAGGATAGGGCAAAAGGTCCAGTTAGCAACGCTACCAGAATTTTTCCCAAGGCGTCATTCTAAAAATGTATAGCTCCAGCAATTATAGAAGGAGCAGAAAGAACGACTGACAGGACAAGTATGCATATAAACTGTTAAAAACACTAACTAAACTGCAGCTTTCTATACAAAAAGTGAATTTGTGACAACTACAACGTCTCTACATATAGTAACAAGAGGCTATAGGAGCTTATAAAATAAGGAGATTACTTAGTGGATGTATGGACTCCAACTTCTGTGTTTTTAACTAGGATTATATTATTGTTATTAATTTTTATGGTGGCCAGCCCACTTGTGTGTATAAAGATAGCTGATGTCATTTATCGGTTACATCCAGATTTTTATGCTAGAATAAAGTGGTCTTTTAAACAGTATATATTTGTTATTGTTTTAGAGTTAATAGTACTGTTCCTATCAGACAGTTGTTGATAGTGGTGAGGGGGACCTCGACTACTACCACATTTTATTGCAAGTATTTGAGGCTACACAGAGGGCATATCGGTATTTGAGTTTGCATATCAGCCTATCACAGACACGGCTGCTGGTCCAGCACCCTGCTTGCAAGCTCTGGCAAAGCAGGATCAGTGCGCCACAGAAACGAAGGGCTGGAAGTACAGTAAGAAATAACACGGCGGTGGGGTAGGCAGGGGAGTATCTAGATATATTTTAAAAAAGTTTTAGGATGGATACGCACTTTTAAACAGTTGCCAAGGTGGGTTAAAAGCGGAAGGATGGTGGGCCCATCAAATAAGGGTGGGGTAACCAAACCACCACTGGGACCAGTGACTAATTTGGTTACACTTATTTATTCTCCAAAGTACATTAAACAATAATGTGACCTAAATCGCTTATAATAAATATGCTCTCATACCTATTATATAAAAAACACCCCAAAAGTCCCTTACATCTTTGTAAATACAGTGAAGCAACCGACTCATTATTGAGTGTTTTACTTTTAGGGTGTTAACACATTTCACTTGGGTAAATGTAAAAATACAGAACAGCCTATGTAATTGCTTGTTTTTCACACTCTCCCTGATTTTCAACAGCTTCCAAACAACATTTGTTGTTCAATAAACAATTTAAAAACATTATATAAACTCAGTCTGAAAAGAAAAAAAGAAACTTGCCGCAGGGGCATGCTTACCAGTTTTGGTTCTCAGACATTACCATCTACTTGCTTCCCATACCTGTACTACACTAAACGTATATTAATATTTTTAAAAAAAATCAAAATGGTCACAAGAATAAGCAAATGTTGCTTTAAGGAAAGTAATGTGGGGTATTTATAAACAATTCAGGGCCCAGTCACCAAACCTTTTGTCCTTCTTTTTATGATTATATCGACTTCTTTTTGTAAAGGCGCTGATCATCTTAATCACAATAATGCACAGAGTACATTTCAAAGATATGCATTAGAATCAGAATTATCTTAGGGAGCGAGTGAGAACACTAAGGCCGTTGTACTATCTTTTTCATTCACTTCCGTTTAAGGCTTAATCTATGTATTTATATCTAATGGCTGTGAATGTATTATTATTAACTACTGAACTGTCGTAAGATAAAATGTCAAAAAATGAAATAAGGAGAACATGAAAAAAATATTCAAAGAATATCAGGTGATTTGATTTGCAAAACTATTGTCAGGCTATAAATATGCAGGAATCCAAAGGGTAATGGGGTGAAACAGTCCGCTTCGCCTTAGACCCCCCAGTCACCACTCCCTTACCTTTCCGATTTTGGCTATAACTAGACGACGTTCCTCTTCTCCCCTGGCAGGAAACTTGTAGCGTAGTCGAGCCCAAATTAGCATTGGCATCCACCCCCTCTCTCTCCTCTTGACAAACACCTCGGACCTCCCCACCAATACACAACAAAAATCAAAAACAAGAAATATAAAAGGACTACGCTGGCATTTGAGATGCAGGGCAGGTTTAGGAAAGTCCCACACAGTAAGGTATGATCTTTCCCAGCGGGTCCGGTGAGTGATATAAACCTTGGAACTCGTCAATCGCGTAGTGTTACAGAAAGGTCAACCATTGGTGAGAAGTACAGAGGACCATTAGTCTACCATACCTCTCGTTGGCCCATGAGACTGTTAGATTCTAACTGTTATCAATGCTTCATCGACCCAGAAGAGTGGTAACAGTTGTATCTGGTATGGGGATTTGAGAACCAGGTAGTGTTTAAATGTTGATAAGCCTCTAAAAACTGTGCCTGTCCACTACATTTGTATTTATGCCCAATAAGGGTGGATTTACGGATAAGGGTCTGATCCAAAACAGAAAGAAATAGAAAAAATGAAACCAATGCCAACTATCTAGAGCTAGTATCCAGTTGATAGATACCCGATGAAAGATTTCTTGCCATTTTTATGTATTTCGTTGGCGAGGAAGTATCTAATGAAAATTTAGCACCGTATTGTATTTTTATATATATGAATGTATCTATTAAGGTATGTGAAAGTTCTGAGCACAATCCTATTAAAAAATAGTAATTATAAGAAAGGTGGTACACTGTTTGTAATGTTGTGCACTTTTAACTATGACCATAAATATATGTAACGACAATATTATATGACCGCATCAGGGCAGGGTGTGTTGATTGTGGAGGAGGAGGGAGCTCATTAAAGGGCATGTCACCCATTATAAAAAGAAGAATCTCCCCCAGCCCCAAAAAAATAATTTAAGAAAGTGCCCAGATCTTTTACCTTACAGTCATCTCCCTCAGACGCCAGGCCCGGCCTTCTGCTTGAACGACACTGCAAGCAGGGGGGCGGGAACGTTGGAGCAGGTCCGGAGACGATATGGCTGAAGAGGCAGGGGGAGGGTTTATTGGGTAGGGGGAGAGGATTGCAAAACGGGAGGGTAGAGGGAATGCAAGGGGGAGAAGGGATGCAGTACGCCTATGCCAACTTCATCCACAGGCAGAGGACAGGAGGCAGAGTCCATAGGACCCTGCTTCCTCTCTGGTGGGGCAGGTTTTGGGACTTTGGGGGGGGACTACAGGAGAACCACATTGGAGCGGGAGTGCAGGTAAGGATTTATTTACACTACATGGTGGGGCATATAGGGAGGGGATTTTTAGTTTGGGGGTGGAAATGCCCGTTAAGGAGAGTGTCAATGTTAAAAAGGGGTTCTGAAATACACTGCATATTGACGAAGGAAGCTTTCGAGTTAAAGCCGAAACTGTTGATGTTTGTTGATATAAACTATTGGTGTTGCTACAATAGTCAACAAGTGCTCCTTTCTTACCTCTATGAAATTTTTCTGTTGGAGGCACCCGGGGCATACAATAGTCTCAAAGGCTAAAGGTTAGAGGGTGTAGTTTCTGCAGTACGTTTTGATTATACGTTGGCAACCTTGCCCCTGTGCATCTACGTCCTTATTATAATAAAGTTGTAGGTGATTTCTACTCTTTATTGTGAGTGGTAAGTCTCTATCAAGTCCATTTTAGATGACTTTCTTTCCCATTTCTCTTACATCTCACATACCTTTTTATATATCTATACCATATAAAAGTAGTGTAGAAAGAAGCATTCTGCCACTTCTTCCACCGTGACTTCTTTGATTATCCCTCCGTATGTAAAGGGCATGCCACACCACTTTTTGTGGTAGCAGTAGGACTCCCCTCACCCCAGCCCAAATCGCTATTATATTTTGTCAGAACTACTCCAACCGACAACTACTTACCTTACGAAACCTAAACCAATACCCTTACCCTTACCTCACCAGTCTTCCTTCTTCCTCCGGCGTTGTCCCTCCGCCCTCTGCTTGCATTAAACTTTGCCACTTGCCTGAGATGACAGCAACTTCACTCGACACGGCTGCTGGCAGTTGAAACACCGTTGGAGAGAGGTAAGGTAACCGTCAGAGTTCGGGGAGTTTTTCTGACATGAACTTATTATAGCGTTTTGGGCTGAAGGAGGAAGCCCTACTATACCACAACAGGGAATTTACCCTAGGGGAATGGGAGCGTCAAAAGGGTGGCGAGAGTAGGACCTGCAACTGGCTCATGGCAATAATTCTCCCCGGAGTTAAAGAGAGCACAGGCGGGACAGCGGCCAGGTCTC
The DNA here is from genome assembly GCA_019447015.1 of Hymenochirus boettgeri. NCBI lineage: Eukaryota > Metazoa > Chordata > Amphibia > Anura > Pipidae > Hymenochirus > Hymenochirus boettgeri. Next base: position 72,322,385 of record CM033471.1, on the reverse strand, counting down.
CTGGTTTGTTTTTTGGGATTTGGACGGGCCATTACAAGGCCGCCCATTTGGAGCAGGAATGTATAGGTGAGGATTTTATACACTACAGAACTGGGGCCAGTAAGTGGGTAAGATTATAGTTTTGGGGGGGTGTGAAGCGGATACCCTTTAAGGGTAAGAAAGTGGTCAGTATCTTCTGTGAAGAGAGCTATAATAATGTTTTATTTTATTCAGTCAAAGCATGGGCTAAGTTTAGCACGTTTTACTCTCTAAGAATAAATAAGGGGAAGCGTGTGGTCCTCCACAACAAGTGAGTTTTAAATGGGTTCCGGCCAGTGTTCCTACCTGTTAAAACGATCCATCAACCACCTTCTAAACCCTCCTACTTGCTCCACAGACAAGATATACTAAACTTACTGACGACAGAAAGTTAATGGCTGGTGAGGCTGACATGTGACATTCCCTGAGCTTTCTCGCGCACAGTGCCACCAACGAGCACAGTCTGACCTCCTCAGTTGTGACAGAGACAAGAGTCACGCTCCTCCTGCTGGTGTGATGGCCCTGCAGCCTGCAGAGAAGGGCATTCTACAAGCCCTAGGGGGGTGTCAGATGTGGCACTCAGCACCTGTGATGTCGGGTGGGTTTAGCACGCCTGTGCGAGTGGTGGGGGCTTTAGGCAACGAGTGGGATGGGACCACTGCACCCATGATGGGCGGTCCACAGCAACCTGTGGTGAGTGCGCGTGGCCACAGTTGCTGTAAGGGATGGCAAGGGGGGCCCATGCAACTGGAGGGACATGGGTGGCAATGTTCAAAGTGGGAGTATCACCAGGGCAGACTTGGACTGACAGTGTTTCCAGAGGCCAGGAAGCAGGAAGTGCTGGATACCTTGGTGATGCTGTCTGCTCCTATCATCAACACAAAAATTAAATATCTCAAATACAACAAATAAACACTGGAAATAATTGGGGCAGAATCTCTTCAGCAGAGCAATCCTATCAATTTACCAAAAACGCATTTTTGGACGGCACAGATCTCTTTAATTTATAATTGCGAAGTAAATAATGTCAGTTGCGCGTTCTTATAACTCTGAAGTTAGCCATGCTTAATGGTCCTCGCGTTCTTTTTTTGTGAAAATAACAGAAAACAGCCTAAATAGGGGTGTGGGGTTTCGACACCAACTGGCTTCTGCATGTCCAATGCTGGTTTTGACAACCTTACTCTGGGCATTCCTATAACACTACTTTAGCCACTATCCATCCTCCTGCCCTTACCCCTGCTGTGATATGCTAATTGGCATTTCCAGGGTACACTAATTGCCACAGATTCTTTACAAGTCATTCTGAATTGAGAAAGTTCAATCGGATGACTTAAACGTTTCAAGAACTAAACTTCAAGTCCAGTTGATCTCATTGAATTGAATCAACAGATATTACTCACCATATGTCTTTCTCAAAACGTCACGTTTTTACAGTAAGGAGTGTGCCCAAATCCAGATTGCATTCATCTGCATCACAGTAATATTACCTTACCCCTTTAATCGTTAAGACAGTATAAGTGTAAAATATTACCCCCTTTAATATTTACAAAATAAAAACACACATTACAGAGCTGCCAGGTGTAGGGTAATGAAATGAGTCCTATCTTAAAGGGGTATGTCCCACCCTTCATTCTATTTTTAATATAGCCTTCCCCCTGGTCCCCCAGCCCCAACCGGCATGATTTTTATTGAAAGTGCCCCCAACTTACACTTACGGCGCATCCCCTCTTTCCTCCTCGCCGCGCTGCCGGCCCTCTGCTTGCGAGAATGCAAGCAGAGGGGCGGACCGGCAGTCGCGCTGTATGGGCTGAGCGCGCAGCCAATCACGGACGCGGAGAAAGGGTAGAGGTAATAGATGTTTGGGGAGCTTTCTAAAAATAAATATGCGGTTTGGGCTGGAAACCAGGGGGATTACTTATTAAAGGGGATTTACACTAGGGGAAGGGAATCCTGAGAGGGAGGTGGGAGAAGGGCTGCAGTACGCATGCCAACTTCTCCCGAGGCCAGGTAGGAGCAGAGTCCCTATGGACCCTGCTATCCTCCTGGTGGGCAGTCAGTTTTTGGGACTTTGGGGGGGGGACTACAGGAGAACCCTATGGAGCTGGGATGTGAGGTAAGGATTACACTACACTACATGATGGGGCCAGTAGTTGGGAGGGATTAAAGTTTTGGGGGTGGACATGCTCTTTAACACAGCTCTGTGTAATTAGCAGGGCTGCACTGATTGCAAAGAGACTGTAAATAAACAACATTTATTTGAGCTCAGCCATGCTAAATGTGTTTTTAAAGGGCATGTCCACCCCCAAAACTAAAATTTAACCCCTTACTGGCCACATCAAGTAGTTTAAAACAATCCTTACCTTACATTCCTGCTCAAAATAGTTCCCCTGCTGTGCCCCTCCAAAGTCCAGGAAACTGCTGTGTAGGAGCAGTGTGTGACTCATGCTGTGCCTGAGACTTCCTCAACCTCATCAAGGTTGAGGCATGCTCAGTGCAGCCCTCCCTGCCTCTCAGCCAATCACGGACGCAGATGCCGGTCCCGCCCCCTGCTTTCAATTCCATGCAAGCAGAGGGCCTGAACACTGCAGCGGAGGAGAGAGGGCAGGTAAGTAAGAATCGGGGGACTTTCTAACAATTATATTAATGTGGTTGGGGCTGGGGGAGCATGCCCTACCACATATCAAAAGTTAAATTTCGGGGTGGACATGCCCTTTAATACATGTCCTTACAGGTTTCAATGATCTGGCAACCCTCCCTTCAATTTTCCCCTTTAAATAGTTACACTAATGAGTAATGCATTGCACAGAGCTGTGCCAAGATCAGGTTCACTTCATTATGCTCCACCTTCTGCACTGTTGTTCTTAGAAGTGTACCTTATAAAGGGATCAGTCTAACTATTGTACTAAGGTTGCCACTTCTACCATTAAGAAACGATTACATATGAAATCGACATGCCATGCAGTGCTGTAGTGCCATTGCATTAAATACATGCTGTATGGCTACACTGAAATCAATGCAGCTTGAATTGCTCCTATAAATATATATTGCAGCAATACACTTCTATAAATGGTACAGTGCAGAAATAAACACATAAAAAGACGCAACCTATTGCAGAAATGCTCACAAACATAAAGGGTTAATAGGTTGCTTTTTAAACACATATGCAAAGGGTTAACAGCTTCACCTTGACTGCAACATGCAGCAAATCCACAAATAATTTTGAGTTTTGAATTCACTGATGATGGGCTGGGTGACACTGGCATGTAGGGACACTAGGGTCAACTGTTGCAGCTTAGCATAAGAGGGACAAGGATACAAATGCAAGTTACCACGTTAGCATGTGCAAATTAAATTTTGCATCCGTGACCACACTAGAAATCAGTAGTGACATCAAAGATTGCCAGTAACCTAAAACATACTATAAATATGTCTAACTAGGGGCATATTTTATATAAGAACATAATATCGAAAAAAATTACCCGCCGCACATCGCGGCCGCGAAAATAGCGTATCGTCGTATTAATAACGGCGAGCGCTTTCCCGCGATACGCTATCGCGGCCGCGATGTGCTGCGGTAATTTTAAGCCCCTTCGCGGCGATACTGTATAGTATCGCCGCGAAGGGACTTAAAATTCCTTCCCGACGCCGCTCCTAGGGGGCGGCGGGCGCCGGCGACCTCAACGAGGCCGATGTTGCCTGCGTCTCGATCCGACGCGACGTCTTCGGGCTGGCGACACACAACCCCACTCAGGCTCCCTCCCGTCCCCTCCCCGGGAGCGGCCGGGGCGGGGGGCTTGGAGGGGTTGCGCGGGGGGCTTGGAGGGGTTGCGCGGCGGGTGGTCGCGACCACCTGCTGCGGCCCTTCCCGGCAGCCCCTCCTAGCCTCCTGGTTCCGGATTGTCGGCGAACGGGGAACGGTTGGGGAGGGCTGCTGGGAAGCGGCGGCGGCGGGTGGTCGCCGCTGCCACCGCGGGGGGTGTGGCGGGGTGGGCGTGTCTCCCTGGCGGTGTGCGACCACACCCCCGCGGGTTGCCTGCCCATCCCCGCCGCGGGAGGTTAGTATCGCGCCGCGGGAGGTTAGTATCGGCTGACTTAGTAAAACAGCCGATACTAGCCGAGCGAAACCAGTACCGCCCGCTTTATAAATAGAAGTAAGAATATAATAGAAGTAAGTAAGTATCGCCGCGAAAGGTTAACGCTTCGTTAACTTTTCGCGGACGTTTTCGGACTTTTATAAATCGCGGTAAACGCGATTTATGCATTAATGTCCGCGAAAACGGCCGCGAAAAGTTCGAACCTTATAAATATGCCCCTAAGAGTTTAGTTAGAGGTGAGAGGCAAAAGGTTTTACCAAATGGCAATTTTAGGATCTGTGGAGCGGTCTTTGTATTTTGGGATTCGTTCTAAGCCTCAAACATAGCAAGCACAGTTTGGCAATTGAAGCTTATGCAACATGTAATTAGTTAGTTAAGATAGGAGCAGTCATCTGTGATGTACAACTTCACTCACATCCCTCTGAAGATCTTATTTTGGGACACACAATAACAATTATCACTGGATCAAATGAATTGCTAAGAATTATAGTGACCTATGATTGAAACTGATATCTGGGAGCGATCATCAATGAGCAGTTGCGTGAACCTTTCAGTAATTCTAGTTTGTGTAATATCTGTTTATGTTCTTGTGAAGGTTCTCATTCATCCAGGTCATGGTATATCCGTTGTATTCAATTAGATCAACTGGACTTGAAATGTAGTTCTTGAAGACGTTTCGCTAGTCATCCGACTGGCTTTCTCAATTCAGAATGACTGTACAAGAATCTGTGGCAATTATGTACCCTGAAAATCCCAATTAGCATATCACAGCCAGGTGTTAAGGGTGTGATTAGATAGTGGCTAAGAGGTGTTATAGGAACGCCCAGAGTAAGGTGTTAAAACAGCATTGTACATGGCAGACAGTTGGACTCCCAAAGATACATAAGGAAGGGGCCCCACTAAGACCTATAGTCAGCAGCATCACTCGGTAACATACAAGGTGGAAAATATCTAGCTAACATCTTAGGACCTTTGGTGGGAAGTTCTAAGCATCACATCCAAACTCTCAGGATTTCACCAACAAGATTGAAGATATAGTACTCGGTGTGAGAGAAACTATGGTGTCCTATGATGTGACATCTCTCTCTCTTACTGTATACCCACCAAGGAGGCTGTTGACATGGTGAAAAACGGCTGGGCCAAGACAGCACTCTTACCAGCAGAACTGATCTCAACCCAGAACAGGTGTGTCCTTGTTGGACTTGTGCCTGAATACCACCTATTTCAAATACAGATAACAGTTTCTATAAGCAAAAACATGGATTGCTATGGGATCTCCAATTTCACACCATTGTGGCCAACCTTTACATGGAGGAGGTAGAAACACAGCGCTTAATACTTTAAGGGCATAGCACCCAGCCACTGGTTCAGATATGTTGATGACACCTGGGTAAATGCCACAGATTAATAGACGCCGATGGTACGAAGCAGAAGAAAAAGAGGTTAAGAGGTGGAGATTATATGGACCTGGGTAAAGGAGCTGAATTGCGTGAAGGTAGTGTCAAAACAACACATTGTGCAATGGGTTCTGTGGAAAGATGTGGCTGTGGTATATTTTACTCGAACCACTTAACACAAAGTCTGTGGGAATGGAGAAAAGGTAGTTAAAAAGAATAAGGGGACGGGTAGCGATAATAATAAGTGAGATGGAAAGGGAGCTTAGATTATGCATAAGTTGGTTAAAAAATCGATATATTGGTTTTATGTCATGCACATCATATTGAGCTGGCATGACATTGCCATATAGGATGTCCTGGGTAATGTGCCGAACGCCTTAGTCCGCTTTAGATTCATATTCATACGGTTGCCGTTTTGTAGGGCTGTTTGAAACATAATATAGACACCACACATGGGTAGTATAGAGGGGGGAAAATTTACTCTCGGTTACCTATTAAGGACAGAGGATGAGGGGAAAAAAAAGAGAAACTTACTACTCTCCCCTTTCTTCCCCCCTACATTTTCACGTCCAGTTGATCTAATTGAATACAACGGATATCTGTTTATGTTGTTTTTACATTGTATCTTGTACATTGCTTACATTTGTGTGTAACCTCTTGATGATGAATCATTGTATTGTATTGCAGCCAGTATCTATGTATCGATTTAGTGTTCTCAGCCGGATCGTTGTGAGGTTAGATCCTATTCATTGGCTACTCACCTGTATGTAATCCAGTGAGAGTCTCCCCTTGTGGTCTCTGATGAAGCGGAAGTAACCGCGAAATGCATCAGGCCATGCCCCTTCCCCTTGGCGTCTCCCTCATCCATGGACGTCTTATATTGTACTACTTACTATTTTAACATTTATTAATAAATGTGAAGTTTTATCTTTATCAACCGGTCTAAGGTGTACCTCGTTTTGGATGCATCTCTCTGCTCCACCTGCTGCACTAGTTTGTGTAATTGCATGAACCATATACTCAAAATCAAAGTCCATTTTGCAAGCTACAAATATAAAAAAAAAAAAAAATTTCAAATACATTAATATTTCTGACAGGATTTATAAATGTTGGATGCTGTTTTGATTCCAAAAAAATGGAAAAACAGGTATGTAATTCAATGGAATCCATCCCCTCCTTTAAATCAGAGATTTGCTGAACTTGTCTGTCACAATTTAATATCAAATTAAATGTTAGTTTAAATAATGCTTGAGCTGATGTAATAAATACTTGAGCTGATGTAATAAATGCTTGAGCTGATGTAATAAATGGTTGATATGATGTAATAAATAATGGTAAATTCGATATAATAAATAATAGTTCAGCCGATGTAATAAATAATGGTTCAAATGATGTAATAAATAATGGTTCAGATGATGTAATAAATAATGGTTTAGATGATGTAATAAATAATGGTTCAGATGATGTAATAAATAATGGTTCAGATGATGTAATAAATAAAAGTTTAGCTGATGTAATAAACCCATGTGACTTTTTATGTGTTGGTCCTGATCTGGTTTAATCCAGGAAAAACGATAATGGCAGCCAGTATATAGTCTAATGTTTAATTCTAACAGTAATCATCTCCTTGCCTTCATTACAATATTTTTAATGGGTCAGCAACACCCACAGTGTTTTTAAAAAAATGTTTTAATGGTTTGTAAGGGCTAGGCCACTCTAGCACATCCAAGAGAGGTTCTCTAAATATAACGGTTTCTACAGGATGAGCAATTTGATAACCAGTGTCAATTATGTGCCAGAAGGAAAATAAAGCCACAGTTGCCACATTTTGTAGAATTACTGTCTATCTTCCAATGCCAGGTGCCACAAGCAGGTAGTGCTATTCAGAAAACAAGCAAGATTGTTTTACTCTATGGCTGTCTTTTATCAACATTTCAAGAGTGTATTAAAAACAATACAAAAATGTCCCTAATCTCTCGTCCAAGGTAAGATTAACTGTATTTGTAGAATCCCAAGAGGCCATGGGTACAGCAATGAATGGCATACGATGCAGATGCAATATTTGGCTACAATCTGCAGACAAAGCATAACAAAATTGCCACTCCTCAGCACTGATCAGCTGCTAAGGGCACCCTTTTCCCTATTTAATGCACAATTCTCCATGGTGGGCATCACTATGGTACATATTTTACATCCAAACATTTGTTGTGGAAAGTTCTCTTGCTATCTATCATAATTCATTGCTTTCCTGCCAAGAGCAACGGCAGAACTTCCAAGTTCCTTTTGTCCGATTCGTTAAGTCAGCTCCGCTTGGCAGGCAGTGACCAGTGACTTTCCTGGAAAGCATCCTGGCAACCATTCATGTTTCACAGCTCAAGCCTACTCAACAGATTAAAACTGTGTGGATTACTTAGTAGGGTTTTTTAATGCTGTCTTAGTAGTAATGAAGTGCTACAGAAGGGGAGGAGGAGAAACCATAGTAGAGAATTCCACTGATTTAGTATCATCCATATATAACAATTAAAAACTCTTAATGCAAGACACTTAAAGGAGAATCAATACCAAAATGTTATACTCTATAATATGAAAGCACCCCCACCCCACACACACACCCAAGAACTCCAATAAACTGTAAATGACGATTACAGTGAATGGCATTAAAGGAAATGTCATCCCCTGAAAACCTGGAGAAGATAACTGGGTGTATATCCACTGCCTGGCCACACTGACCTCAGTCACAAGATCTTTTGCCTAATGTGGACTGTAACAGGATTGGCAAGAGACTACTAGTAGGCGTGACCTGCTCTAACAAGTTCCTGCAGTAGATTAGAACTGGGCATGTGCAAAAATCACAATGGTCAGTGACCACACTGCAATATTTGAATACTAGGAAAGAAAACACAAACCCCATGTTAGAAGAGTAAAATTCCCAGCACCCACAAAAAAAGAGGGGTAAGACACAGACAGGGAGATGCAATATCCCGCACTAATGAGAAAATAAACGCTAAAATCCCGCTAACCCATGTACTAACGTGTTAGCGAAGGTTTTGCACTGCCTGCACCATGTCGCAATTTATTTCTTTGCGCAGCGCAAAGCCATGTAATAAATTTTGAGCCAGTTTTTGCGCTATTTTTTGTGTGTGACAATTAACGCCAATTCAATACGCGCAACTTACCGCTAGCGTTTTCGCAATGTATTAACGGTCGCAAAGTGATTAATACATTGATGAAACGAGTGCACGTAGGTTACGATAGCAAAATATATTGCATCTCCCCCAGAGTACTGCTGTTATATGAAGGTGTTCTCCCTTTAGATTCAGTGTTGTTCAGAAGCTTTAATTGTCTTTTAAGCTAGCAATAAACACAGTAGTTTTCAATAGGTATAGATTTATATAGTGTGTATGAACACTATTAAACAGAGATGTATTATTATACCTATTGTTACATCCTGATGCTGGAGGCTGGAGTGCTGACCATCTTATATACTAACCAAAGTCTGTAACTATGCATGGATGCTGGACACATTTGCATGAGGACGGAGTCATTCATCACCTCCCACAATGGTTTTTTAATGCTGTCCTAGTAGTAATGAAGTTATTGGAGAAGGTGCGTGCGTGAGGATGCGTGTGGTGGGGGTGCACAGCCGCCACAACCATGTAATAGTTTACATGGTTGTGGCAGCTGTGCGAGTATGTTTGTAAAACCCACACAGCTTTAATGGTTATACGCTAGGGGGAGGGAATCGAGAGAGGGAGGGAGAGGGAGGGGGGAGAAGAGCTGCAGTACGCATGGCCAAAATCTCCGGGAGGCCAGGAAGCAGGCAGTGTCCTATATGGACCTGCTAGCCTCCTGGTGGGCAGTTTTTGGGACTTTGGGGGGGCACTACCGGAGAACCCTATGGAGCTGGGATGTGAGGTAAGGATTAAACTACACTACATGGTGGGGCCAGTAGTTGGGGGGATTATAGTTTTGGGAGTGGACATGCCCTTTAAGCATAGAAAAGCTAGATGCATAGCCCAGTTTATTTTTATGTTTTTCACATTAAATAAGCATCAACACAAACATGGATACAAGAGGACATCTGACAGCAAGAATGTGTTCCTTTTTCTGCAGGCTGAGGATGCAATTTACGGTAACTTGTCTGTCTCACTTCCTGTTACATCTCACAATAGAAAATGTAAGCAATGCATAATCCTTGATGAAAAGTAACATTTGAACCAAGTATTATTAATATCTGTGGAAACAGCAACAGTCAATTTTATTAAAACTTCATTGTCAAATGCTTGTGAAGGTTCTCATTCATCCAGGTCATGGTATATCTTTGTATTCAATTAGATCAACTGGACTTGAAGTTTAGTTCTTGAAGACATTTCGCTAGTCACCGACGGCTTTCTCAATTCAGAATAACTTGTACAAGAATTGTGGCAATGTAGTCCCTGGAAATCCCAATTAGCATATCACAGCCAGGTGTTAAGGGCGTGATTGGATAGTGGCTAAGAACTGTTACAGGGCATTCCTACAACACCCTGGCTTTCCTATAACACCTCTTAGCCACTATCCAATCACGCTCTTAACACTTGGCTGTGATATGCTAATTGGGATTTTCCAGGGTACATAATTGCCACAGATTCTTGTACAAGTCATTCTGAATTGAGAAAGCCAGTCGGATGACTAGCGAAACGTCTTCAAGAACTAAACTAAAATCCTGGGTGAAAAACACTGCTTCACAGCCGCCTGGGTGCAAGATACAAAATAAACATGCAGATAGACTATAATACATAAGCGTCATATTTTAAAATAGGAGGTGCAGTGCTAAAAATCTTTATAAAAATCACTCAGCTATGTCACTAACTGACTAATTTCTTACGTCCATAAAAGAATAGTACCTTCCACACACTATGGCAAACGCATTCCACAAACCTCTATACATCCATCCAAATGCAGTAAACTGAGACTAAGAGAAGGAGGAAGGAACCCAGGTAGACACAGTATATGCTGCAAAATAGCCTTGTATTCATTTATAAATAAATACAAACCTATTTTGCAGCATATACTGCATCTACCTGGGTTCCTTCCTCCTTCTCTAAGTCACTCATTTCTTATATCCCACTGCCCCTCCCATTGCAGTTCCTGTTAAAGGGCATATTCAACCTAAAATAAACTTTTCATAGAAATGTTCATCACCACCTCCAAAACCAGGTTTTGCATTATCCATATATTCCAAAGATTCCCCTGAAGTGTCTTACCTAACCCCGTTCCTTCGCCGCTCCTCCTCTGCGGCTAACAGCCACTCTTCTTTCTGGTCACCGCTGTCAGTTATGTGACGTCACACCAAATTAGCTGACAGCTGTGATCAGGAAGTAGAGCGTCTGTCAGCGCAGAGCCGCACTGCTCCTGTTTTTGCTGGAAACGAGCTTCAAACAGGAGCAGGGGTTCGGCGGCTCCCTGGCGGTGAGGGACCTGGTTAGGTAAGTAACATTGGTAGCATCTTTGGAAGGTATGGATAATGTAAAACCTGGGTTTGGGGGTAGTTGAACATTTCTATGAAAAAAACATTTTAGGCTGGACATACCCTTTGGACAGTGGGCATGCCTGAACAATGACCCATCGGTTTGTGCTCTGTGTTTAACTTCACAAATGGGACCTGCTGGAGTTGCTTCCTGTCACTTCATAACCAATGTCTCTTTCCTCCTCCACAAAGATTTGTTTAACTGGAAAGCTGCTAGGCTGGGATGTTCCTTTCTACTGGGTTTAAATTAGAGTAGGTAGCTTGGGGGGTTTAGATTTAGGTGGGAATAGGGATAAGGCTAACATTTAAAATGCAATTGGGGGTGGGAAGGAATCAGAAACATGTATTACAAGTAATAATGCATCCCTTCACGTTATAATCTAAGGATATTACCACACCTTGGAGTTCAACACATTTTAGCATGACCACAGGCACTTGTCAGGACTGCACATTTATAGCAGAGCTTTACAGCCCCAGGAACATTTATAAAACAAAGGACGTTTCTTAACATATCCCACATCTTGTTGTGCGAATGATAAGAAATGGAATTGAGTGTTTTCGGTACCATAACAAACTAGGATATTATAAAGTAGAGTGAGCACCAAATAACAGGGAATAAATTAAATCCAAATTACATCCATTGCAGCAAAACCGCTCGAGCCCTCTGTGCATTACATAATGATGTTCATATTAAATAACATTTAAGTTGCTGAATTTTTAAAAAGGAATTGTAGTGCCGGACGGCTTTGCGATAAGTTGTTTTAAAGGGCATGTCCACCCCCAAAAGTAACATTTAACCCAGTACTGGCCCCACTGTGAAGTTTAAAAAAATCATTACCTTACATCTCTGCTCCTAATGGTTCTCCTGCAGTGTTTGTCCAAAGTTCAGAGAAGTGAAGATAAGGAGCCATCTTCCTGCTAAAATGTTTCTGCTTCTTCTGCAGCCTTCAGGAGGTGGTGTGACATGCACAGGGGAGCCCTCCCTCCAACCATCCGGATCCCTCCATTGCTTGCCATCAACCTAGTGTTAAATCCTTTTAACATATACGGTAGATACCCCCTGCCCATCCCTAACTGCAGAGTAATTTCTTTAAAAAAAAAGATCAGAACTGTGCTTACAGCATTTCATTCCTGTGGCCCTCTCTATTGACGGCAGCCATGTCTGTGATTGGCTGCATCTGGCTGCAAACTTTTCTAGTGATTGAAAGTCTAAAGCGAGTGACGTCATCAGTGCGGGACTGGTACAGGCAGCGTGGACACAGAGGTGAAACCCTGATTCCAGGACTACATAGGGAAATACAGTGAAGCTGAGGCCGCTCCCGAAGGAAACGGAGGGTATGCGGAGGACGCCGACGTAAAGAGAAGTGTTCCTGGAAACCACAGTGTGTGTAAATCCGCTCCTGAGGTACACAGAGCCCCCAGAGTCAGCAGAGTAACGTAGGATAGGGCAAAAGGTCCAGTTAGCACGCTACCAGAATCTTTTCCCAAGGCGTTCATTCTACAAATGTATAGCTCCCAGCCATTATAGAAGGAGCAGAAAGAACGACTGACAGGACAAGTACTGCATATAACTGTTAAAAACACTAACTAAACTGCAGCTTTCTTATACAAAAAGTGAATTTGTGCAACTACAAGTCTCTACATATAGTAACAAGAGGCTATAGGAGCTATTATAAAATAAGGAGATTACTTTAGTGGATGTATGGACTCCAACTTCTGTGTTTTTAACTAGGATTTATATTATTGTTATTATATATTTTTTTATGGGCTGGCCAGCCACTTATGTGTGTTAATAGATAGCTGATGTCATTTTATCGGTTACCATTCCAGATTTTTATGCTAGAATAAAGTGGTCTTTTAAACATTATATATTTGTTATTTGTTTTTAGAGTTATATAGTACTGTCCTTATCAGACAGTTGTTTATAGTGGTGAGGGGACCTCGACTACTACCACATTTATTGAAGTATTTGAGGCTACAAGAGGGCATATCGGTATTTGAGTTTGCATCTCAGCCTATCACAGACACGGCTGCTGGTCCAGCACCCTGCTTGCAAGCTCTGGCAAGCAGGATCAGTGCGCCACAGAAACGAAGGGCTGTAAGTACAGTACAGAAATAACACGGCGGTTGGGGTAGGCAGGGGGTATCTACTATATATTTTTTAAAAAGTTTTAGGATGGATACGCACTTTAAACAGTTGCAAGGTGGGTAAAGCGGAAGGATGGTGGCCCATCAAACAGGGGTGGGTAACCAACCACCACTGGACCAGTGACTAATTTGGTTACATCTATTTATCTTACAAAGTACATTAAACAATAATGTGACCTAAATCGCATTTCATAATAAATATGCTCTCATACCTATTATAAAAACCACCAAATTCATTTACTCCTTTAAATACAGTGGAGCAACCGACTCATTTAATGAGTGTTTTACTTTTTAGTGTTTTAACACATTTCACTTGGGTAAATGTAAAATACAGAACAGCCTATTGTAATTGCTTTGTTTTTTCACACTCCTCCCTGATTTCAACAGCTCTCCAACAACATCTTGTTGTTCAATAACAATAAAACATTATTTAAACTACAGTCTGAAAGAAAAAAAGAAACTTGCGCAGGGGCATGCTTTACCAGTTTGGTCTCCAGGACATTACCATCACTGCTTCCCTACCTGTACTACACTAAACGTATATTAATATTTAAAAAATATAAAATGGTCAACATAATAAGCAAATTGTCTGCTTTAATGTAAAGTAATGCGGGGTTATTTATAAAAACAAATTTCAGGCCCAGTCACCAAACCTTTTGCTACTTCTTTTTATGATTATATCGACTTCTATTTAAAGCGCTGATCATCTTTAATCACAATAATGCACCATAGATACTTTCAAAGATATTGCAGTAGAATCAGAATTATATTAATGGAGCGATGAGAACACTTAAGGCCGTTTACTTATCTTTCTTCACTTCCTTCCTGTTTAAGGCTTTAATCTATTTATATTATAATGGCTGTAATTATTAAACTACTGAATCTGTCGCAGATAAAATGTCAAAAATGAAATGAAAGAAAATGAAAAAAAATATTCAAAGAATATCAGGTGATTTGATTTGAAACATTGTCAGGGCTATAAATATGCCAGAGAATCCAAAGGTAATGGGGGAAAAGCAGCCAGAATAGATGGCAATAAGGCAGGAGGCAGTAAGTGATTAGCAAAGAAAGGACTACACTACTAAAAAAAAACAAAAAAAAAAAAACACATGAGATTTGAGATGCAGTGGCTAGGTTTTAGGGAAAGTCCACAAAGTAAATGGATCTTTCCAGGGTGGTGTGATATAAAACATTGGAAACTAAAATCATTACAGAAAGGAACTGGTGAGAATTACAAAGGACATTGTTTTATTTTGGCCCATGAGACTGTTCTGATTTCTACTTCTGTCTCAACTTCCGACCAAAGTGGTAACAGTTTATCTGGTATGTGGATTTTGAGAACCCAGGTAGTGTTTAACTGTTATAAGCCTCCTAAAAATTGTGCCTGTAACATTTTAGTATTTATGCCAATAAGGGTGGATTTACTGGATAAGGGTCTATACAAAACAGAAAGAAATAGAAAAAATAGAAACAAATGCAACTATCTAGTAGCTAGTATCCAGTTGATTAGAGTACCCGATGAATAGATTTCTTTCCATTTTTTATGTATTCCGTTGAGGAAAGTATCTTAATGAAATTTAGCACCGTATTTGTATTTTATATATATTGAATTATCTATTAAGGTTATGAAAGTTCTGAGCACAAATCCTATTTAAAAATATGTATTCTAAGCAAGGTGGTGTACACTGTTTTTAATGTTGCACTTTTAACTATGACCAAAATTATGATGTAATCACTATATTATACTGACCCGCATCAGGGAAGGGTTTGGTTGATGTGGGAGGAGGGATGCTCATTAAAGGGCATGTCCACCCTTATAAAAAATAGAATGCCTTCCCCCAGCCCCCAAAAAAATAAATTTAAGAAAGTGCCCAGATCTTTACTTACCTTTCCTCTCTCCTCCGACGCCCGGCCCGGCCTTCTGCTTGCAAGACACTGCAAGCAGGGGGCGGGACCGGCAGCCGCGTCCGTGATTGGCTGAGAGGCAGGGGGTTTTATGGTAGGGGGAGGGATTGCAAAACGGGAGGTAGAGGGAGGGGGAGAAGGGCTGCAGTACGCATGCCAAACTTCTCCCACAGGCGAGACAGGAGGCAGAGTCCTATATGGACCCTGCTATCCTCCTGGTGGGCAGTTTTTGGGACTTTGGGGGGGGACTACAGGAGAACCACATGGAGCTGGGATGTGAGGTAAGGATTTTATTACACTACATGGTGGGGCCATTAGTGGAGGGGATTATAGTTTTGGGGGTGGACATGCCCTTTAAGGAGAGTGTTCAATGCTTTAAAAGGGGTTCTGAAATCACTGTCATATCCTGAGGAAAGCTTTCAGTAAAGCCGAAACTTGTTGATGTTTGTTGAATAAACTATTGGTGTTGCTACAAGTCCCAAGTGCTCCCTTACTTACCTCTATGAATTTTCCTGTTGGAGGCACCCGGGCATAGAAACTGATCTGCCCATGATTCCCTGGAATAGGTCATACAAAATTAAGAGAGAAGCAGGTATGGTCTTGTTCCCCCAGGGATTGTACTTTACTCATTAGGTTAGGACTGATGATGGGATACTGCCTTGAAGTGGCGCATCAGCTGAGGCAAGTTTGTACAAACTATATAACTAAAGGTATCCATTTTAACTTTAGTGCAGGTAATTACCCATCATTGCTTGCATATATGTTTGATTATATCTAATTAATTTATGCTTATATGTGTAGTTGAGTGCTGGAGTGTTCTGTGTAATATATATTAATAATAATTTTAATAAAACAATTACACATAAAAACATAAACCCACCGTTACATAAACTACTATAAGGTCAACATACACCTACGCCCTATGCAAACGGATGGTCTGTAACCACAACTTGCCTCCCTGTAAAGTATTATGTACAGTTGAGGTCACTGTCACTTTCACAGTGATGTCAGCCTCTTTAAACAAGGTATTTGTAATCCATACAGACTTGCCTCCCTCCCTACATCTGGCAAGGAATGATTGGATTTAAATCCAATACTCTGTCAACTGTGAGATTTAACAGAGGAAATCTTACTTTAAGTCATTCTGCAAATCAGATCAGTTTCTGTAATTAGCTAAACCATCTCTCAATCTATAAGTAACAGTTGTCTAACCTGTAAATACAAATTACTTGAAGTCGGAGAAATTGGAGAAAGTGGAGCTTGTCCTTCATGCAACTTCCTGTTCACCACCAGCAAGAAAACAAATGACACAAAACCCTTTTTGGATACTTGCCTGGACATCCTCAACCCTGTCAAATAATGAAGCAAACTGGATAAAACTTTTGGAGCACCTTTAAAAACATCACTGATAAATGAAGTAAATAGAATCAATCTTACGGTAATGGTTTTGGTATGGTTTGAACCAAGCTAAACCAGGTAGTGGAAGAAGTTAAGATATGGATATGAATGGACCTGGATAGAACATGATAATTTAATGGCAATAAAAAATAAAGCCACAAATGAAATGAATAATGGAAAGCAAACATAGGTTTTGCTATTTCCTAAAAAAAAACCTGCAGAAATAAAATGCTTTACGGGCTTCATAAGACCTGTGTCAAATATAACATACAGTACTTACCACGAGTGGAGGTGCCACGGAATCAAGGCGTGACACTGGATACCAAGTTCCTTCAATCAATCACAACTGTAGTAGTACCACATTATTAAATTAAACCCAGAGAAGGCGATGCCCGCCAATGCTACATATCTTGGCACCAGAAACATGTTCCTGTTGAACCAACGCTCTTTTTATCTGAATGTAATATCTTGAAAAATTGGTTAACTGAAGATGTCCTGAAGCAAAATGAAAGCAGCTGAAAGTACCGACAAACACCACACGAAAAGAACTGGAAAAGCACCTAGAAGTTTGCAATGGAAATACCCTCTCTCTTCACATACCATTTAACATGTAATTCAAAGTTGAACTGACATATAAAGAAAAGGGTGTAACAAGATTTGTAGTCATTTTTAATCAAACTCGCGGCCCTCCAGATGTTCGAAAACTACAACTCCCAGAATCCCACAGGTACGCACTGCAAACAAGGAATGCTGGGAGTTGTAGTTTTCAAACACCTGGAGGGCCGCGAGTTTGACATCCATAGACTCTAAACAAATAGCAGGCAAATATTTTAGTGTAACACTATTAATGTGAATGTTATCAATCAAACAGAATATACATAAAGTTACACAGTGTCACCCTACCTATAATGCCTGCTTTACAGTTGATACTGGTGAAAGCATTATGTATGGGGTGAAAAGGTGGGAATAGATGGACATATATTTAAAACACTAGGGGGCTGATGCAATAAAAAGTGCAAACTTTTGCATGTACTGATCTTCAGCAACCAATCAGATGTTCAGCAAAAATGTAAGTTTGTTTCTAACTGATTTACTGAAGAACAGGAGGTAAATGCACTCTCTCTTACCTCCCATTCTTCAGTAAATCTTACAGGAGAGGAGGAGACACTTACCCACGGACCTGCTCCAGCGCCGACTTCACTGACAGTCACTGACAGCTTCTGGGCCATAGTCATATGGACCGATATGTCTCAAGTTTAAATGCTCCTAAGGGCTAGGCCACACTAGGCTATTTTAGTGTGCGCTGTGTTAGTTCAGGGCTAAGTGCACACCAAAAGAAGTGGGTGGGGATGGCCCCACTACCTCTGCTGCCCTGCACTGCTGACCCTTTACACAGCACGTGATCACCATTATTGTTGTGCATCACATGCGCCGCGACAGGTTAACATCAAAGGAATCGCAACGCATGCACAGGGAAGCGCACATGAATTGCACGACGATTTCGCTGCATTGCGGGATTCTTGTGCACTGCCTAGTGAGGTCTTGCTCTAAGTGCAACCTTTAGTGCAGAGCAGAACTATTGAGAACTGCACATTGAACAGATGAACTCAAAAGAAGAGGGCACAAGCATTCATTCTACCATTTCACTAGTCTACATGTAACTACCTGTATGTAGTATGAGTATGTAGTTTTCAAAAACAACAAAATTAAAATCACTGTATTGTTTCCTATTGTTTGTAATAAAACCTGCTCCTTTCCTATTGAAACCACAGATGCTAGAGGCAGAGAAATCTACGGCATATATAACAAGCCAGGAAAGCTGTTGACTTTGATTCAGGAAATGTAATAACAGGACTCATCTGCGTAATAATGTAACACTCAGGGTACAGCGTTATTTTATAGGATTATTCTTACCAAGATAATCATTGCAGCAACATCACAAAAAACATAACCAAGCATAGCATTCTCATGTGCAAACAGCATTAAAAATCATCACCATCTCAAGTAAGATCTGCGCTCAAGAATCTTGTTTTACAATAAAATGCACCTATAAAACATGATGGATCTATAGCATGCTAGCACACTAAAGCATCCTTAAACCAATTTATTGGATGAACATCAAACAATACTAAATTGGATTAGACACCTAGCGCTTCTGCCAGAAATTATATTTATTCTAAAACAACAGAATCGGTAATGGTACGTGTAAAACTGGAAGTTAATTGGTGCACAGAGCCAAAAATTGTTGACTTGTGTAAATTAAAGGGCCAACCCAGCACCTTAAGAATAAAAGAGAACAAAGATCCCTAATAAATGGTCCTGCACACTCAAATATTATAGAAGTAAAAATCCTTTATTGTGAACAGGGATAAATAGATCAAATGACTCCACATGGACATTTAAAAACAATTAAAAATATTTACATTCCTCATAGATTGTGTACATTGCCATGAATACATCTGGTAATCCTAATAACAGGGTAAGTATACAAGAGCTAGGATAACCCCAAAAATAAAGTGATCAGTATGTAGAAAAAGTCTACTTATCTGTCTACACAGTCAGTCATGTTGTCTGCGGACAGACAGGTGTAAGTAGGCTGCAATAAATCAATCTCTGATAAAAAGGAACACCGGGGAAATCCTCCAACTCCTAAAGATGTGGCAAGACACAAGGAGGGCCAACCCAGCACCTGGAATAGCTGAAAGATCTGGCCGTGTGTAGCACCTGTACCTCTGCATCTTGTGGTTTAACTGTTGAACATCACGCAGACACCAACAAAATGCCAGCCAAAAGCTCCATGATGATAGAGAGATTCAATTGCAATTGAAGTCCACTTTAGATAAAAAGACACAGAATTAAAAACAAAGAGATACAAATAGAGCTGCAGTGCAGCCCATTCTCCGGGTGATATTAATGATGTGTTGTGGCAAAGTGCATTAATAAAGAAATAGTATGTAGATCCATACGCACTGCACTTGTAAAATAAACTAAACAAGTCTTTGCAGCTGTAACTATTATTTAGGTTAAATGGTCCAATTTTCCATTATTAAGGTGTGGTTGAAGCAAGGGACTCTTTCTCTATCCATGAGTATGACTGCTATCCATGTTTTCTAAAGTTTAGATTTAATAGTTAGTACTTTGTTTGTTGGTTCTGTGTGTAAAAGCCAATTGTGGCTTCCCAATAAGGGAAATCACCACAGTCTATAGTTTTAAACAAAAGTTCCAGAATCGGAATGCTGCCTGGGAGTTTCCATGGAGATCACATTAAAAGAAATACTGGGAAAGGAGGGAGATAAAAGGTGCTGTTTCAAGACCATAATGGAGAAATTCCAGCCAAACTGGTTCTGAAAAGAGTGCAGCGGAACAGCTGGGCATTATATTACCATGAAAAATCACTAAATTATCAGCAGTGACAGACACACAACCCTGTCAAAAAGTTTGGATAGCCATTCTATAAGAAGAAACATATTATAATAGGAACCATCCAATAAGGACTTTCGGACTAGAAAGTTTGGAAAGATAAAAAAAAAAACGAAAGGTTCTTGATTTCTTGATTATTGTAATATTTTAAAAGGGGAGAGTGAGGACTTTTAGCTCCACTTACATATTAGTCAAGATCAATAAAGCTATTTTTGTTAAAACCAGAGAAAGCCTAGGTGTCAAAAGAGTGGCTTTGGTTGTGAGTTCATATACGGTAGGTCCACAAATCTATGAATTACTTTCCAACTGTCTGTTACATAAAACAGAGACAAAACAAGGAAATCCTGATTTGTGCACATAGGTACAGTAACACCTGCATACAAGTTCTAGAACCTCCTACAATAACAATTTAGCTCCACAGTATAAAATGTAAATATGGGCCAAGACACAAAACCAAAAAAACTGCCCCCTATTGGACACCCAAGAGACAGCCTTACTGGATACAGGTGGTAAAACATACCATTTTAGCAGATTAACTTGTAACTATAGCCATTGGTATACAGTAACAGACTTAAAGGACATGTAAACTGGAACAAATCATTTTTTAACTAATCACACAGTAATAAGGGTTAAAGGGCTTGTCCACCACCAAAACTAGAATTTAACCCACTGCTGGCCCCACTGTGTAGTGTAATAAAATCCTTACCTTACATCCCTGCTCCTGTAATGTCCCTGTAAAGTCCCAAAAACTGGCCACCAGGAGCACTGCAGGGAGGGAAATAGTTTCCGCCTCTGAGGCGTCCTCACAGAGGTTTTTGGCTTGCTCAGAGCAGCCCTCCCCCCCTGCCTCCCGTTTTCTTCTCAATCCCCTAGTGTAAAACCCCTTTGGGGTACTGTAGGGCTTCCTCCCCCAGCCCAAACCGTTATATTAATATGTGCAGAAACTCCCCCGATCATTACTTACCTTACCTCTCGCCCCCAGCGTTCTCCACTGACGGCAGCTGCGTACACAACTGCCGTTCCGGCCACCTGCTTGCAGTTTCATGCAATCAGAGGGCCGGGACAGTATGCTGGAGGAAAGAGGTAAGTTAAGTAATGATCGGAGTTTTTGCACATATTAATATGGCAGTTGGGGCTGGGGGAGGAAGCCCTACAGTACCCCAAAAGTTTAAAAAAGGGGTGGACATGCCCTTTAATTACCAACAATCTTAAATCTACTTTTTTTTTCTTCTCTGACCTTCCTATCCCTTGTTTTTTTTTTAGCTCTGGGAGTTTTACTTTTTAAAGAGGGCTGGGCACAGCTTATCAGTAAAGAACTATCAATCATCTAGACCCTCCCCCTGGCATACTACATGTAGAAACTATCCAGTCTATAAAAGTAAAGCTTACTTCTCTGTCACTGTATGGCTAATTGCTTTAGAATTAAGATCAAAAAAGCAATAAGCATTATTGTTCTCTGTGCTCTTTCTGTGCAGATAAACCCAATCTTGCAGTTGGCTGCTGTCATTATTAAGTCGCAATGTAGCACTGTACCTAAAGAAATAAATTACAATAATTTTTCCTGTCTTTTCTCCCAAAACAGATCCATTTCTGGACAGAAATACAGCAGTGCATTATTTTTCTTTATGGACTGGGTCAATCCAATCTGTTATTTTAAAAAAATGGACTGCAATGCACATTTCTGGCCATAAACAGACAAAAATGTTCTAGTTTGAACAAGGCTTAATACATTGAGAACATTTAGCATAGTTACATGTAATACAGACAATGTTCAGGGTTCATTGCAGCAACTGTAAGTAGAGTAAATCACAAAGGAAGTCTAAATAACATTCCCCAGTTTAAATAATAAAAATGAATACAATTCTAAGCCTTGAATGTTAAATAAAATGAAACAACATATCGATACAATACATGACTAATTTCAGAAGATGTTAACACTTTTTGCTAGGTTCCTACTGGTGGAGATTTTACAGTTTGCCCCTATTTAAATTCAATAACTATTCAGTAAGTATTCATATAGGCTACTTGTGTTTGGGTTTCCACAGTTTTATATTCCTGACTGGCATCACCACCACCTTTCCAAAGAATAATAAGACTTTGAAAAGAAGGTACAATCAAAACTTGGTGATTAGACAGAGTTTATGACAGTTGATTTGTATAGTGATGTCCCTTTTATTTATTCTTATTGGTTACATGTGGGAAGTAATTAACATCTATTTTACCCAATTTCAAACAGGACAGGCCCAGAAAATTTCCCAGAGGGCTTTACATAAAATTGGAAAATATAGTTTTAAATAGACTCCAGATTTGAAATTTCCTTCTTTGAAGTACACAGATAGTGAACTGGGTCCATGTAATTGGGATTTCTTCCAGTAAATTCTCATTTTAAGGACCAGACAATAAACCCCTGTTGACTGCAATCTAAAGCACTTCACAAGTAAAATCCCCATGGTTGAGAAATAAGGGTAAATTAAGCTAAAATTGAAACAAGCCTCTATTGTTAAAAGGGATTTGGGACAAGCTTTTGATGTCACTTGGAAATTTACCTTCATCCTTTAAAAGAAAACAGACTATCCATCTGACAAACCAAGTTAAAGGGAAAGTTAAGCTGGCCATACACTACCCCAAAATTATACTGATTTCACATTTGATCTTAAATGAATGTCAGTTTGATTCTAATGTTGAGTGAAGCAGCAGTTTTACCTGCAAAGTATCCTGGCCAGTTAATGTTTGTGTTTGTAATTACTATTATTAGATCATAAAACAGATTGCAGAATGATTGGGTCAGGCGGTTGTCAAAATGTAGTAGGATCGTCTGGAGGAAGTTAATTAGTGAATGGCTATTTTAAACCAATATGCTAACAAAGCTACACTTCCTATGCAAATAATTTCTTGATTTCAAGATCATTCTTGAATTCCCTCAACGTAAGAATGGAATTGTAGATTTGGACAAGGTAAAGTAATTAGTCTGCCAAACTGCAAGTTCTATAGGCTCAGTTTCCTATTTATCATGTTAATCTTGAATTCCCTTTATTTTGGCAGTTATTAACCTTCAGAAGGTAGCACACAGCAAATCATGTTTTTCTGGCTATTTAAGGCGACTATAACTCACAGGGATCTGAGGGATTTTCTCCCAATGAAAGTACAGACAAAAGACAAGCAGTGTCAACAAAGTCAATACAGTGAATTATCTGATTTTGTAGGCTAAGACAGTTAAAAAACTTGAATGAAAAACACATGGGTAGTTAGTAAGTATTCTAAATTAGAAGATCTGGGGGAATACCATTATCTTGTGGAAAACCACACATCCTGCACTAAATACCTACTAAACGTTTTGAAGAGTAAATGGATTGTGTTCATTTTAATGTAGGCAAGCTTTACTCAAGGTTGCTGTTAAAGGTTTTTTTAATACAAGACACAGAGAAAGCTCTAGGAAACACTTGGTGTGTACTGTGTTAGTGCAGCGCTCAGCGCACACAAATAGAAGAGGATGGGGATGGCCCCACTATTTCCACTGCGCACCCTTTTCACAGCACATGGGTTTATTATTCTTGGTGCGCATCGCGGGCACCGCGATAGGTTAACATCAAAGGACTTCCAGCACGTGTGCAGGGTAGAGCACATAAATCGTGCAGCATTGCGATTTCGCTGTGTTGCGTAATTCTTGTGCACTACCTAGTGGGGCCTTGCCCTTAGTTCCTGTTTAACAAGCAGGGGGCGCTCTACAGAGCAAAGAAAACAGGAGTAGAAAGCAGCATGGATATAAAAAGATGCAGATTGTCTCCCTTGATTGACACGTAGAACTTGACCACAAACAGTACCTAAAGGTTCATTTCTTCTTTCTCAAGTTTTACAGAGTGCTATATCACATATAACACTAAAATAAACTTCTTATAATAATGAATAAGCATAGAGTATGGGATTTTTCAGTCTCTTTCCCCTGAGTGTTTCCAATGAGACCTTGGCTAACAGCCACAGATAATGTCAGTTTCCATAATTTTAGCAGTAGGTGGCTCAACAGAAGTAAATTAGTTGCAATAAAAAGTATGGTACCTGCGATGTAAAATTCAGTAAGCTTTCTTTATCATATATGAGAGTGTTTAATTGCTTATAATCACACAATTTCTATGCAAACAAATACAGCACCTTAAAGAACATTTCCAATGTATTGCGCTGTGTGGGTTATATAACCCGACTGATTTCACAGCAATGTGTGCGAGTATGAAGGTATCTTGTTTCTGGAAATCTTTAATGATACGTCAACTTAATTATTAAATATATAGTAGTAGGCTGTGACTGTTTTATATTGACTAGTTCTACTGCAAGTTAGCATGTAATACCTTGTCTGTAATGTGACAGCAGGCTTTAGGTGGCTAGTACAACAAGGCGTGCAAACTTTGCCTGGGCTCTTAATTTGCAGAAAGCAAGAGTTGCAACTAATAATTACTAACCAATAGCACTTCTTTTTTGGCCAACCAATCAGCATGATTTTACCTCTGCTGTGGCAAGTACATTACTCCACCTTTACATGGAGATGTAATATTAGCCCATATCTCTAAAAAAGAATTAAAGTATATCTCCATCCCTAAATTAAACTTTTTACTATGTGTAGCTCACCCCATCTCACTCTCTGCTAGCCGGAAATAGCAGAGAGGGGTCGGGACCTGCAGCCATGTCAGTTATTGGCTAGACGTCAGCCAACCACAGACACTGCTGCTGGCTATTCCGAGCACCAGGGAACAAAGGTCTGTAAGTATGTTTCTGTGGCTTTCTTGCAAAAGTGAATCATCGGTCTGAGGTGAGATGAGGTGTGCTACACAAATTAAAACATTTATATAGCTAGGGTATGCAGCAGACAGAAGGGATCTGGAGAGAGGGAGGGGCTCCCCCGCACATGCCAGAAACCTCTCAAAGGACAGAGTAGAAGCAGGAACTGGATGACTCACTGACACCTTCTACTCTTCACTTTTCTTAACTTTGCAGAGTCACTGCAGGAGAACCATAGAGAGCAAAGCTGTAAGGTAAGGATTTTTGAACCCTACACAGTGCGGTCAGTATGGGGTTAAATTTTAGTTTTGGGGGTGGACATGCCCTATAAACCCACATTTCCATTGGAATAGCAGGTTAGCATGGCTTTAACTCATACCCAGGCCTATGCCGTTTCCATTAACAGAACCAGGCACTTGATATGTCCCTACCTTAACCTACCTACCTACCTTTTTTGCGGTACTCTGTAGCGTAAAATGAATGCCTTTTCAATAGAGGTGTTACCTTCAATACTACAGCTGCAGCATGACTTTTTAACACCAGCTTAAGTCACACTATGCAAAATTGGGATTTACCCAGAACCGCAAATGCAATGTTGTATCCCCCGGAGCTAAGATCTTGTGGCCCTGGGTAAATCAGGCTGTTTGTCTTATTCACGTAGTCCTTGTTTTCCTCCAACAGACAGATGACAGACAAAATATTTAAGATACCCATACACACAGACTCAAGCATTCTCCCTATGTAAAGCATAGAGAGAACATCCGGTACTGCACATTTCCTTCAGTTGCACTTTAGTAGCGGGAGATGACCATGGCCTAGGGAAATTTTGGGCAGTTGAAACGGTTGAAACTGTGGTATTCAATTACCGATAAAGGGCCAACCGATGGGATTGGTCATTTATCGGTAATGTGTGTACCCAGTTTTTTATATTTAATTGCATCTCAAACAAGTAGGCAGCCCTCCAACTGTACTGAATCAGGAGCAGCAGATAGCTCCTTGTAGCTAATGTGGAAGGGGGTTGAGTTCCCCTTAAAAAAATAATCACCGACTATTATTACACAGTGCAGCATACAGCACACAAAACCGTGTCACATGATAGTGTTAGCCACAGTGAGCTATAGAAAAGAGAACACTGTTCAGAAAACAGGTCCTGTGGCTTATCTCTTACTTTACAAACTGGTGCTTTAAACACACAAAAATGGCTATGTACTCAGTATTTAGAGAAAATACACAGGTAATTTACAAACAAATGCCCTCAATACAAGAAAAGAGCTCTCTCATGCCTTTCAATCAAGCCTGGGATGATGGTCTGTAGCTGCATTAGTTACAGGCAAGCAAACTTTAACTTCCTGGTTTGCACTCTCTATCTCTTTTTATACATTTTGTTACAAGTCTGCAATTATTTTCTATGCCTTTCTCTGCTTACAGGCACCATAAGGCAAGGCACTTGTATGGCAATCAGTTTCACTTTAAGAAGAGGCATCACAACAGTTAAGATATAATAAAGATTTAGTTCTTGAAACCATTCTCTAGATCAAAAGGTTTTCTATTCTAGTTCCACAAGGTGGATGTGGGATATGTTACCACAATAGTTGGGTCTATCCACCAGCCTGTTGATCTGAGTTGGAGCCAAGTCAACTAAAGGAGGCCACACACGTAGCAATTTTATTATACTATATTCTTTATTGCATAATAATGACTTCAAGTATTTTGGCTGCTTATGAACTAAACATACTACAGTCATGGTAAGCATATTCAGTGTTAAGCCTGTGGATCAAAACAAAATAAATAAAACTGTAATACAGGGGATTTATAACAATCAGTAACATGGAATGGTCATTGAGCTTTCACACAAGCTTGATTTTACCAGCAGACAGGATTTTCTCTCTGAAGTGGCTGACTGACAGTAATAGATCATTACATGTACCAAAATGTTCAAACAAGTAAGCATTCCTTATGTCCTGGTTTAAGGTATTTCACACATCTAAATGTAA
This sequence comes from Hymenochirus boettgeri, assembly GCA_019447015.1. Classification (NCBI taxonomy): domain Eukaryota; kingdom Metazoa; phylum Chordata; class Amphibia; order Anura; family Pipidae; genus Hymenochirus; species Hymenochirus boettgeri. The sequence goes on along the minus strand of CM033471.1, from coordinate 72,295,735 downwards.
TTATATCTAAGGCCTGGTGCACACTGTACAAAAGAAAAAGGCACACTTCACATTGTTGTTTAACCTAGTACACACCAGGTACGACATTTCAACCTAAACAAAGTAAAGAACAAAGGATCTACATATGGTGAGAAACTAATAAAAGGTGGCATGTTCCACATAGATCTAGTTAAGAGTGCCATATGTAGATCCTTTGTTCATTAAATGGTAACTGTGGTCTCCAATACTTCTAAACAAGTGAGCTATATAAAATGCCCTTCCATCGTACCTTCAAATTGAACCCTAAATCAAATTTCTAGATAAAATTTGTTATAAGTTATTGCTAGAAAGGTTTAGCAATATTACTTCCTGCTTGAACACTTCCTGTTTTCAGCCATGTGACCAGCTTGTTGTCATGCGAAGGCATCTACCTTTATTAATAGGCTCCCCATCTTAACTGTCAATTCTCCCCCAAGGTACTTCCTGTTTTCCTCAGTATTAAGTCTCAACTGAGCATGCTCTGCCCCTAGGGCGGAGGGGTGTGGCAGAGGTCAGGTGATATCGCTCAACCAACTGGAAGCAGGAAATTTGAACATTAGCCGCAATATCATTTCTCACTACAGCCAGAGATGTGATCTAGGGGTCATTTTAAAGGAACAACTGCAGGCTTTCATTTAACCCTAACTTGTTTGGAGACCACTGTTGCCCTTTAATTTAATTTGATGTGTTCTACAGGCACCACCTTCATGGCCAAGGTTAGTAGCCAGGACCAGATTCCATGATATTTCAATCTGACCAACTGCCTGGACTGATCTTTTGTCAGATCGAGCAATGAAACGCTATTACTTACAGACAAAACCATTCCCAGCCTATTTTTAGGCAATAGGTAATTAAAAGTGATCAAGCATCTTGGTAAATTTGGGCCAATTGAGCAATTTTCAATACTCAGGAACAGTTAGTAAAGCCAAAATACCAAATTGCAGCTCTGGCCAACAGTCTATCAATCTGTAGATCTGTCAGTCTGGAGCCAGTTTGTGTGGACCAGACAAAAAGTAAATACCAGGTAGCTAGGTGGCTAGTACAACAAGGCGTGCAAACTTTGCCTGGGCTCTTAATTTGCAGAAAGCAAGAGTTGCAACTAATAATTACTAACCAATAGCACTTCTTTTTTGGCCAACCAATCAACATGATTTTACCTCTGCTGTGGCAAGTACATTACTCCACCTTTACATGCCTTTCAATCAAGCCTGGGATGATGGTCTGTAGCTGCATTAGTTACAGGCAAGCAAACTTTAACTTCCTGGTTTGCACTCTCTATCTCTTTTATACATTTTGTTACAAGTCTGCAATTATTTTCTATGCCTTTCTCTGCTTACAGGCACCATAAGCAAGGCACTTGTATGGCAATCAGTTTCACTTTAGAAGAGCATCACAACAGTAAGATATAATAAAGATTTAGTTCTTGAAACCATTCTCTAGATCAAAAGTTTTTCTATTCTAGTTCCACAAGGTGGATGTGGGATATGTTACCACAATAGTGGGTCATCCACCAGCCTGTTGATCTGAGTTGGAGCCAAGTCAACTAAAGGAGGCCCCACACACGTAGCAATTTTATTATACTATATTCTTTATTGCATAATAATGACTTCAAGTATTTTGGCTGCTTATGAACTAAACATACTACAGTCATGTAAGCATATTCGTGTTAAGTCTGTGGATCAAAACAAATAATAAACCTGTAATACAGGGATTTATAACACACACATGAATGGTCATTGAGCTTTCACACAAGCTTGATTTTTACCAGCAGACAGGATTTTCTCTCTGAAGTGGCTGACTGACAGTAATAGATCATTACATGTACACAAAATGTAAACAAGTAACATTCCTTATGTCCTGGTTTAAGGTATTTCACACATCAAATGTAATTATATCTAAGGCCTGGTGCACACTGTACAAAAGAAAAAGGCACACTTCACATTGTTGTTTAACCAAGTCACACCCAGGACGACATTTCAACCTAACACAATAAAGAACAAAGTGATCTACTATTGGTGAGAAACTAATAAAGGTGGCATGTTCCACATAGATCTAGTTAAGAGTGCCATATGTAGATCCTTTGTTCATTAAATGGTAACTGTGGTCTCCAATACTTCTAAACAAGTGAGCTATATAAAATGCCCTTCCCGTACCTTCAAATTGAACCCTAAATCAATTTCTAGATAAAATTTGTTATAAGTTATTGCTAGAAAGGTTTAGCAATATTACTTCCTGCTTGAACACTTCTCTGTTTTCAGCCATGTGACCAGCTTTGTGTCATGCGAAGGCATCTACCTTTATTAATAGGCTCCCCATCTTAACTGTCAATTCTCCCCCCCAAGGTACTTCCTGTTTTCCTCAGTATTAAGTCTCAACTGAGCATGCTCTGCCCCTAGGGCGGAGGGGTGTGGCAGAGGTCAGGTGATATCGCTCAACCAACTGAAGCAGGAAATTTGAACATTAGCCGCAATATCATTTCTCACTACAAGCCAGAGATGTGATCTAGGGTGTCTTTAAAGGAACAACTGCAGGCTTTCATTTAACCCTAACTTGTTTGGAGACCACTGTTGCCTTTAATTTAATTTGATGTGTTCTACACCCACCTCATGGCCAAGGTTAGTAGCCAGGACCAGATTCCATGATATTTCAATCTGACCAACTGCCTGGACTGATCTTTTGTCAGATCGAGCAAAAACGCTATTTACTTACAAGACAAACCATTCCCAGCCTATTTTTAGGCAATAGGTAATTAAAAGTGATCAAGCATCTTGGAAATTTGGGCCATTGAGCATTTTCAATACTCAGGAACAGTTAGTAAAGCCAAAATACCAAATTGCAGCTCTGGCCAACAGTCTATCAATCTGTAGATCTGTCAGTCTGGAGCCAGTTTGTGTGGACCAGACAAAAAGTAAATACCAGGTAGCTATTGCTCAATAGCAATAGCTGTGTGAAACCCCAATAATATATGTATTGATTTTACTCCACAGACATTGGATTTTGCAATTTACATAAAGAGCAATTTACCTAAAGTCTCTAAACCTAATATTTTATTTTAATACCCTTTAAGAAGTAAATACTATAATTGTCTGGTAATTGCAAGAATTACCACTTAACCCTGATAATAGTTTGAAACACAGTTGACTGGATTTCTGTCCACAGACAGCTTTTTTGACATCATTTATTTTTATGAATCCCCATTCACATGCTTATGAGGCATTCTAACACAATATACCAAAATGTTTGCACTTTAATTTCTGGCAATAGTAATACTGCAGTCTTCCAAATGTGTGTCACAGCACATGAAGTAGAAGTAGAGCATTATATATCACATTGTAGATTTGATAAATGATGAGATCAACTGAAACAAATTTGGGAACAATGCATCAACTAACACAGTAAGAGAGGCTACGGCGTGTTTAAATGGCTGACATTTCATTTTGGTTTGTATTCAGAATGTATGCAATGTCCCACTTCACTATCTGCCCATGTCAGAGATGGGAGGTGTTTGTCAATGTATCAGATGGGGAGGCAAAGAGCTGTCAGCCACACCAGGGACAACTATCTTAGACAAGTGATAAACACTATTAAGAGGTATATTTCCTACCTTACTAGAAATAATACTTTGCATTTTAAACACATGATTTTGGAACTTTAGTGCACCTTTAATGCTTTCTGCTTTTAGATATAGGTAGCTGCTAGCAGCAATCAGCTTTGCTGAAATTTGCTGGTACAAGTGGGCATGGCTCCACTTTGTGTCTTTGCATTCCTGGATCTCCGAGTAGAAATAATTTGGAAAAGCTACCAATAAATATAATTTCTTCTTTACATAGAATCAATCACAGTGTCCTTATTTCAGCCAAATGACTGTATCTGATTAAATTAATCAGTTCATGAAATGTTAAATAAATATTATGCAAGTTTTTAAAAAATACTAGAAAATGATAATTTTCTAGTTCTTATCGTTAAAAATGGTGCTAATTTTGCCCCAACCAATCAGATCTTATTTACCATTTGAATGCTAACATCTGATTGGTTGGGGCACAATTATTTTTTTAACAAAAAAGAACTTATTGAATAACCCAGTTTGTACTTTAATAAAATATATAAAACAAAACATATGGACATGGTTCATCTTAAGGCCTTGATCATCAAAAACATTAAAATTTAATTTTGTGCTTGAACTTTCACATTCCCCTTGGGCACATTTTTCACACAAGCTTATAAGGAAGATATTTAGGGGGAAAAGCATTTGGTCCACATGATTAGGATCTACTGCGGCCACAGAAACTCAACTGCAGGTAAAAAAAAAAAAACTAGTTTGTCAACACGGTGTGTAATTATAGACCAGCGTTCCAGTCCGCAAGGCAGAGAAATTCCTATAGGATCCAAGAAATTAATCAGTTTAAACAACAAACGGAGAAATGCCAGACATACCTTAAATGACAATGAACACTTAAAGCCATCTCTCCTGGGAGGTGATCTCAAATGATGTCAGAATCCCAGATAAGGGTAACATAACATCCCACCTGGAAGATGTATATTAGCCCTCTCTCTAAAAAAGAATTAAAGTATATCTCCATCCCTAAATTAAACTTTTTACTATGTGTAAGCTCACCCCATCTCACCTCTGCTAGCCGGAAATAGCAGAGAGGGGTCGGGACCTGCAGCCATGTCAGTTATTGGCTAGACGTCAGCCAACCACAGACACTGCTGCTGGCTATTCCGAGCACCAGGAACAAAGGTCTGTAAGTATGTTTCTGTGGCTTTCTTGCAAAAGTGAATCATCTGTCTGAGGTGAGATGAGGTGTGCTACACAATTAAACATTATATAGCTAGGGTATGCGCAGACAGAAGGGATCTGGAGAGAGGAGGGGCTCCCCCGCCATGCCAGAAACCTCTCAAAGGACAGAGTAGAAGCAGGACCTGGATGACTCACTGACACCTCTACTCTTCACTTTTCTTAACTTTGCAGAGTCAACTGCAGGAGAACCATAGAGAGCAAAGCTGTAGGTAAGGATTTTTGAACCCTAACAGTGCGGTCAGTATGGGGTAAATTTTAGTTTTGGGGGTGGACATGCCCTATAAACCCACATTTCCATTGGAATAGCTGGTAGCATGGCTTTAACTCATACCCAGGCCTATGCCGTTTCCATTAACAAGAACCAGGCACTTGATATGTCCCTACCTTAACCTACCTACCTACCTTTTTTTGCGGTACTCTGTAGCGTAAAATGAATGCCTTTTCAATGAGGTGTTACCTTCAATACTAACAGCTGCAGCATGACTTTTTAACGCCAGCTTAAGTCACACTATGCAAAATTGGGATTTACCCAGAACCGCAAATGCAATGTTGTATCCCCCGGAGCTAAGATCTTGTGGCCCTGGGTAATCAGGCTGTTTGTCTTATTCACGTAGTCCTTGTTTTCCTCCAACAGACAGATGACAGACAAATATTTAAGATACCCATACACACAGACTCAAGCATTCTCCTATGTAAAGCATAGAGAGAACATCCGGTACTGCACATTTCCTTCAGTTGCACTTTGTAGCGGGAGATGACCATGGCCTAGGGAATTTGGGCAGTTGAAACGGTTGAAACTGTGGTATTCATTACCGATAAAGGGCCAACCGATGGGATTGGTCATTTATCGGTATGTGTGTACCCAGTTTTTTATATTTAATGCATCTCAAACAAGTAGGCAGCCCTCCAACTGTAACTGAATCAGGAGCAGCAGATAGCTCCTTGTAGCTAATGTGGAAGGGGTTGAGTTCCCCTTAAAAAAATAATCACCGCACATTATTACACAGTGCAGCATACAGCACACAAAACCGTGTCACATGATAGTGTTAGCCACAGTGAGCTATAGAAAAGAGAACACTGTTCAGAAAACAGGTCCGTGGCTTATCTCTTTACTTTACAAACTGGGTGCTTTAAACACACAAAATGGCTATGTACTCAGTATTTAGAGAAAATACACAGGTAATTTACAAACAAATGCCCTCAATACAAGAAAAGAGCTCTCTCATGCCTTTCAATCAAGCCTGGGATGATGGTCTGTAGCTGCATTAGTTACAGGCAAGCAAACTTTAACTTCCTGGTTTGCACTCTCTATCTCTTTTTATACATTTTGTTACAAGTCTGCAATTATTTTCTATGCCTTTCTCTGCTTACGGCACCATAAGGCAAGGCACTTGTATGGCAATCTTTCACTTTAAAAGAGGCATCACAACTAAGATATAAAATAAAGATTTAGTTCTTGAAACCTTCTCTAGATCAAAAGGTTTTCTATTCTAGTTCCACAAGGTGATGTGGGATATGTTACCACAATAGTTGGGTCTATCCACCAGCCTGTTGATCTGAGTTGGAGCCAAGTCAACTAAAGGAGGCCACACAACGTAGCAATTTTATTATACTATATTCTTTATTGTCATAAATGACTTCAAGTATTTTTGGCTGCTTATGAACTAAACATACTACAGTCATGGTAAGCATATTCATGTTAAGCCTGTGGATCAAAACAAAATAAATAAAACTGTAATACAGGGGATTTATAACAATCATAACATGGAATGGTCATTGAGCTTTCACACAAGCTTGATTTTACCACAGACAGGATTTCTCTCTGAAGTGGCTGACTGACAGTAATAGATCATTACATTGTACCAAAATGTTCAAACAAGTAAGCATTCCTTATGTCCTGGTTTAAGGTATTTCACACATCTAAATGTAATTATATCTAAGGCCTGGTGCACACTGTACAAAAGAAAAAGGCACACTTCACATTGTTGTTTAACCTAGTCACACACCAGGTACGACATTTCAACCTAAACAAGTAAAGAACAAAGGATCTACATATGTGAGAAACTAATAAAAGGTGGCATGTTCCACATAGATCTAGTTAAGAGTGCCATATGTAGATCCTTTGTTCATTAAATGGTAACTGTGGTCTCCAATACTTCTAAACAAGTGAGCTATATAAAATGCCCTTCCATCGTACCTTCAAATTGAACCCTAAATCAAATTTCTAGATAAAATTTTGTTATAAGTTATTGCTAAAGGTTTAGCAATATTACTTCCTGCTTGAACACTTCCTGTTTTCAGCCATGTGACCAGCTTGTTGTCATGCGAAGGCATCTACCTTTATTAATAGGCTCCCCATCTTAACTGTCAATTCTCCCCCAAGGTACTTCCTGTTTTCCTCAGTATTAAGTCTCAACTGAGCATGCTCTGCCCCTAGGGCGGAGGGGTGTGGCAGAGGTCAGGTGATATCGCTCAACCAACTGGAAGCAGGAAATTTGAACTTAGCCGCAATATCATTTCTCACTACACACAGCCAGAATGTGATCTAGGGTCATTTTAAAGGAACAACTGCAGGCTTTCATTTAACCCTAACTTGTTTGGAGACCACTGTTGCCCTTTAATTTAATTGTGTGTTCTACAACAGGCCCACCTTCATGGCCAAGGTTAGTAGCCAGGACCAGATTCCATGATATTTCAATCTGACCAACTGCCTGGACTGATCTTTTGTCAGATCGAGCAATGAAACGCTATTATACTTACAGACAAACCATTCCCAGCCTATTTTTTTAGGCAATGGTAATTAAAAGTGATCAAGCATCTTGGTAATTTTGGGCCAATTGAGCATTTTTCAATACTCAGGAACAGTTAGTAAAGCCAAAATACCAAATTGCAGCTCTGGCCAACGTCTATCAATCTGTAGATCTGTCAGTCTGGAGCCAGTTTGTGGTGGACCAGACAAAAAGTATACCAGGTAGCATTGCTCATGCAATACTGTGTGAACCCCAATAATATTGTATTGATTTTACTCCACAGACATTGGATTTTGCAATTTACATAAAGAGCAATTTTACCTAAAGTCTCTAAACCTAAGATATTTTATTTTATACCCTTTAAGAAGTAAATACTATAATTGTCTGGTAATTGCAAGAATTACCACTTACCCGATGAAATAGTTTGAAACACAGTTGACTGGATTTCTGTCCACAGACAGCTTTTTTGACATCATTATTTTTATGAATCCCCATTCACATGCTTATGAGGCATTCTAACACAATATACCAAAATGTTTGCAGCTTTAATTTCTGGCAATAGTAATACTGCAGTCTTCCAAAGTGTGTCACAGCACATGAAGTAGAAGTAGAAGCTTATATTCCATTGTAGATTTGATTAAATGATGAGATCACTTGAAATAATTTGGGAACAATGCATCAACACTACCACATAAGAGAGCTACGGCGTGTTTAAATGGCTGACATTTCATTTGGTTTGTATTCAGAATGTATGCAATGTCCCACTTCACTATCTGCCCATGTCAAGATGGGATTGTTTGTCAATGTATCAGATGGGGAGCAAAGAGCTGTCAGCCACACCAGGGACAACTATCTTAGACAAGTGATAACCCTATTAAGAGGTATGCTTGTGAGGTTCTCATCATCCAGGTCATGTATATCTGTGTTTTCAATTAGATCAATGGAACTTGAAATGTGTTTCTTGAAGACGGTTTCGCTGGTCGTCCGCTGGCTTTCTCAAACTGGTCTTGAGAAAGCCAGTCGATGACTAGCGAAACGTCTTCAAGAACTACTTTCAAGTCCCAGTTGATTATTTTTTTCCCTGGGTTTACCAGAAGTAAACCATTAAAAAACAAAAAAAACTTACTAGACCTGGTCCCTCGATGCATGGTTGCTGCCTTCTGCTGCTGTTGCAAGTTTGTTTCGAGCACAAGCAGCAGCAGTGAGGTGCTTCCGGTTTGCGGCATTCAGGTATTGGGCGTGACGTCACAGAGAGGAGTAGCGCGGTAGATGCAATTGACAATTAATTGTGCAAACAACAGAATACAACGTTTTGGAGAGATTCCTTCCCCCTTCCTCAGCCAGGAAGCTCCCCAACACATTGTATTCTGTTATTAGGCAACCCTGTTTAAACTTAAACCCCTAGGGTTGGGGGTTTGGAGGATTGCACCTACCAAGTGTCTGGAAATAGCCAACATCAGTGTGCTAGAGTGACTCTGGACTACTTTGTCTATTATAGATTTACACTGGTACTAATGATCTCATCAACCAGCAAAGCCTTCCTACATGTGGTGCAAGAAAGAGTGACTATTATCTAATTCTTATTTTTTGTTTTAGTTCTAAAAACATTCTTAATGAGTAATGTGTAGGGCTGAGACCACACTGTCCCAGATGGTAACACGCATTACTGACCATTTGCAATGCAATTAACGCAATTGTCCAAAATCGGAGTGCATGCAATTTTCAAAAAATGGTGATCACATGAAATGCACTGCTATGCATTTCTCACATGATAACTGATCGCGGAAGCTCAAGATAAACGCACGTGTGGCATAGCCCTTAGTCGCTGTGCTGGGGGATCTGTCAAAATGACTAATAATAATAAATAGTGTGCTAGATGTCAAACTGATAAAGGAAAAACCTGATAAATATTTATATAGGAAGTATGTATTGGTGTTCTATTTCACCAAGCAACTGGGGGGAAACCAAACCTTACCAAGCACAGGCAACCATAGCATCTCCTTGTCAATCCACATCCAAGCCATCTGATAATGTCCACACATGCAGGAATCTAGTTTAACAGGCACACTTACAAATGTCCATTGAAGATGAAAACGTGGAATTTGGTTTAAAATGTACAGAACACTGTAATGTTTTGTTTTAGCCTGGAGATACTGGAATTTTCAGTGTCAAAAATGTTTTGACCTGACTAACAGGAAAAAAAAACCCACAAAAAAACAATACCTTTATACATAAAAAAATGTACAAAGAAATTAAATAAAGTTAAAGGGCCCAAAAGTAGCACACCAATACCTTTCAGAATATTAAAGTTCTGATCCTAAGAAGGTAGGAAATCCTACCTATTGCTACCTTCCTGGGTGGGCGCTAACATGAGCTGTCAAATTTCTGCTTGTGAAGCACCTGATAGCTTACCGCCCGCTTCAGTGCACCTGAGTGATTATCTAACCAACTATTAGAGATATTAGATCACACTGAAGCGTTCAATGAGTGGGCAGCCACTGCACAAGTGAGGATACTGTAGGCATTGATTGCATTTTCTTTGTTTCTTTAAAGGGCATGTCCACCCTTATTAACAACTTTTGTCATATAATAGAATACAGTCCCCCAGCCCCAACCGCTATAAAAATAATTTAAGAAAGTGACCAGATGTTTACTTACCTTCCCTCTCTCCTCCGACGCCCGGCCTTCTGCTGCAAGACACTGCAAGCAGGGCCGGGACCGCAGCCGCGTCCGTGAATGGCTGAGAGGCGCAGCCAATCACGGACGCGGCTGCCGGCTTCTCAGAATGCCGTGGGAGAGAGGGAAGGTAAGTACAGTTCTGGGGACTTTCTTAAAATTATTTTTTTTGCGGTTGGGGCTGGGGGAACATATCTATTATACGGGCAAGGGTTTTTATGGTAGTGGGAGGGATAGCAAAACGGGAGGGAGAGGGAGGGGGAGAAGGGCTGCAGTACGCATGCCAAACTTCTCCCGGAGGCCAGATAGGAGGCAGAGTCCTATATGGACTCTGCTATCCTCCTGGTGGGCAGTTTTTGGGACTTTGTGGGGGGACTACAGGAGAACCTTATGGAGCTGGGATGTAAGGTAAGGATTTTACTACACTACATGGTGGGGCCATTAGTGGGGGGGGGGAATTATAGTTTTGGGGGGTGGACATGCCCTTTAAAATAATAAAGCTAATCACTGCACTATGACACCTAAAGTAACCAATTAGATACTTGCAAACTACTACTTAGGGTAATGTAACACGACATTTAGCACAATGCAATGACAGAGTTGCTAACTTCCCGAAACAACAAAGTATGGGCAAAAAAAAAGGTTCAAGGGGTGTTTTAGGGTACCACTTGTGCTAAGCTGCTATGTGCATTTAAAAGAGGACTCCCTAAAAAGGCATTTGTCAATGACATAGTCGGAAACTGTTGATTAGAATTATGCATCACTTGGCTTTCGTCTATTAGCAAAATCTTGTAGTGCTTAAAGCCTTACATTCTCTATACACTTGGCCCTAGTTCACAGAGTTCAGACATGCTCATTGTTGTTGATTCAGGAAGATAAGGGGGAATTACATTACCAGAATGCAACCAAATGAGTAATACTAGCATGTTCTAGTAAATTTACCAAACTGTATACAATTGCCCATTGGCACAATTAAAGGATATTGCCACCTAAGAAATCGACTTTGGGGGATTCTATTGAAGAATAGAAAGAAAAGGAGCTATGTCTTAACTCTTGTTCTTCAATAAAACCTGCAGAAGTTAAGAAAATTACTCCGTCTCAGACTCCTCTTCTGATCTTCTGATGGGTGTAAACGCACTTTGTACTGTATGCGCATGTGCAGTGCATTTATGCATAAAGTACAAAGTGCTTCAGAACCACTGAGAAGATCAGCGGAGGAGTGCGAGATTCCTGCAGGTTTTATTGAAGAACTGGAGGTAAGACATAGCTGTACCCTGGCAAGTTGAAAATTTTGTTTCAGGGTGGAAGGTGCCCTGGTATGGCAGACTGACCAAAAAAAAAAAAAATCAAAATCAACTCAAGTGCCCTTTTGTTCTGGTGTTTTTGGCGGGAGGACATCTTTTGAATGTTTGTTTCAGGTGCCTAGAGTCTAGAAACTCATCTGACCTTAAGACTAAAGTAAAAAATGATTTCATGAAAGGCTCTCTACCATACAATATTAACTGCAAATTTACACAAAAAATGTGAATTCCTAGCAAACATGATCTTTATTTTATTATTCTAAAGAGAACAACCAAATTATATTTTATTCATATAAAACTATTAGCAAGAGGGAATGTGTTGAATCCATTGCACTCTTAGTTGGTCATACATTACCTCTGCATTAAAGGGCAACTGCGGCCTCCAAACAAGTTAGGATTAAATGAAAGCCTGCAGTCTTTCCTTTAAAAGGAGATCACATCTCTGGCTGCAGTCTGTGAGAAATTAAATTGGGGTGAATAATCATATTTCCTGCTTCCATTTGGTTGAGTGAATTCACTCATGCTCACACATACCTGGTTAGACTTAAAGGGTATCTCCACCCCCAAATTAAAAAAATGCCAGCTTAAAAACATAAAAATCTGCATAGAAATAGGCTTCCCACCTTGTTCCCTCTGTCTTGTCCCCTTCTGCTACTTCTGGGAATGGATAAGCAGAAGGGTCCAGATTGGCAGCCGTGTCTGTGATTGGCCGAGAGTCAGTAGAGGGAGCGAGGTTGGGTAAGTCTACTTCTGAGCTGATGTTTATGTTTTAAAGCATATAGACAAGCTTCTTTCTCCACAGGTGGTCTGCATTTATGAACTATGGTTAGCACACCACAGGATCCAGCCAAACTTATACCAATCAGCTCCCAACAACAGAGGAGTGATTTATTATGCTTTGTTTTGAGGCAAAAAGAATTGGAGGCATGATGCCCTTTTAAACTATAAAAGAAAAAATACTGTATATACTCGAGTATAAAATTACCCAAGTATAAACCGAGGCACCTATTTATACCAGAAAAAACTAGTAAACGTGGTCGACTCTAGTATAAACCGGTAGAAATCATGACCAGACTCACTACTGCCTAAGATTCTGTATTGTTTTTGAGCTTTAGTTGCCCTTTAAATGGACAGCAGAATTCCCATACAGTATGTTAATACTGTATGGGAATTCTGCTGTCCATTTAAAGGGCAACTAAAGCCTCAAAACAATACAGAATCAGAAAGCAACAATATATACCATTCTCCTTCTGATTCTGTATTGTTTTGAGGCTTTAGTTGCCCTAAATGGACAGCAGAATTCCCATACAGTAATAGCCATACTGGATTTGGCTATTACTGTATGAGAATTCTGCTGCCCATTGAAAAGGCAATTAAAGCCTCATTCCTAGGCACTCTAGATGTTTGTAAACTACAACTCCCAGCATGGTAGTTGGGAGTTGTAGTTTCTAAACATATGGAGTGGCAAGGTCATTTTGCCCCCTTAATAAAATACCACCTACACAACACGTTTTCTTACTTACTATTTCTTTCTTACTTCTGCCATGGGTAATATTTCTAAAAAAGAACAGTAAACACAGAAAATAAAATTTTGGATAAAACCAATGTACGTGAGCTGCTCACAGACCTCCGCTAGGAGTGCTCTTTAAGCAAAATCAGTTGAGACTTAAAATTGGATTGTGACAGTAAGCTGGCCATACACTAGGCTGACAATTGATAGATTAGACTTTGTCTATCAAATGTCTAAAGACTGCATTTAACAAAGAGCTGTTCTTATTTTGAGATAATCCAATTTGGCCCATTCATTTTGTGACCTCAATTGATTGCTTTAAAGAACGGCAAGGCGTTTCTTAAACTGGGTACACGCCATACAATAATCTGGCCCGACTGACCGGTTGGTTTCTTGCCAGCCGCGACCAGTCACCAACCACTCGTCAGTCCGTATCGGACAAACGCACGGTTGAAGGTTGTCTGAAAACAATGGGCGATCGTGTGATCCTCTATGGACGCCACATAAGTTGTGGAAAAACTGTCAGCTGCAGCCACTGTTGCCAGTACCATCAGTCCTTGCCGACTGGTCGGAAAGTGCTGAACGGCGGTCAGGAGAAAAGGATTGTACCATGTCAACTCCTCTTAAAGGGCATGTCCACCCCCAAGACTAACTTTCTATTTTATTTGGCCCAAATAAGAGCTCCAAAAACAAATTTTACAGCATGTAAATCGGTCCAGTGGTTCAAAGTTACAGACCTTTGTAGCTGGCTTAATCCTGCAGCATGAGACCAATACAGCGATTAACAGAGACAGGTTACGTTACCTTGCCGTTACACCACACCGCCCCACTACCTCTCTCCTTGAATACTGGGTTCTGATTGGAGTCCGGCAAGGAAGAATCTTCCTATTCTATCTCATTAAATATTGGGCAAAGCAAATGATTTTTAGAAAAATGAACATGGCGTTTGAGGTTGGTGCTATTATATAAAGAACATATAAAAAGTTTATTTTTGGGTGGACATACCTTTAGATAGATTATGCCTAAAGTATTGTATGGGCAACTTAAGGCTGGGTGATGCAAGCAGATTTTTAATGCCGAATGACCGATATTATTGGAAAAGACCCCCCCCCCCCCCAAGATGCCTGGACAGCAGTGTTTCCTCTAAGCTGTGCGATCTGACACAGCAGCACAGTGCAATGCAAGTTAAATAGTGCGCATGCAAGAATCTGGAGAAATATAGGTACATCAGTTTGTAGCGCACAAAATCTCTTTTTGCACACACAATCAGTAGAGTATTAGAGGGAAATTGCCTGTCATCACTCAGCCACTCTCTTGTGTACTAGGCTGTTATATGGCCTCTTCATCGCTGGTGACAGGAAGAGAGGGTTTGCTGACTGGGCAAAATGGCATCAACTTCCCCAGCCTTATGTCCACTTAAACAGAAATCTTTAAAATGTGGGAAACCAGAGTTGCTGTGAAATTTGCTAGTTTTATGTATATCATTAACTCCTTGAAGCCAAAAAATCTATCATCCTAAATAACGGCAAATGTCTTCAGTCAGTGGTTAGAACTAATACAGGGAGATGCAATATCCCGCCACACGGAAAATAAGTGCTACACTCGCGCTAACCAGTGTACTGTGTTAGCGGACAGTTTTGCGCGCCTGCACAATGTTGTTTTTTTTTTTTTTTACTTTGCGCAGGCAAGAGAAAACAATACATTTTGCCTCAAAAAAGTAACGCCTATTGTATGTGTTTTTAAACCTGCGCAAAAGGTCGCAACTTACCGCTTGTGTTACCGTTTGTGTATTAACGGCGCCCAAAGTGGTACATCGCAGGAAAGGTGTGCAGCTAGGTTGCGATTGAATTCATTGCATCTCCCCCTTAGTATTTAGCAATTGATGTGCACGGCCCATTTCTTTACTGTTTGTTTAAAACTCTTCAATACCAAGTTTTCTAAAATTAATAATAGGGAAATTATGTGGAAACGAACCGTTATTACACCTCTCGATATCTTCCATGATGTATTTGTGTTTTTCTGCAACCGTGATTTAAAGCCAGTCTTAGGTGTTTGTTCTAAATGGATATACTATGAAGGGAACTGGGCGAGGCACAGGCATTTGATAACTATCACAGAGGAAGGGTAGGGCTGAAATAGTTTAGGAAGTACTTGCATGTGCATACTGTATGTCTAGATAAGGGCAATAGAACGTGGTATGTTCTCTGGGAAAACACAAAGTTAAAAAATGCCACAGTTAGTTTATTTAAAGGAGATTTTACCTACCGGTATCTATTCCTTATAATTGCCCATTACTGGAAACTTATTACAATGAGATTTTTCCATTCTATTTTTTTTAATTGCCTATTCTGAAAACTATAATCTTCCCAACAATCACCCGTACCATTTTTTTTTATTGACCTGTCCACTATTTCTTTACATATCCAGTATGAAAAATCTTACATTTCAGCTGTCAATCAATGCCTTAATATCCTAAACCTTTCTTTTATGTATAGTTTTGCTGTTAACTGGAATTGTGACAGTTGGAAAGTGAAGCTCATGGTGGGAAATTCCCTTTCCAATGCTGCCTCATAGGGATTACTGAACATGTTGACCCTTAGTGAGTCAGTCTGTCTAGGGGACTGAGCTTGAGCAAAACAGGTTTTGGGTTGAAGAAGTGCAGCAACACAAACACACCAGAGAAAGTGCTACTTAAATGTATTCATTTATAGATTGAAATGAGGCAAAGTAATTTTTTCGGTGTACAATACCTGTAAGGCTTCTGCAAGTCGAATTAGATGCTCTTAGGAAATGATCAGTTTGGCAAGTTAAAGAAAATTGAAAGGGAAGTCTATCTTTGTTTAGCCATTTACATTTGCAACCTAGTGATAGGGTTGCAAAATGCGATTAGCAAAATGCAATTAGATCTAAATACCTACAGGTTTTCAAGGTTCTTTGGTTATTTTGTTGTCATTGTATTGCAACTTTATATAAAAGCTCAGCACATCCAGGCTATAGTTACTTTTTGGATGTCTCTTTCTTCTGAATTGTCTCCTTATTAGTTATATCAAGTATATAGCACCACATATAAGTTTAAGATTTACGTCAGTTCAGATCTCTCACCCTGGATGAGATATATATATATAATATATATATATATATATATCTTTAGGGTGGTGCCTAAACAGCGTGCTCTGTTTGTGTAATCCGGCACCGTATCATCATTTCACTGACTTATTTTATACACCTTTGTAGGTGATTGTGGTCACAAAGAACATGCTTTAATATAAACCCTTGGAAAGCCTTCAAAAATATATTCACATACACATACAAAGATGTGCTACAGCATACAGATCAAACACATACAAACATATATCTACACATAGACTGGAGATGGAGTCTTAGAGTCAGGCTGCTGTGAGGGATCCTAAACATAATAGCTTCCTCTTATGTACCAAGCAGAAAGCAGTATATAGATAAATATACATGTAGGCTATTTATATGGTTGTCAAACAGCCCATACATAAACGGAACCGTTAGGAATATGATCTAAAGCGACTAGGGTTCGGCACATACCAGGACATTCCTAATATGCAATAGTCATGCCCAGCTCAATAGGCTGGGCATGACATAAACCATTAATATCGATTTTTAACCAACTTTGGCCCGAATCGTAAGAGCCTGTAAAGCTACAATTTATATTATACGATACCCGTCCCTATCTGGGTAACGACCCAGTTGCGCCAGGGACGCAGATGTCCTAAGGGCCGAAAAACCTCCTAGTCATAACAAACGATTCATGTGGTTCCCATCACTGCCTGAACTCCGCTACCATCCCGGGTAAGAGAAACGCGACGCGCGTTTCGTCACGATCCACGTGACTTCGTCAGGAATAAGGAAGACAGAGTGCGCTCTACGATCTTAAATAACCCGACATGTCCGGCGTACTGACAAATTCAAATACAACACTTATTATACACACGGACAGTGTAGCCGACAGTGTTTCTAAACAAAGAACCCAGAACCCCTAAAATTCTGTAATACGGATACCAAAACTTTAAAAACATATATATTAATATGTAGAATGTGGATAACCTAAGTATGCTCATTATACCAAAATATTAAATGATTATTTATTTGATTATAGTTTTTCTAACATCTAAATACCCCTCTAAATAGAAGGGGGACATGGTAAAGGCAGGGTGTAAAAGAGGATAGAATATGAGGATTATTAAGATTTCAGCTAAATAGATCTAAAAATAACAAAGTCTCAAACCATAAAATTTGTTAGTAAATGATGTAGACAAGTCACAGAAAGCATTATTAGTTTTTGTCTTCATTTAAACCATAAGGTGATCCAGTAACCAGGTTAAAGATCATTTTAGCTCTTTTTGGAGGAGGGGTTTTTTCCACATCTCCTCCTTGATGCCCAACTCGATCTTTCTATACCACTAAAAAGTATCATATAGGGATTACCCCCATGTTTTTCCAATACATGCTTTGCAACACTGCTTCTTTTGTGGTTCCTTATTTTTTATTGCCTCTAAGATGTTCCTGAAATCGGGTGGTATTCATCGTTCTTCTGGTTTTTCCAACGTATTTCTATCACATTTACATTTTATCACATATATTACATAGATGATTGACATGTAATCAGACTTTAAATTTGTATTTCTTTCCCCATTTGTCTACAAAAAAGGTTTCTTGAGAATTGTATTGGCAGCTATTGCATCTACCACGTTTCCTATTACCGATGGTCGCTTTTATCCCCATCCATTCTTCTATCCCCTTTCTTTTGTTTTCGGAGAAATGGCTATGACATAAAAACTCTTTCAAATTAGGGGCCTTCTTGCAATCATCTGGGGATTTTTCCCCACTCTAGACCTTCATCTTCAGATATGAGATACCAATATTTACGTAGAATTTGAGTTAAATCATCCCATTGTTCATTGTATTTCGTTAATTAAGCAAATATTCTCAAAACTTTTTTGTTTAACAGTTTTCTCTTGTAGAAGGGATTCCCTTTCCACTTTCCTCACCTTTCCTAATGATTTCTTCATTAATGTTTTTAGAATATCCTCTTTTTTCAAAGTCTTCACACATATCTTGTGCTTTGCCGATCAAAGACTCTTTGGGAGCAGTTTCGTTTAACTCTCAAAAAGTTGACCTGCTGGTATTGCTTTTATAGTGGTATATGGATGGTGACTAGTGGCATTTGTAGTACCGAGTTCACAGCTGTGGGTTTGATGAAAGTTCTGGTTTCTATTTTTCCATCGTTTTAGTTGATCAAAAAGCGTCCAAAAAAATTCTATCTCCTTTTCTGTATGTTCATGGTCAGGTGTATATTAAGTTGTTATTATTTAAATCACCCATGAATCTTCAGCATCTTTTTTAGTCCCTGCCACAGCATCAAAATATCATCCTCATATCGATCCACATATATTTTCCTCACAGAATTTTAAACATAACCTCCTGTACATCTATCATCTCCCATCTTCCTAGATGTAAATTGCATAGGTGGGGGCACAAGTGGCCCCCATTGCGGTCCCCCTATCTGTCGGATAGAAGGACCCATTAAAGACAAAGACATATTTTTAAGGACCACTTTCAACAGGTCACACACGAAATTTGTATGATCTTTGTATGAATCCTCTTGATTCCAGAAAACAGCTTTTATGCCTTTTGGTGTGGTATTGACGGATATAATCCATCTACATCCATGGTTATTAATAAGGGTCGTCGGTACAGAGATTCCACTCAATCTTGCTCTAAAACATCTCTCGTGTCTTTAAAATATGATGGTAAGGTGAGTAAAAAAGGTTCTAAGTATATAGTCTATATATTTACTAGCACCCTCAGTAGGGCCCCCCATTCCGGAAATAATTGGTCTTCCATGTGGCATTTGTTTATTCTTGTGGATTTCTGGAATATGGTACATGGTCGGTAATCTAGGTGTCTTGTTAAAGATGAAATTATATTCTTTCTGGTTAATTAACCCCAACCTCAAACCGTCTTCCACTATAAGTTTTATTTTATCCTGAACTTCATTTGTTGGGTTCCTATCCAATTTGAGATATTGCTGGTCATCTCTCAGTGTCTCAAAGCTTCTCTTTTATATTTTTCCTTTGAAGTCACAACTACATTCCCTCCTTTATCTGCAACCTTGATTTCTAAATTCTCCCTAATTTGTAAATTTCTTAACGCCTTTCTCTCGTCCATCGTTAAGTTGTCTATAACATCATTCTTTTTCTAAGTTTAATCACTTCAGATTCTACACCGATCAATAACATTTTAATATAGCATATTGTTTCAACGGGGGAAAGAATTTTGATTTTGGTTTGAGATGTGTATATCCTATATGCTTTATATCTTGGTTTTCTCTCTCTTGTTCCTCATCTCTTAGATCTTCCAACACCCTGTAATGCTTTTTTGTCATGAATCCTAATTTCTTTTGGGGACAGTCTTTAAACATTTACTCAGAGTAAGCTTCCTTGTCTCCTTATGCAGAAATCAAAAGATAGTCCGATACCAAGGGGTTGTGGAGGAGTTTGCAGCCAGAATGTACTACAATCTGTTGCTCCGAAAACAATGGCTACACTGCAGGGGTAGTAATGTCTTGACTTCATGGGGTAGATGGCTTGATTTCAAGATGTCACAACAACTACAGTTCAAGGAAGCTGACTTTCTAAGCGTTTTATGTGTGGATTTGCATGACACTAAACGGTTATTTGGAATTTTCATAAAATTCACATTAGGGTGGAGTTAAACACCCACTTTGCGAACAATTATTTAAAGGCTTGATGTGCTATAGAGCTTTAGTTGATTTAAACCATAAACAATGAATGTTTTGATTGGGTTACTGAATGTACTTATGGAAATATGTTCATTGTATGAGTTTCATATGTTCAAATGCGCTATAGTGCTATAGTGTTTACAACAATTTGTGAAGGAGCATTCCTATAGTACAGTGATGGCGAACCTTTTAGAGACAGAGTGCCCAAACTACAACCAAAACCCACTTATTTATTTATAGTGCCACACTGCAACTTAATCTGAACACTGAGATTTGATTGACTCAGACAGATAGACACAGACTGATACATTAGATAGATTACCATTGATACCACATTACCAGACAAAGTTTGAGATCCAAAAACAGTAAGCATCAAAGAGTCCGCATTCTTCAAGATGGCCATAGTCCTTACATTAGATGGCGATCTATGATTAAGGGCGGAGCTGAAATGCGGCAGGTGGCTGACTGATCAGCGTGTGTGGTGCCAGTCTCTCGGTTTTTACCTGGCTTTGAATAATGATTGTAGTCTTGAAGGAAGTGCGGCTCTTTTTGGTTGTTGGCAGGAATTCCTGCCACTGTGGACAGCACTCTCTGGCAAATAAAACCAATGTACGTGAGCTGCTCACAGACCTCCGCTAGGAGTGCTGGCCAGAGAGTGCTGTCCACAGTGCAGGAATTCCTGGCAAACACCAAAAAGAGGCCGCACTTCCTTCAAGACATACAATCATTATTCAAAGCACAGGTAAAAACCGAGAGACTGGCACCACACACGCTGATCACGTCAGCCACCTGCCGCATTTCAGGCTCCGCCCTTAATCATAGATCGCCATCTATGATTAAGGGCATCTATGGCCATCTTGAAGGAAGTGCGGACTCTTTGATGCTTACTGTTTTGGATCTCAAACTCTTTCTGGTAATGTTGGATCAATGGTAATCTATCTAATGTATCAGTCTGTTGTCTATCTGTCTGAGTCAATCAAATCTCAGTGTTCAGATTAAGTTGCAGTGTTGGCACTATAAATAAATAAGTGGGTTTTGGTTGTAGTTTGGGCACTCTGACTCTAAAAGGTTCGCCATCACTGTACTAGGAGATGCTCCTTCACAAATTGTAATACACTATAAGCACTATAAGCGCATTTGAACATATGAAACCATACAATGAACATATTCCATAGTACATTCAGTAACCCAATCAAACATTCATTGTTATGGGTTTAATACAACTAAGCTCTATAGCACATCAACCTTTAAATAATTGTTCGCAAAGTGGGTGTTTAACTCCACCCTAATGTGAATTTTATGGAAAATTCCAAATAACCGTTTAGTGTCATGCAAATCCACAACATAAAAACGCTTAGAAAGTCAGCTTCCTTGAACTGTAGGTTGTTGTGACATCTTGAAATCAAGCCATCTACCCCATGAAGTCAAGACATTACTACCCTGCAGTGTAGCCATGTTTTCGGAGCAACAGATGTATGTACATTCTGGCTGCAAACTCCTCCACCAACCCCTTGGTACGGACTATCTTTTGATTTCTGCATAAGGAGACAAGGAAGCTTACTCTGAGTAAAATGTTTAAAGACTGTCCCCAAAAGGAAATTTAGGATATTCATGACAAAAAAGCATTACAGGTGTTGGAAGATCTAAGAGATGAGGAACAAGAGATGAGAGAAAACCAAGATATAAAGCATATAGGATATACACATCTCAAACCAAAATCAAAATTCTTTCCCCCGTTGAAACAATATGCTAATATTAAATGTTTATTGATCGGTAGAATCTGAGTGATTAAACTTAGAAAAAGAATGATGTTAAGACAACTTAACGATGGACGAGAGAAAGGCGTTAAGAATTTACAAATTAGGGAGAATTTAGAAATCAAGGTTGCAGATAAAGGAGGGAATGTAGTTGTGACTTCAAAGGAAAAATATAAAAGAGAAGCTTTGAGACAACTGAGAGATGACCAGCAATATCTCAAATTGGATAGGAACCCAACAAATGAAGTTCAGATAATAAAAACTTATAGTGGAAGACGGTTTGAGGTTGGGTTTAATTAACCAAAAGAATATAATTTCATCTTTAACAAGACACCTAGATTACCGACCATGTACCATATTCCAAAATCCACAAGAATAAACAAATGCCACATGGAAGACCAATTATTTCCGGAATGGGGGCCCTACTGAGGTTGCTAGTAAATATTAGACTATATACTTAGACCTTTTTTATCACCTTACCATCATATGTAAAGACACGAGAGATGTTTTAGCAAGATTGAGTGGAATCTCTGTACCGGAGACACCATTATAATAACCATGGATGTAGAGGGATTATATCCGTCATACCACACCAAAAGGCATAAAAGCTGTTTTCTGGAATCAAGAGGATTCATACAAAGATCATACAAATTTCGTGTGTGCCCTGTTGAAAGTGGTCCTGTAAATAAATGTCTTTGTCTTTAATGGGTCCTTCTATCAACGATAAGGGGGACCGCAATGGGGGCACTTGTGCCCCCACCTATGCAATTTACATCTAGGAAGAGTGGAGATGATAGATGTACAGGAGGTTATGTTTAAATTCATGTGAGGAAAAATATTGATGTGGATCCGATATGAGGATGATATTTTGATGCTGTGGGAGGGACAAAAAAGATGCTGAAGAATTCATGGGTGATTTAAATAATAACAACTTAATATACACCTACCATGAACATACAGAAAAAGGAGATAGAATTTTTGGACCTTTTGATCAACTAAAACTGATGGAAAAATAGAAACCGAGACTTTCATCAACACCCACACTGTGAACTCGGTACTACATGCCCTAGTCACCATCATATACCACTATAAAGCAATAACCGAGCAGGTCAGACTTTTGAGAGTTAACGAAACTGCTCCCAAAAAAGAGTCTTTGATCGGCAAAGCACAAGATATGTGTGAAGACTTTGAAAAAAGAGGATATTCTAAACATTAATGAAGAAAATCATTAGGAAAGGTGAGGAAAGTGGAAAGGGAATCCCTTCTACAAAAAGAAACTGTTAAACAAAAAAGTTTTGAGAATATTTGCTTAATTACGAAATACAATGAACAATGGGATGTTTAACTCAAATTCTACGTAAATATTGGTATTCTCATATCTGAAGATGAAGGTCTAGAGTGGGAAAAAATCCCCAGATGATTGCAAGAAGGCCCCTAATTTGAAGATATTTTATGTCATAGCCATTTCTCCGAAAACAAAAGAAAGGGGATAGAAGAATGGATGGGGATAAAAGCGACCATCGGTAATAGGAAAGTGGTAGATGCAATAGCTGCCAATACAATTCTCAAGAAACCTTTTTTGTAGACAAATGGGAAAGAAATACAAAGTTTAAATCTGATTACATGTCAATCATCTAATGTAATATATGTGATAAAATGTAAATGTGATAGAAATACGTTGGAAAACCAGAAGAACGATGATAACCCCGATTTCAGGAACATCTTAGAGCAATAAAAATAAGGAACCACAAAGAAAGCATTGTTGCAAAGCATGTATTGAAAAACATGGGGGTAATCCCTATATGATCCTTTTTAGTGGTATAGAAAAAGATCGAGTTGGGCATCAGAGGAGGAGATGTGGAAAAAACCCTCCTCCAAAAGAGCTAAATTGGATCTTTAACCTGGTACTGGATCACCTTATGGTTTAAATGAAGACTAAACTATATTGCTTTCTGTGACTTGTCTACATCATTTACTAACAAATTTTATGGTTTGAGACTTTGTTATTTTTAGATCTATTTGCTGAAATCTTAATAATCCTCTATTCTATCCTCTTTTACAACCTGCCTTTACCATGTCCCCCTTCTATTTAGAGGGGTATTAGATGTTAAGAAAACTATAATGCAAATAATATCATTTAATATTTTGGTATAATGAGCATACTTAGGTATCCACATTCTACATATTAATATAATGTTTTTAAAGTTTTTGATATCTCGATTACAGAATTTTAGGGGTTCTGGGTTCTTTGTTTAGAAGCACTGTCGGCTACACTGTCCGTGTGTATAATATTGTATTTGAATTTGGCAGTGCACCGGACATGTCGGGTTATTTAAAGACGTAGAGCGCACTCTGTCTTCCTTACGTCCTGACGAAGTCACGTGGATCGTGACGAAACGCGCGTCGGCGTTTCTCTTACCTGGGATGGTAGCGAGTTCTAGGCAGTGATGGGAACCACATGGAATCGTTTGTTATGACTAGGAGGTTTTTCGGCCCTTAGGACATCTGCGTCCCTGGCGAACTGGGTCGTTACCCAGATAGGGACGGGTATCGTATAATATAATTTGTAGCTTTACAGGCTCTTCTTACGATTCGGGCCAAAGTTGGTTAAAAAATCGATATATATGGTTTATGTCATGCCCAGCCTATTGAGCTGGGCATGACTATTGCATATTAGGAAGTCCTGGTATGTGCCGAACCCTAGTCGCTTTAGATCATATTCCTACGTTCCGTTTATGTATGGGCTGTTTGACAACCATATAAATAGCCTACATGTATATTTATCTATATAGCTTTCTGCTTGGTACCATAAGATGAATCTATTAATTGATTTTAGGATCCCTCACAGTCAGCCTGACTCGTAAGACTCCATCCCAGTCTATGTGTAGATATATGTTTGTATGTGTTTGATCTGTATGCTGTAGCACATCTTTGTATGTGTATGTGAATATATATTTGAAGGCTTTCCAAGGGTTTATATTAAAGCATGTTCTTTGTGATACACAAGTCACCTAACAAAGGTGTATAAAATCAAGTCAGTGAAATGATGATACGGTGCTGGATTACACAAACAGAGCACGCTGTGTAGGCACCACCCTAAAGATATATATATATATATATATATATATATATATATTTAAGAAAAACTATAATGCAAATAAATATCATTTATATTTTGGTATAAATGACATACTTAGGTTATCCACATTCTACATATTAATATATAGTTTTTAAATGTTTGTGATATCTCGTTTACAGAATTTTAGGGGTTCTGGGTTCTTTGTTTAAAGCACTGTCGCTACACTGTCCGTGTGTATAATAAAGTTGTATTGAATTTGGCGTGACCCGGACCGTCGGGTTATTTAAAAGGTCGTAGAGCGCACTCGTCCTTCCTTACGTCCTGACGAAGTCACGTGATCGGGACAACGCGCGTCGGCGTTTCTCTTACCTGGATGGTAGCGGATTCTAGGGAGTGATGGGAACACATGGAATCGTTGTTATGACTAGGAGGTTTTTCGGCCCTTAGACATCTGCGTCCCTGGCGCAACTGGGTCCGTTACCCAGATAGGGACGGGTATCGTATAATAATGTAGCTTTACATGGCTCTTACGATTCGGCCAAAGTTGGTTAAAAAATCGATAATATATGGTTTATGTCATGCCCCTATTGAGTGGTCATGACTATTGCATATTAGGAACGTCCTGGTATGTGCCGAACCCTAGTCGCTTTAGATCATATTCCTAATGGTTCCGTTTATTATGGGCTGTTTGACAACCATATAAATAGCCTACATGTATATTATCTATATAGTTTCTGCTTTGTACAATAAGATGAAGCTATTATGTTTAGGATCCCTCACGTCAGCCTGACTCGTAAGATCCCTCCCAGTCTATGTGTAGATATTGTTTGTATGTTTTGATCTGTATGCTGTAGCACATCTTTGTATGTTTATGTGTATGTGAATATATATTTGAAGGCTTTCCAAGGGTTTATATTAAAGCATGTTCTTTGTGACACACAAGTCACCTAACAAAGGTGTATAAAATCAAGTCAGTGAAATGATGATACGGTGCCGGATTACACAAACAGAGCACGCTGTGTAGGCACCACCCTAAAGATATATATATATATCATCAGGGTGAGAGATCTGAACTGACGTAAATCTTAAAACTTATATGTGGTGCTATATACTTGAATATAACTAATAAGGAGACAATTCAGAAGAAAGAGACATCCAAAGAAGTACTATAGCCTAGGATGTGCTGAGCTTTTATATAAATGTTGCAATACAATGACAAGCAAAAATAACCAAAGAACCTTGAAAACCTGTAGGTATTTAGATCTAATTGCATTTTGCTAATCGCATTTTGCAACCCTAATCACTAGGGTTGCAAAATGTAAATGGCTAAACAAAGATTAGACTTCCCTTTCAATTTTCTTTAACTTGCCAAACTGATCATATTCCTAAGAGCATCTAATTCGACTTGCAGAAGCCTTACAGGTATTGTACAACCGAAAAAATTACTTTGCCTCATTTCAATCTATAAATGAATACATTTAAGTAGCACTTTCTCTGGTGTGTTTGTGTTGCTGCACTTCTTCAACCCAAAACCTGTTTTGCTCAAGCTCAGTCCCCTAGACAGACTGACTCACTAAGAGGTCAAGCATGCTCAGTAATCCCTATGAGGCAGCATTGGGAAAGGGAATTTCCCACCATGAAGTTCACTTTCCAACTGTCACAATTCCAGTTACAGCAAAACTATACATAAAAGAAAGGTTTAGGATATTAAGGCATTTGATTGACAGCTGAAATGTAAGATTTTTCATACTGGATATGTAAAGAAATAGTGGACAGGTCAATAACAAAAAATGGTACGGTGATTGTTGGGAAGAATTATAGTTTTCAGTAATAGGCAATTAAAAAAAATAGAATAGGTAAAATCTCATTTTAATAAGTTTCCAGTAATGGGCAATTATAAGGAATAGAATACCGGTAGGTAAAATCTCCTTTAAATAAGAACTAACTGTGGCATTTTTTAACTTTGTGTTTCCCAGAGAACATACCACGTTCTATTTGCCCTTATCTAGACTATACAGTATGCACATGCAAGTACTTCCTAAACTATTTCAGCCCTACCCTTCCTTCTGTGATAGTTATCAAATGCCTGTGCCTCGCCCAGTTCCCTTCATAGTATATCCATTTAGAACAAACACCTAAAGACTGGCTTTAAGAAATCACGGTTGCAGAAAAACACAAATACATCATGGAAGATATCGAGAGGTGTAATAACGGTTCAGTTTCCACATAATATTCCCTATTATTAATTTTAGAAACTTGGTATTGAAGAGTTTTAAACAAACAGTAAAGAAATATGGCCGTGCACATCAAATTGCTAAAATACTAAGGGGGAGATGCAATGAATTTCGAAGTCGCAACCTAGCTGCACACTTTCCTGCGATGTATTAACCACTTTGGCGCCGTTAATACACAAACGGTAACACAAGCGGTAAGTTGCGACCTTTTTCGCAGGTTTAAAAACACAATACAATAGGCGTTACTTTTTTGAGCAAAATGTATTGTTTTCTCTTGCTCTGCGCAAAGTAAAAAAAAAAACAACATTGTGCAGGCAGCGCAAAACTGTCGCTAACACAGTACACTGGTTAGCGCGAGTGTAGCACTTATTTTCCTGTTGTGCGGGATATTGCATCTCCCTGTATTAGTTCTAAACCACTGACTGAAGACATTTGCCGTTATATTAGGATGATAGATTTTTTGGCTTCAAGGAGTTAATGATATACATAAAACTAGCAAATTTCAGCAACTCTGGTTTGCCACATTTTAAAGATTTCTGTTTAAGTGGACATAAGGCTGGGGAAGTTGATGCCATTTTGCCCAGTCAGCAAACCCTCTCTTCCCTGTCACCAGCAGATGAAGAGGCCATATAACAGCCTAGTACACAGAGTAGTGGCTGAGTGATGACAGGCAATTTTCCCTCTAATACTCTACTGATTGTGTGTGCAAAAAGAGATTTTGTGCGCTACAAACTGATGTACCTATATTTCTCCAGATTCTTGCATGCGCACTATTTAACTTGCATTGCACTGTGCTGCGTGTGTGCAGATCGCACAGCTTAGAGGAAACACTGCTGTCAGGCATCTATGGGGGGGGGGGGGTCTTTTCCAATAATATCGGTCATTCGGCATTAAAAATCTGCTTGCATGCACCCAGCCTTAAGTTGCCCATACAATACTTTAGGCATAATCTATCTTAAAGGGTATGTCCACCCAAAAAATAAACTTTTTATATGTTCTTTATATAATAGCACCAACCTCAAACGCCATGTTCATTTTTCTAAAAATCATTTGCTTTGCCCAATATTTAATGAGATAGAATAGGAAGATTCTTCCTTGCCGGACTCCAATCAGAACCCAGTATTCAAGGAGAGAGGTAGGTGGGGGGTGGGTGGGTGTGTAACGGCAAGGTAACGTAACCTATCTCTGTTAATCGCTGTATTGGTCCATGCTGCAGGATTAAGCCAGCTACAAAGGTCTGTAACTTTTGAACCACTGGACCGATTTACATGCTGTAAAATTTGTTTTGGAGCACTTATTTGGGCCAAATAAATATAGAAAGTTAGTCTTGGGGGTGGACATGCCCTTTAAGAGGAGTTGACATGGTACAATCCTTTCTCCTGACCGACCGTTCAGCACTTCCGACCAGTCGGCAAGGACTGATGGTACTGGCAACAGTGGCCGCAGCTGACAGTTTTCCACAACTTAGCGTGCGGTCCATAGAGGATCACACGATCGCCCATTGTTTTCAGACACCTTCAACCGTGCGTTTGTCCGATACGGACCGACGAGTGGTTGGTGACTGGTCGCGGCTGAGGCAAGAAACCAACCGGTCAGTCGGGCCAGATTATTGTATGGCGTGTACCCAGTTTAAGAAACGCCTTGCCCGTTCTTTAAAGCAATCAATTTGAGGTCACAAAATGAATGGGCCAAATTGGATTATCTCAAAATAAGAACAGCTACTTGTTAAATGCAGTCTTTAGACATTTGATAGACAAAGGTCTAATCTATCAAATGTCAGCCTAGTGTATGGCCAGCTTAACTGTCACATCCAATTATAAGTCTCAACTGATTTTGCTTAAAGGGAAAGTCCAGCCCCAAAATAAAAACTTACATACAGGTAAATCACCCCCCAAAACCCTAAACAGTAATAGTTTGAAATGTGAAATATATAAGTCTAACCTGAAATCCTGCACAATGTCCTGTCACCTCTGTTTCTGCTTCCTGGTTCTTCCAGTTAGCAACTGTCAGTTATGGATTTGAGAGTTGACATCACAGCCAATTACTGAATGTTAATCCCCTGTCTGCCTCTTCTGAGCATGCCCAGGCTCAGTAAAGGCTCAGTACAGGTTTCTAAATTGCTCAGTTTCCATGAGGCCTCCAGAAGCATAGCAGGCATACAGTAATGAATTCATAGGACAAACTATGATATATCAACATATTTTAAAGAGGGCTTTCTTTCCAAAAGATGTTCTTATGAGGGTGGAGTTGTCTTTTAAAGATTTGTCAAAAACAATTGGTCATGTTGTAGAACACCATCATTCACTTGGCTAATCTGACCAAAATATCAATATGTACCAGCCCTTTATGTGTGTTAAAATGTTATATTGTACCAGCCCTTATTGTCAAAGTGTTATATTCTGTATAACTTTGTTGTCCTTTAAAAATTATCACACGGCTATGGCTGCTTCCAATATAAATGGCATTATGCTAAAGGTATACATGGGCAACTTTATGCTCCCCTATGAACTAGGAGCTGATGAACAGATACTTTGGGCAATAATCTGACCCGACCGAATGCATACACACTGGTTAGATATTGCCCAAAGCAGCCATTTGCCATTTTGAGTGCACATTGACCATCTGTAGGAACCTTGCTTAAAAG
The DNA here is from genome assembly GCA_019447015.1 of Hymenochirus boettgeri. NCBI lineage: Eukaryota > Metazoa > Chordata > Amphibia > Anura > Pipidae > Hymenochirus > Hymenochirus boettgeri. The sequence goes on along the minus strand of CM033471.1, from coordinate 72,266,193 downwards.
GCACAAGGCATTCAGTTTGCAACTTCCTTAAGTAAATAAAGGCATCAATCAACAATGATGGAGATTTTATCTCCAGGTGTAGAAATCATTCTTCGCAATAAGAACGGTCTTACAAAGAGTGTGTTCAATAGGTGTAATTATTAGATAGTTTCAAGAGAAAACTAGATGCAGGTTTTATGCCTTCCTGTGGATCAACTCTCACAAGGAACTCTTACTCTTACAGGGGTAGGGTACAAAAATTCTAAATAAATAATATAAGTAAATAAACACCACAGATGTATGGTATTATGTAATAACTAGTATTAAAATGAAAGTAAAATCTTTAGAGAAAGTAGATGCAGGTGTCTTTTTTTTCCTTCTGCAAGCTCACAGCTGATACAGTGTCCTTTTTTTTCCTTCTGCAAGCTCACAGCTGCTTTACAGGTGGCTTTGGAAATAAGGCAAGTACTGCAGTGTGGGAGGGTGTCATTTTAACAAATGTAGTGGTCAAAGCTACCCTTCAATGTTCAGGATGCTTAGGCCATATATTTCGCAGCCATTTAGCAAACACGATTGTTCTTGTTGGAACAAAAGGAAAACACTTCAGCTCAAGTTAAAGAAACTTTCAGATGTCATCCACCACCCACACAATTGCAGGGTCCTCCAAGTGTGTTAGTGTGTAAGCTGTTCAAACAAAGGTTTTTGCCTTTGCCAGCAATACACCATAAAACAGGTGCTGATTGCATGAAATTGCAGCCTGTGCAGAGAACACACCAGCAACACAAGTAGAGCTATTGTCATCGATAAATCTTTCAACTCCAACATGGCATTGTCATGGTTGATAAAAAGAGCTGCACAGATTAATGGTTTATTTAGCACTTGAAACAGAGGCAAGAACAGGCCAAGAAGGATTTAAAGGGCAACTTTAAATACATCATGGCATGGTCTATGGAATTCACATTTATTTTGGAAGAAAAACAATTTTAAACAGGAAAAAGCCAAAACTGATGGCAGTCATAGATATGTCTGTTTACAAATAGCAGCATAAAGGAAAGGATTCAAGCAGTATATAACGTCATCTGCCAGTGGGCAATTGGAAACTGTATATCAAAAACAGCAGGACTCAGACATTCCAGTTACAAGCTAAAACAATTACTCTCCAACTTAAATACTGGTAAATCTGTACCACTGCCAAGGCCCCAAAGGCTGCCTTTATCTCTGTATTTCATACAGATGCACAGAATTCAAACATCCTCTTTAAGATGCGAGCAACACACTTTTAGATCTCTGTCCCAACCTTTAAAGACCACTGTGCTCTTTGGCCAGGTCTACTTCGTTTCTATTTGAAATATACTTTTAAATTGGTGTACAGAGTCGCATCTATTTTCAAAATGCTTTTCCTTTTCCATGCACAGCAGCAGCAGAAGGGGCCAGACCAGTAGCGGCATCAGTGATTGGTTGAGATGCGCTAGCAAGCCAGATTCCCTTTGCACTAAAATGTTTTCACTCTACTGATTATGGTGATACCAGGTAAATAAAATTTTACATTTCTTGTCAAGAAAAAATATCAAAATGAGCACTTAGGGCTAGGCCACACTACTGCGTTTTAACACATGATCAATCACTATTGCTATCCGATGGCGTGTTAAAAGTGCACGCTAGACATGAAAGTGCACTGCAGACCAGTTAGGGGTTGCCAATGCTGACCCATGTAAACAAACAAAGCACATATAATGTGTAAGGGAACATTAGAAATGGTCCATAAAGCAATGTAAAAGTTCTGGCCTGATAAATCAAGTTCTTTTTACATAGTGTGGATCTTCGTGTTTGCCTTGCTTACCAGGGGATGACAAAATACACTGTAGGAAGAAGGCAAGCCAGCAAAGGCAGTGTGATGCTCTGGGAAAGGTTCTGCTAGAAATCCATTATGAGGATGTTACTTTGACATGTACACACACCCAAACGTTGTTGCACCCCTTCCCTGATGGCAATGGCCTTTTTCTGCAGGATAACACATCCTGTCGCATTTCATTTAATTCAAAAAAGGTTTGAGGAAAACAAAAAATATTTGTACAGTTTACACAAAACATGGAAATGCCTTAAAGGGTATCTTTACTTTTTTTTTTACAAAAAAATAGAATTTTCAAATATTGTACCACGGTGGCTCAGTGGTTAGTAGCACTGATGCCTTGCTGCACTGAAGTCCTGAGTTCGATTCCACCCTTGGACACATGTGCAAGGAGTTTGTATGTTCTCCCCGTGCTTGCATGGCTTTCCTCCGGGCATTCCGGTTTCCCCCACAATTATAAAGACATACTGAAAGGTTGTATGTGTCAAATAAATGTGCTTAGATTGTAAGCTCTTCGGGCAGGGCTTGATGTGAATGTATACATGTAATTGTAAAGCACCAAGGAAGACATTGGTGCTATATAGATCCATAATAATAATAATAATTGTACCTTTAGATACAGCAAGATCCCAGTACTTTTTTCGAATTTTAAATCTGAGCTGTAAATTCTGAGAAATCATCATTTGAAATCACAGCATTTACAAGGAAAGACCTGTCACTCCAGAAGCAAAAATTAGAAAATGTGCCCTATCCCCAACCTCTTTCTAGGATCCTTAGCTGCCTTCCAGTGCAATTTCTGCAATATTTAAGAGATTCAGCAGAGAAAAGAAAGAAGGGGGAGGGAGGGGGAGATGCTTACGGTAAGCAGTGCTGTGTCCATGCTAAGGCTGTGCAGAAGTGTGGCAGACAATACAAGAAGGCAGTTAGTAAGAGAGGCGGGGGCAATTATTAGCACTCACTTAAAATGTTAACAATTTAAAAGTAATGTCCACCCCTTAGAATAAAAAATTAGTATGTTAAGCAGGACCCCCTAAACCTAGAGTCTGTTTTGGTTATAGAGTTTAAATCTGCTCCCAGCTAGAGAAATGATACTTACAAGTTTGAGATCCAATGCCGCTTCTTGTCTCTTCACTCACTCTCCACTGCTGCTGCTCTGCTCTTTTTCTGTTCCCGAGCAGCAGCAGTGGAATCTCATCTGAAAATGGCAGTCAGCCATTGGCCGAAACGTCACTGTCATGCCCGTGATTGACTGCCTTACCTGGAAGTGGAGAGCGAAGTGCAGAGCTACCGCGGTGGATCGCAAGGCTAGTAAGTATGAGATCTCTTCCTGGAAGCAGATTTACACACTATAACCAGAACAGACTCTAGGTTTAGGGTGGTCCTGCTAAACATACTAATTTAATTCCAGAGGGGTGGATATACCCTTTAAAGACAAAGCAAGCACAGATAAATTGTGAGTACCACCATTTTACTTCTCTCAAATTGTAGTTTCAGAAAAGGTAAAGTTCTCTAAGGGAGTATACGGACCCTTTAATATTATTCAACAAAATCACAATTACCTCAATGCGTAAAAGTACTGTTTTACAACACAAGACCTTAACCCGGGTGAACACCTAGGTTTTGTAATTCAGCTTTACCTAACCCATAGCGTTAGTTTTTACGCTCATTTGTAGCTCAGAAACAAACAGCTTGTCAATGGAGGAGTTTCCTCAGCACACCTTCATTTTCTGGGTTCCCGCACTGCATTAAATCACGGTAATCTACCTTATTGTCTTTTCACAGCATAACAACTCTAATATATGCAGTGTAATTGGGAAACACAGGTTACATTTAAACTAACCCCTTTTGCAAGGTTTGGAATTCACATTAAATCACACAGAGAACTAAACTGATCAAAGAGTGAAAGTGCTTCCGCCTTGAAGTGATGAGCCTGATTAGACCCTCTGGGGATATTCATAAGCAGCTGAAAATCCCTCATAGTCTACTGTCAAGGCTTTCAGATATAATCAACATTTACTGATGGCTCATTTTTCAGTCCCTTGATTTTAGTTCCATTTATGCATCCAGGGGTTTTCAAATAAAGATGTAAATGATGTAAATGTTGGTTTATAATCTATAAATATTGCAATGGTTATATTTATGTAGCCTTTTTAAGCTACCGAGTTTCTGAGAGTAGATTACAAACACATTACGGTAGGTAATGGAACTGCATACAAATAATGCACATATAGAATGCATGACAAAACACCCTAACTTTGATTGAATCAGATTGGGTCAGCGGAACATGCCTCTACTAAGTAATCAAACTTGTCAGGTACCAATTGGACATGGCTTTCAAACAAGCCTAGTATGATGCCTCTAGCTTCTCTGCACTTTTTTTTATTTATAGGCTTGTAAAGTTACAGTTCCTTGGGGGGGGCATGCCCTTTCAGCTGGGTACAGATGTGGGATATGGCAAGGAACAACGATTTGTTTGTGTAAGGGCAATTAGTCAGGCATCATTTATGATTCTTGGAGTTACTGATGATCCACCTGACCAACCACCTATACATAAACTAATTATTGTTCGAAACAGCCATTAAGTGTGCTGTGTGTACCTACCGTTAAATTGGATGTTTCTATTTTTTAAAAAGCTGAAGGGAATCCAAATTTGTACATATCAATTAGCAAGACTGGGTTAAACTCCCAGCACCAAAATGGTTAATTAAAACATTAAATGCCACATCAACAAGTGACTGAATAATAAGATCTGCAATATAAATAACTCTGCCGCCGCGCTCTGCAACCAGCTCACCCCGCTCTGCAACCAGCTCAGCCGCCGCCAAGCTCTTGCACCAGCTCAGCCGCCCCGCTCTGCAACCAGCTCAGCCGCCCGCTCTGCAACAGCTCGCGCCCCGCTCGCAACCAGCTCAGCCGCCCCGCTCTGCAACAGCTCAGCCGCCCCGCTTGCAACCAGCTCAGCCGCCGTCTGCAACCAGTCAGCAGCCCGCTCTGCAACCAGCTCAGCCGCCCCGTCTGCAACCAGCTCAGACCGCCCCGCTCTGCACCCGCTAGCCGCCCTTGCCAACCACCAACCGCCCCGCTCTGCAACCAGCTCAGCGCACCGCTCTGCAAAAAGCTCCGCCGCACCGCTCTGCAAACAGCTCAGCGCCCCGCTCTGCAACCAGCTCAGCCGCCCCGCTCTGCAACCAGCTCAGCCGCCCCGCTCTGCAACCAGCTCAGCCGCCCCGCTCTGCAACCAGCTCAGCCGCCCCCCTCTGCAAACAGCTCAGCCGCCCCCCTCTGCAACCAGCTCAGTCGCCACACAGCTAAATAGTTCTTACATCAACCATTTAAGTATTACATTCTGTAACTATCTTTGAAAGGTAAAGGGGACACAAACGTACAATAATTTACAATAAATCTGTTAATGCACAAATAACACATGTAACCTAAATAGAATAGAATTACTACAAGGATTCAAGTGCCAGGGTGTCACACAGACTAAGGGCTAGGCCACACTGCTGCGTTTTTTTTGCGTTTGCGCTTGCGTTTGCGTTTGCGATTGCGCTTGCGATTTTTCAAAATTATTGAAAACGCGGCAACGCAAAAAAAACGTGCGTTTTTCGATGCGTTTGCGTTTGCGTTTTGCGTTCTGCATTTTTAATCGCAATCGCATGCGATTTCCTATACTTATTGAAGAAATCGCAAGCGCAAACGCAAAAAAATCGCACATGAAATCGCATGCGATTGCGATTGCGTTTGCGTTTGCGTTTCAGTGTGGCCTAGCCCTTAATCTTCTTAAAAGGGGGAACATTTACTGCCACTCCCCGCCCACCATAACTACCATGACAACCACAAGCAGTAGCTTTATGAACCCAATGCAACAAGCCACACAAGCGATTTAGCAGCTGCTTTTTATGTTAATGACGAACAGTCCATTAATCAGCACTCTGCCCATTATGTCTGTTGACATGTATCACGTCTTATTTGCTCCAATGAAATCGCTCGTGTGGCTTTACCCCACAGACTCAATCCCCCTCTTACTTCTGTGCGCCGCCACCAGCGACTTTCCGTCCTTGATCAGCTCTTTGATGAACTTATTGGTCTTGTCCAGCTCGATTTCGTGCGATTTCAGTCGGTCCCTGAAGTGGGGGCTGTCCAAGTAACAATCGCTGAATTCCAGCGGAGGTAACCCCATCCCGTGTGTGGGAATCAATACAACCCAGTTCGGAACGATTCACCTAGAGGGAATCCCTCCTATTGGAAGCGGCCCCCTCAGTGCCAAGCAGCCGCAGGGCGGGAGGGAGATCCCTTCACACTCATCGATCGCCCAAGGAAAGTTTTTGCTGGAAGGGGAGGAGTGGCGCGAGCTACGGTCACACACACATACACATAATACAGGCTGGAGACTGAGACAAGCCGGGACAGCGATGGTATCCGGGTCCCTCCAGCTCCCCTATTGGCCACTTTGTGTTTTGCGCAGTGAAGGAAATGAGCGTTAGAAATGTGGGAACCTCTCAGATGAGGCCATGTGATCTAATTCTGCCCCGCCCACCGTGATCGGTCCAATCGCCACCTCCATCTTTGAGCTCTGACAGTTCTCAGTGGGCGTGGTTAGTCAATCCCCATGTGGCGCACTGGCCCCGCCCAATAACACCCGCCCACTACATTCGGTTAACTTATTGCAGCAGTGCGGTGTGTTCCAGCAATCTGTATCTCTGGGACTTGTTCAGTCTGTTCAGTCAGATTGTTCTGTCAGTCTGTCACAGTACAATAAAGTTATTATTACGGTGATAGCCGGGAAGGTGTGTCAGTCTGTCTGTATAATAAAGTTGTTATTATTACGGTGATAGCTGGGAAGGTGCGTCAGTCTGTCTATACAATAAAGTTATTATTACGGCAAAAGCCGAGACGGTGTGTCAGTCTGTACAATAAAGTTATTATTACGGCAAAAGCCGAGACGGTGTGTCAGTCTGTCTGTACAATAAAGTTATTATTACGGCGATAGCAGGGACATTGCGTCAGTCTGTCTGTACAATAAAGTTATTATTACGGTGATAGCTGAGACGGTGTGTCAGTCTGTCTGTACAATAAAGTTATTATTACGGCGATAGCAGGGACATTGCGTCAGTCTGTCGGCAACACGGTAATGATTAACTTATTGGACTGACAGATCGGGTCGCGGCTCTTACCGTAATAATAACTTTATTGCAGACTAACTGCGCACCATTCCCGGCTATCAACGTAATAATAATTATTGTACAGACTAACTGACGCCCAATTCCCGGCTATCACCGAAATAATTATATGTACAGACAGACTGACGCACTGCTGGTATCTCACCTAATGTAAATATAACCTTATTGTACTGACAGACTGACGCACCTTCCCGGCTATCACCGTATAATAACTTTATGTTAGAAGACTGACACAGACCGTTCCCGGCTCATCACAGTAATATAACTTTATTTACGACAGACTGATGACGCAACCATCCCGGCTATAACGGTAATAATTACTTTATGTATGAAAGACTGACCACACCGTCCCCTGGACTATCACAGTAATAATAACGCTTTATGTACTGACAGACTGACACACCGTTCCCGATATCACCGTAATAATAACTTTATTGTACTGACAGACTGACCCACCATCCCGCCTATCACCGTAATAATAATTATGTGTACTGACAGACGCTAACATGGTGATAACCTTATTGTACTGACAGACTGAAAGCAACTGTCCCCGGCTCTCACGTAAAATAACTTTATTGTCACGACAGACTGAACGTTCACTGTCCTGGACTATCACCCGTATAATAACTTGTTTGTACAGATAGACTGAGCACCGTTTTGGCTATCACCGTAAATATAACTTTATTGTACTGACAGAATGACAACCAACCGCCCGGCTATCACAGTGATAATCACTTTATTGTATCTGACCCCATCACAGGCGTAATCACAGTATTAATAACTTTATTGTACAAACAGACAGACAGGATGATGCACCGTCCGTCTATACCAGTAGTATAATAACTTTATTGTACCTGACAGCCTGTCCCGGCCTATCCACGTAATAATAACTTTATGGCACTGACAGACTTACACACACCGTCCCGGGGGGGGCTCATCACAGTAATAATAAACTTTATTATACTGACAGACGACGACACCGTCCTGGCTAGTCACAGTAATAATAACTTTATTGTACTGACTAGTGACACACCATCCGGCTATCACATAATCTAACTTTATATGTATTGAAGAAACGGACACACGTCCAAGGTAATCACGTAATAATAACCTTTATTGTACAAACAAAAACACAAACAAAAAAACCAAAAACACCAAAGGGATCCTGCACACCTTTACCAGTGAGTAGTAAAGTGGATAAATCTGGTGCACACCAACAACTGAAGCCAACAGTAAATACTGAGAAATCAATAAAAGTTGGGCACACGGCTTGATCCAAACCTCCATTATTATGTGACGTTTCGGTGCTCATACAAACCATTCTCTTCAGACCACAGACTGTCCTGCTCTCACTAATAATATACGGCTATTGTACGACAGACTGACGACTGTCCCGGCTCTCACACGTAAGTAATAACTTTATGTAACATGACCGAATGAGCACACACCGTCCCGGCTATCACAGTGATAATAACTTTATATTGTGTAAGACCGCAGAATCGGGCACCGTACCTCTTCTTCATCGTAATAATAACTTTTTGTACTGGACAGGCTCGTTCCCTGGCTATCACCGTAATAATACTTTTGCACTGACAGACTGACACACGTCCCGGCTATCACAGTAATAATAACTTTATTATATGACAGAACTGAGGACCATCGGCTATCACGTAAATGATACTATTGTACTGACAGACTCGACGCACCGCCCGGCTATCACAGTAATACTAACTTTTTGTACTGACATAACACTACATTGGTAATGATATACTTTATTGTACGACTGCCAGCTGACAGGCCTGTCCCGGCTTCCCGATATAATAACTTTTATTATACCGACACTGACAGACTGTCCGCGCTTCTCACCGTAATAATATAACTTGTATTGTACAAACAGACTGACGCACTGTCCGGCTATTACGGAATAATAAACTTTATTGTATAGATGAAAGACTGAACGCACCCTCGGAGCTATCCGGTAATAATAACTTTATTGTACTGACACACCATCGCCGGCTATCACAGTATAATAACTTTATTGTACTGACAGACTGACGATTCTCCCGGCTATCACATAATTAATAACTTATTGTACATACAGAATGACAACCATCCTGGCGATCACAGTGATAATAACTTTATTGTACAAGACAGACAGATTGAGTTCATCCCTCCGGCTCATCACAGTAATAATAACTTATTGTACTTGACAGACTGACACATCGTCCCTTCTACCACCCGTAATTGACTTTAGTGTAATGACGACTGCTAACACTGGTATAATAACTTATGTGTAACAGACAGACTGGACACAACCGTCTCAGCCTATCACCGTAATAATAACTTTAATGATACAGACAGA